>JAWNZC010000460.1:302500-352500 GCA_035771165.1 Paragorgia papillata | reverse complement strand
AGTGATCTTGTAGTTCAGTTGATAGAGTGTTGAACTAGAGTATCAAAGATTGTGAGTTGAATGATCTTGTAGTTCAGTTGATAGAGTGTTGAACTGGAGTATCAAAGATTGTGAGTTGAATGATCTTGTAGTTCAGTTGGCAGAGTGTTGAACTAGAGTATCAAAGATTGTGAGTTGAATGATCTTCTAGTTCAGTTGATGGAGTGTTGAACTAGAGTATCAAAGATTGTGAGTTGAATGATCTTGTAGTTCAGTTGATAGAGTGTTGAACTAGAGTATCAAAGATTGTGAGTTGAATGATCTTGTAGTTCAGTTCATAGAGTGTTGAACTAGAGTATCAAAGATTATGAGTTGAATGATCTTGTAGTTCAGTTGATAGAGTGTTGAACTAGAGTGTCAAAGATTGTGAGTTGAATGATAGTGTAGTTCAGTTGATAGAGTGTTGAACTAGAGTATCAAAGATTGTGAGTTGAATGATCTTGTAGTTTCAGTTGATAGAGTGTTGAACTAGAGTGTCAAAGATTGTGAGTTGAATGATCTTGTAGTTCAGTTGATAGAGTATTGAACTAGAGTATCAAAGATTGTGAGTTGAATGGTCTTGTAGTTCAGTTGATAGAGTGTTGAACTAGAGTATCAAAGATTGTGAGTTGAATGATCGTGTAGTTCAGTTGATAGAGTGTTGAACTAGAGTATCAAAGATTGTGAGTTGAATGATCTAAGATATAAGTATGTTTTCTGTCCTTGTTTATTTAGGCTGTTGATGTTGTTGGCCAAGCTGGCAAGCCAAAAACCATTACAGGTTTTCAAACTCATACAACACCCGTTCTCTTGGCTCATGGTGAACGAGCTGAGCTAGCGACTGAGGAATGTATCCTTTTCAGAGGACAGAAATTATTTTATTTCTGTTGCTGCAGGGTTAATGTCAGATGAACCTTGTCGCTATGTTTGTTGACTCTTATTGTCTGTCTGTCTGTCTGTCTGTCTGTCTGTCTGTCTGTCTGTCTGTCTGTCTGTCTGTTGTTGTTGTTGACTGTTGACTGTTGTTTATTGTTGTTGTTGTTTGTTGTAGTTGTTGTTTGTTGTTTGTTGTTGTTTGTTGTTGTTTGTTCTTGTTCTTGTTTGTTGTTCTTGTTTGTTTGTTTGTTTGTTTGTCTGTTTGTTTGTTTGTTTGTTTGTTTGTTTGTTTGTCTGCTTGTCTGTTTGTCTGTCTGTCTGTCTGTCTGTTGTTTGTTTGTTTGTTTGTTTGTTTGTTTGTTTGTTTGTTTGTTGTTGTTTGTTGTTGTTGTTGTTGTTGTTGTTTGTTGTTGTTGTTAGTTTGTTTGTTGTTGTTGTTGTTGTTGATTGTTGTTGTTGTTGGCTGTTGTTGTTCACTGTTGCTGACTGTTGTTGTTTGTTCTTGTTGTTTGCTGTTGTTGTTTGTTTGTTGTTGTTGTTGTTGTGTTTGTTGTTTGTTTGCTGGTGTTTGCTCTAGTTGTTGTTGTTGTTATTTGTTTGTTTGTTCTTGTTTGTTCTTGTTGTTTGTTTCTTGGTTGTTGTTTGTTTGCTGTTTGTTGTTGTTGTTGTTGTTATATGCACATTAAAGAATTCTAATTCGGCGACCATTTTGGAATAAGGTCTATTAACGTATTCTTATTATTATTTTCATTACTATTGTTACTGTTGTTGCTATTGTCATCGTTATTGTTATGACCATGATGATTATTTTCTTTCATGAAAATATTTTCACCTTAATGGGGTCCCTAGATATTTCACTCACTCCTATCTTAGAAGGATTTGCCATACTGAAGAAAAATCCTGATTATGAGGCAGAAGAAAGTTAACTTTTTAATATTTAATTAATTTTGTACAGACCTAAGGAATGTAACCCTCCGAGAATGACAACATAGAACACAAAACAACATTCTTGGATCAGTTTAATTGTTTCTTGTCTTGTGTCTTGTCTTGAAAACAATAAAAAAATGACAATCTACCTTCATTGAAGTTCTGTAGCAACGAGAAGGCTTTATTTGTGCTAAATCTTCATATTTTAAAAGTTGAAATAAAGGCCAAAATCGGTCAAAATGTTAACGGGTGGTAGCCTTTACTTTTTGACCGATTTTGGCCAATTTTTCAACTTTTGAAATAAGGCTAAAATATGCATATTTAGCACAAATTAAAGGCGATGTACAGTCCGTTCTGCGCATGTCCGCCATGGAGTCCCCAAAACATGACATTCGTAGATAATTACATGAAGTACCCAGCTCAATGTAAACCGTTCGGAGCAATATGGCAGAAAACCAAGTGATTCGGTGAGGATATCTCTTCGGATTTCTTCTATTTCTTCTGAAAATGTTTTGTTTTGGGTATACAAGTAATGAAGAGGAAGCAAGAAAAGCTTACAATCTTCAATAAGGTATCAGTATATTTTTATAAACGAAGAAGTAAACATTAGTTTCGTATCACCCTGCTAGCAGACCCTTATAAATACTCGCCGTAAAATAAGGCTCTGCCGAAATCGAGTCGAATCTCTGTCGAGCATGCGCGAGAAACATTGTCAATCCCAGGCTTAATATGCCTGAGTTTATAATTTATTCTTGCATTTCCAACAAAAGAAAATTGCTCATTAGAAATCCCTCGAGATTCAATTTCGGTTTGTTTGTCTATAAATAGTAACTGTGCGCTTCGCTAGCTTAATCGAGCGATGAGAGCGTTTGTACAATTCTTTTCTTCCTCTCTCTGAGCGAAGAAATGGGCTATTTCAATTTTTACCCGCACCCCCCCTGTTGAGGAACCTCTTTATTTTTACCACCCCCCTTAGGAATTTCCGCTATTTTCTGATGTAAATTTACCCCTCCCCTGGAAATTCCGAGTAGACTCAACCCCCTTCCCTGGAAATTCCAACTGGATTCAACCCCCTCCCCTGGAAATTCCAAGTAGACTCAACCCCCTCTCCTGGAAATTCCGAGTAGATTCAACCGTGGAGTTCATTTTACACGCGTGTAAGAATTGTTGGGCACTGGTGACTAGCGACGAAGAAAACTATAAACTCTCAAACAAATAGTTTTTTGCTTTCGTTTATTTAAACGAAACGAAATGGAGCACGAAGAAAAGAAGGATACAAACAACCCGTTTAATATATCTTGAAGAGAAACCAGAGAACTTGAAGAAACCAAACGCCGTATGGTAAACAAAATTTATTCATTTAAATATGCACTATAAATCCTGCTGCTCGTAGATTTCATGCATGTGGCTTTGACTGCTTCGAGTCGATCATCCCCGAGCCCGGGCGTAGGGCCGAAGGCCCGGAGCCCGGTGAGGGTGCTAATCTCGACATGCGTGTAGTCCACTTTACACGCGTGGAGAAAAAGCGAGGGAGACGAAATCTGGAAATAGTTTATATATATATATTTAGCATATACCTCGCAGGTGAATAGTGCTTTTCGCGCAATCTGATTGGTTCCTCTAGCTCGGGATATCCTGCACTATTCACCTGCAGGCAAAACAAGATGGCGACCAGTTTTGCTTTGTTTACCGAGGCAGGAGATTTTGTTGATAAACAAGGGTGATGTAGTAGAATAACGAGAAAAGTCAACAAAATTAAGTAGAAGAGTGTCCACAGGTATGTTTCTTTACAATTTTCTAGCCATTAATATATTCAAAAGCTGTAAAAACTGTTTTGTCGACAAATAATTGAGTACACCGAGTTGCTGGCGGCCGACGGCGACGGCCGTGTCTTGTTTATACTCTTGTATAAACATACCGAAAAATATAAGAATGTTAAACTTGTTATTTCATTTATGAGGTATATGCTAAAACAATTATTCACCTTAGTGTCGGTGAATAGTGTGGATATTCACCTCGCCGAAGCGGCTCGGTGAATATCCAGCACTATTCACCTCCACTTCGGTGAATAATTGTTAAATATATATATATATATATATAAATATATATATATATATATATATACAAAGTATAAAGTATAGTTTTACCTTAAAGTCTTCGCTACCAGAGGTTTCACCCTAAACGGGATCATCATCCCGTTTAGGGTGAAACCTCTGGTAGCGAAGACTTTAAGGTAAAACTATACTTTATACTTTGTATTTTGCTCTATCTATATGGTATTGAGCACTCTCTAACATTTTGTGAACCATAACTCACTTATATATATATATATATATCAGGGGCGGATTTAGGATTTTGAAAACGTCAGTCAAAGTTGTGGTCCACGGTTCTAGGGGGGTCCGGGGGCATGGCCCCCTGAAAATTTTTGAAATTGGGGTCTCTAAAACGGCATTTCCCACGATTTGACAGCACATTTGAGCAAAATTTTGAAAGTTTTAAAACATATTTTTAAAGGCACATTTTATTACGTTTACAAAACATTTGTCCAAATTGGATGTTCAGCATTTATATTTTTACAAAGCTAACTAAAATATTTGCCAAACGAGAAAGGCGCAAACACCCAAAAATGCATGCCTTCTAAAATTAACTAAATATTCATTGTCTCGAAGACCTTGTAGTGTGTAATTTTCTCTAATTTAATAAATTATATGTTATCTACCGACTACCGTAACATTGATATAAGCTAATTAGATAAACCTGGGGTCATATTTCTCGAACGCGCCGTTAAAATATATCTTATCAAAGCAAGATAGCGAGACTAACCATAATTTGAAAACCGTTATTCATTTCAAAATCATGAAAAGAAAGATTCAATTTAACGTTGAACTAAACCTTGGCTTAAAGATCAATTTGATCCTTTCAAATTCATATATAAGAGCTCCTGGCAAGCGTGAAATATGCTAATGCCGCCTTGCTGAATAAATATGTTTGAACTCTGAACTCAGACTTCACTAGGACGCAAAATGATAATACGATATTGGGACTGGACAAAAACACATACATTCGACACTAGACTGTTTGTATATTTGAAATGAAACTAAGACGACCTTAACTTACCAGTCTTACCTTACAGCAGTAGGGGAATAAATGACTCCGCGCGGCGCCAAAATTCAGACGCTTTCAATCGCGTCTATTAAAATGTTCCTTCCTTGAAATAAATCGATGACTGTGTGATCCAGATGACAAATCATCGTAGATTGTTCACAGTATGACAGTATTTCTTCATCATTGCTGTTAAAGCAGCTAAAACCCATTCGAAAACGCTTATACAGAACTCGTATGACTGAAACCACGAACAGTGAGAAGCCTTCAGGCTTCAATGAATAAATTACTCGGTATCTCAGCTGAGTCAGCAATCGATGGTTGCCATGGTGCAGATCGGTCAAAAAGCCCAAAATCAACGCGACAGCCAATCAGGTTTGAGGCAAATCGGTCAAAAAAGTGGTTGCCATGGTGCAGATCGGTCAAATTGATCAAACACCAATCAGATCTCTCCGCAAACCGGTCAAAACTCTCAAAGCGAACGCTGACCACCGGTCATCCCTGCCCGGTGTTTGCTGACTCGCAAATTACAATAAAAGCGAATTTGAAACCTAACAGTCTGCCAAGCTTTGGAGTCATGGCATAACATTTTCTAGAAGACTGTCGAGATTAAAATATTGTGTGATTGCGCAATTATTCTGGTGATTTTTTACGTCAGTCGCGTGACCGGTGTGATGTATGCTAAATCCGCCCCTGATATATATATATGTATGTATGGCACGGTGTCACGCGGTAAGAATAGTTGGACACTGGTGACTAGCGACGAAGAAAACTATATTAAAACTCTCAAACAAATAGTGTTTTGCTTTCGTTTATTTAAACGAAACGAAATGAAATGGAGCACGAAGAAAAGGATACAAACAACCCGTTTAATATATCTTGAAGAGAAACCAGAGAACTTGAAGAAACCAAACGCCGTATGGTAAACAAAAACTCGATCTGCAGTGTATGTAGCCCTGGTTTGAAGACACTCGGCGAGTCCATGGTCAAATTAATCGTCTTAAAGTGGTTAAAATATTTTCGCTTAACCTAAACAATATTCAGCTTCACATTTTCGTGCTTTCCCTTTGCTCATCCAAACCATAAGTCAGCTTAACTAAAGCTAACTTAAAACACTACCTTTAAGGCTTATATTAACCGTGGTGGACGTGCATGCACTTTTTATTATTAAAAATACTCATGGGCTTTGTTGGTTTTCTTGGCTGTGTTTCGACTGAAACGTCTTTTGAATTCTTCTTTCTGGAATCCGATTCTACTGAATTGTTTTTATCTCAGACTCTATTATAAATGTAATTTCTGAGCTGTTAATTACTTTTAATACTGCCTTTGCAAAATGTACATGCATAGAGAAGCCATTTAAAGGCTTGCTAAAATTAATCCCATTTGAAACCTCCTAAAAACAATATATTTTTTACAACCAGAATTTAATAATGAAATCTAAATTTTGCTTTGATATGTTCAACTTTCATTAAATGATTTAAATCAGTTTTCTCATCCTATCGACCTATCCATAAATTGTATAATTTAATATCCCAAGGATTTAACATCATTTGTTTTTATATCTGTTTGTTTTTGTATTGGCAGTATATTAGGATTTAGGAGTGCTTATTTTAATCAGGGGGTGGGTGGGTGTTTTAAAAAAGAATGTAAAAGCGGGCGAGGGGTTGTTGCGTTCATGTATTTCTAGTATGTTAATAATACAGAGCCGATCGAGCGTTGAACCACAGAATAAGGATTGACCAGAAGTCCGACTCAGTGTCGGCACCTTTGATGTAAGCGTCCTCGCGAAATGTCGGCATCGCGATCCCGGCGCCATTTTGAAAGTAAGTGCTCCCGGGAAATTAGTCCTTGCGACCCTCGGGCTCCTGTATTCAATTACTCTTGGCCTTTTGTGACCTTTTAATTAAATTTATATTGTTGTCTATCTATATAAATAATATTTAGTTAAGTAAATAAGTAATTTACTTTAGAAAACGGTTCTTTGGAAATAAAATTCTTTGACCACAAGGTTATTAAACTCATGAAGCGGATTTTACATTTCTCGATTATGCCAACACATTTGTTTATAGAGAAAGATGGCTAAAAATTTCGGAACTACGCATTGTTGAAGTACGTCGAGTACGTATGTTGTTAGAAATTTTATAAGCTTTCATTCGGTGTATAGTTCAAACTTTAGTGTTACCTGTAACTTTTTAAAATGTGAATGCGTTGCAAACTGGCCAGCGGTACTAAGTACCATTTGTACCTTACCTATCTCCGCTCCCCCGCTCGCTGCGAAAAGTACCCTGGCATGGGCTGGTCACGTGTCGCTGAACAAAAAATATCATTGTGGGAGGGGTCCTATTAATGTGCTTATTGTCACGCTCGACCAACAACGGGTAGACATTTCTGTAAGAATTTCGTTCATCCAAGTTCTTTCACTCAAACCGTCATATGATCTTTTTCTTAAAATTGATGGTTCACTTCTTCTGGCTACTTCTACCAACTCGTTATTCGCAGTTTCCAAAATATTCTGGTGGACAGCGTTATAAACCTGTGGCAGCTGAACAAGAGTGTTGGCCAGATTTTCAGGATCTGTGAACTGAAGATTCTTCATAACTTCAATATGACCAAGGTCTTTTGGCGTACAGGCGATATTTAGTCAGGGCCGGATTAACGGTTCGCGGGGCCCGTGGCATATTATCAGCGCGGGGCCCCTTGACCCCCCCTGTGAATTCAGGTTTCCCTGAAATCAGAAAGATTAAAAAATATCAATATTCCATGATTTGAAAAGTTGCCTGTGTATTTACAAAACAGAAATATACATCGATAATTGAACTAAAATCCAACGCAGTTTATATAGCATTAACAATTATATAAGTATTATTTTTACAGCAGCAAAGGTTAAAAGTCAAACTGGCTAAATAACAGGAACAATATATGAGTCATTATCAACAATAATATCATATGACAGGCTGAATGCTGACAGCTACAGGTTGCACTGTAAAATATATAGTATATATTGAAATACTTGAAAATCTAAAACGAGTAATCAAGTATAATAACCTAAAGTACGTACCTGAAACGTTACTTCAAAAGTACCTCGATAGCGTTCATAATTAACTTCTGCCGTCTAACCGTCTTCCACGAAATTCAGCAATCTATTCTTTCAGCATTTATTATTACAGTTAGCATAAGGCAATTTAACTGCAATTTTTAATTTTTCCGGCCGTTGCACTTTTCTTGGACGCATCTGTATTTGTGGCAACAGCGCCTCGCTTATTGTGGCTCTTTTTGACTTTTGGGTTCTCGCTTTTTCATTTTTGGGGCCTCGCTTTTTTATTTATGGTTCCGGCCTGCTTTTTTTATTTTTGGGGCCTCCCTAGCTTTTTTATTTATGGTATCTTGCTTTTTTTATTTTTGGGGCCTCGCTATAGCTTTTTTATTTATGGGTTCTTGCTTTTTTTAGTTTTGGGGCCTCGCTAGTTTATTTATGGGTTCTTGCTTTTTTTAGTTTTGGGGCCTAGTTCGCTTTTTTATTTATGGTTCTTGCCTTTTTATTTTTGGGGCCTCGGTTTTTTGTTTGTTTTTGGGGTCTGTTTTTTGAGTTTTGGGCCCCCGGCGCCTCGCTTTTTCATTTGCGGTACCTCTTTTTTTAATTTTGGAGCATCGTTTTTTTTTACTTTTGTACGTGGCCTTGCGGTTTTTGGGGCCCCACACTTTTTGGGCCCCGCGCTAAAAAATCGAAACTGAGCAAAGCGCGGGGCCCCTAAAAGCGCGGGGCCCGTGGCATAAGCCACTTCAGCCATATGGTTAATCCGGCACTGTATTTAGTGAGGTATTGCTGCCAGTACTATCATGGGAAATGTTGTTCTAAACGTGTGAGAAAGATGCCATTAATATGTTATCGTTAACCTCGTTCCATGACCAGGGCCTTATCTCCGCTGCGTGGGGACGAAGTTTTTACAGACTCATAAGTTAGGTTATTCTAATTGGATTAGTTATAGTTAGAATACCTGATCGCTTCCAGTTCGACAGCAAAAGAGTTTCTATGCATGAAAATAGTTTCTGTCAGTGCTTCGCATTTATCGCGAATAAATCAATATATCATTCTCGACTTCTTGTCAATTTCACATATATCCGGTCAAAAAGATAACTCGCGCAACTGAATTACACAGAATGTTTACCGCATTTTAATAAATGTAATCACTTTATCTATATGTATACACTATTCTTGTGTCACTTCACATTCAAAATAAAAAAGTAGGCAGCCAAGACTGCGCAGTGTTTTGTATATAAATATAACAAAGCAAATGTGATGAATATATTGTTAGGAGTTTATTAAAGTCAACATCCTCAGCCTGTTCAAAATGTCAGGATTTCTATGTTAAAATCTCGACAGCTCACATGCACCTTTTCGTTTTGTTGTACATTTGAAATAATGTTGTATTAGGCAGTGACTGAACATTTACTGTAAAAACAACAGTCCTTAATCAACTTCAATAAAGATAATTTTAGGTTAATCAGCTCACAATAGGAATGCTATTTATAACAGTTCATCTCCATCGAAAACGTTCATATTTTCAACTCTTTCAACTGATTCGAGAAGCACAAACGATTATAGTTTTTGCATGATGTTTAAGTATTTCATTTAGGATTGAAACAGTTATTTTAAAACTAACCTGTGAAATCGAAGACGACGAGACGGCATCAGTTTTCAAACTTCAAAGCCATTCTTGTCGAAGTGCGCCGTGTTTTTGATTGAGGCAAAGATGCAGACGGCGACATGTCGATGCACCTTTTAGCGCGTTTTTTTTTCTGGATTTGTAAGTTTTGCGCGTCAGCAATAACTTTCTTCAAATTTGACGCGTTCTTTGCTCTTCTTTCGCACGGACGACAGATGCGATGACGTAGCGCTTTGTCTCGCAGAAGCACGTTGCCGTGAACATTTTCTACTTCTTCTAAAATAATAGTATTAGCTGGTCTAAACAAATTCTTGCAGTGTTTAGCGTCCCGGACGGATCCACAGAGTCGACAGGAGGAAAGGTCAATTCCATCAAGGACAGGGTAAAGCTTCTTCGGAGTGCTGGAAGTCGCCATGTACATTCCAAGCCGGCCAGGTGCCAACAGGTGCAACCATGGCAAATTAAACGCTACCATCCCCTCCCATTAAATTATCTTTTGCTATCACCCAGAATCTGGGTGACACGTGACCAGCCCATGCCAGGGTACTTTCACTTGGGTACTTTTCGCAGCGAGCGGGGGAGCGGAGATAAGGGCCCTGGGAACGAGGTTGGGGTATGAGGTTGATACAATCTACGCGGGCCCGTTGGGGACACGCTTGTTCCGTAGAAAATATACAGCACTTCCGTAGAAAATGCATAGCCGTTCCGTAGAAAATGTATAGCCGTTCCGTAGAAAATGTATAGCCGTTCCGTAGAAAATGTATAGCCGTTCCGTAGAAAATGTAGAGCGCTTCCGTAGAAATGTATATATACAGCTGTTCCGTAGAAAATATACAGCTGTTCCGTACAAAATGTATAGCCGTTCCGTTGAAATGTATAGCTTTTCCGTAGAAAATGTATGGCTCTTCCGTAGAAAATGTATAGCTCTTCCGGAGAAAATGTATAGCTCTTCCGTAGAAAATGTATATCTCTTCCGTACAAAATGTATAGCTCTTCCGTAGAAAATGTATATCTCTTCCGTACAAAATGTATAGCTCTTCCGTAGAAAATGTATATCTCTTCCGTCTATTATGAATTCAATATGGCAGCTTGTCAGCAATGTTCTGCGGAGTTTCCTTCCCAAGTTTACATTCAGTTTTGTCCTTCTTGTGGCTTTGAAAGAAACGGTATTAGGTTCCATTAAATTATTGGGTATTGTTTAGTGATTTAAAGTACAGAGTATTAAATAGCATATGTTTACAATATCTCACAGTATAAACGTCAGTATTTCAGAATTTTAATGAAGAGCATATAACGTTTCTGACGTGCTCTTCATTAAAATTCTGGTTTTCTTTTCGACGTGATAATTGATAATCATTCAAACGTCTCTTTAAAGTGCGAACGGTCATCTCTATACCATGTTCATTTTTTAGTAGCTGAGTTATAAGTTCGTATTTATAACCAAGATGGAAATAATGCTCTATGACTCTACGTTCGATAACCACTGCAATATAATTTATAAAATAAAATGAAAAGATATTGTATGAATACTGACGTTTATACTGTGAGATATTGTAAACATATGCTATTTAACCTCTGAGTACTCTGTACTTTAAATCACTAAACAATACCCAATAATTTAATGGAACCTAATACCGTTTCTTTCAAAGCCACAAGAAGGACAAAACTGAATGTAAACTTGGGAAGGAAACTCCGCAGAACATTGCTGACAAGCTGCCAAATTGAATTCATAATAGACCGTACCAACACTTCATGTAATACGAATATGCTTAACGTACGCGCGCATTAGTTTTAACTTTCTACGGAAGAGCTATATTAAGAGCTATACATTTTGTACGGAAGAGCTATACATTTTCTACGGAAGAGCCATAAATTTTCTACGGAAAAGCTATACATGTTCTACGGAGCGGCTATACATTTTGTAAGGAACAGCTGTATATTTTCTACGGAACAAGCGTGTCCCCAACGGGCCACCGTAACAATCTCTCTCGTGTTTTTTTCATGTTTTTTCCCCGGGAATTTCCTACACGTGTCCATCACATGACTTGACCACAGAATAACTTGACCACCTGTGCAAGAAGTAGTTCCCTATTAGCCTTTCCGAAGTTCATAGGAAGTCTGGTGCCGAACTCGCCCCCAATGGAATTGTGGGGCTGAATTTGGGACGAACTTTTATAAAAAGTAAATAAAGTTATATAAAAAATAGAGATGGACTCAAATTCAGACGGTTTTAAACTTGAAGAGACAGATATACCTGGTGCAAAACTTCAAAAACCGGTTGAACAATGCACAGTTGCGGTATTAAAGCGGTGGTTATTGTGTCGTGGTGCGAAAGTCAAGGGAAAGCGACAAGATTTAGTGCAAAGGTTTGTGCACTTAATTTTAATATGTTTTTCGACCTGACAATCATGTATTCAAGTTTCATTTGCTCATGTGTATATACGATGTAGCAGCTTAATCTTTTCCAAATAAGGCAAAATATATTTAATTGTTGGCGTAAAACCAGGAATATTGTTATATTGAAGTCATTGAACTAGTATTAAACTGTATTAATATACTTAAAGTTAAAGAAATTATTCATAAGTTGATAAATGCTGTTTTCTTTAAAAATACAGGGTCAATGATTACATAAATAATGGGCTGGACAAAAATATAGTTGATCCAGATGATGGTGTAAATTTGGCAAAGAAAAGACTAGAGCTTGGCCTGGCCGAAGAAATTCACCCTGAAGTGAATGAAAATTTTCCTTCCACTGGGTTCGAATGTGGGACAACCAATCTCCCAAGAATATCTTATCGCAACATTTGGAAGTATTTAATAGATGACGTAGAATTGAAAAAGCAACTGTCCACAGAAAAGCCTATAGTGAAGGGGTATAACTTTTATAAATCTGGTCATGTTTTTCAGATTTTCTCAAAAAAGGAACAGCATAAACATTATGTTTTAAGTAAAGTACTTCCATCAATGAAAAAAGGTAAAATCTACACAGTTAAAATTATCCTTGGGTCAAATGGTGATATTTCTAATGCCTTCTGTTGCTGTCCAGCAGGGGTGGATGGTCGCTGTAACCATCTTGCTGCAACTTTGTTCGCATTAGAAGACAAAACTGCTACAGAGAATGGTATGGTGGCTGCTAATGTACAAAGCAGAACACCAGAAAACATACCTTGCACATCAAAGCCTTGCAAATGGAATGTTCCTAGTAGAAAACGCAAGCTAGAACCACAACCAGTTCAGTCTGTGAAATTTCAAAAACATGAATATGGCAAGGTAACTAAACATTTTGCAAAGGAATATGGTGACGTTCGAGCTCCCCACCAAAGAAGTACTACAAGTAGTGACTTGAATGCTTTCTATAACAAAGTGAAAGAGGTTGAGAAAAAGACTGGCAAGCCAATGGGTCTAAGTTTAATATTGCCTCATGATCTTCCCAAAGATACTATTAATTGTGCTGATGCAGCTGAACCACAGGTTGTTTTAGGAAATGTGCAGCACCCTGATGAATATATGTGGAAACTGACCTCACCGGACAGGCCAAATCCAATGTCATTGGATGAAATCTCTGCTAAGGCTGAGCGAGTCAAGAAACGCCTGTTTGATTCAGCCAACAATTGTGATACAATTGAGAGTAAAACCAGGGATCAACATAATTGTATGCTGTGGTACAATGTGCGTAAGCCCAGAATAACAGCATCACAGACAAAAAGATGTCTTTTGAAAGAAAACACAAGCCCAACGAAAGCAATATCTGAAATACTGATGTACAAACCAAGGGTTCAAACATGTCACATGAGGAAGGGGATTGAAATGGAAGCAAATATTATTGAGTGGTTTAGTAAAGAAACAGAAAACATTGTAAAAAGGTGTGGATTTTTTATATCTGAAAGTCACCCCTACTTAGGTGCCAGTCCTGATGGAATCACTGAAAAGGGAAATTTGATTGAAGTAAAATATGTAGCTTCTAAAGAAGGTGAATCAATGGAGGATACCCTCGGCAGACTAGGGATCTACAAGAAAGATGGAGCCAACATTCAAATAAATAGTAATCATAAGTACTATTATCAAATGCAACAACAACTTTTTGTAGTAATTACATAGCATGTCATTTTGTTATATCAAATGGTATCTGGCTGCACTCTGAAATAGTTGAATTCAATAATGTTTTTTGGAACAATGTGATTACACAACTTGAGAAGTTCTATTTCACTAACATTTTCCCTGAGTTAGTGTATCCCAGGGTACTTTACAATGAGCCACGTTGGAATAAGGTCATACCTTTTCCAACAGTAAATGTAAATACTGTATGTAATTATGCTAGGTTTGATCATGAGGAGTAAATATAAAGGTTATTGTAGTGCAATTGTGCAAACATGGTATGTAATCTGTTTATCTGCAGTCTGTGGGCCTCAGTTCATTTTTCATCAGGGTGGGGGGGAGGGGGGCTAATGGAATTAGGGGGGTTGGCCATGAAAAAAAGGTGGGGCACATGGATTTTACTTGTTAGTGGAAGAGTACTTCCAGTTAATGGCCATAATGGTTAATCAACATTTAAAATTGGCAGTAGCCTAACACTGACAAGTAAAATCATTTGGTGTTAGACAGAGTAAAATATCAAAGTAGGGCAAATTTCCATCCACGTGGTTAACTATGCATATTTTTAAGAAAAATATCAGTACACATTATTACAACAGTTGTCCTATTTGTATGCAAAAGTAAATAAGAGGAGTTTGCACCATCCTTCCAACTCAATAAGCTATACTGCATGTTACTTCTTTCATGTTTATGTGATCATTGGAGGCCTGAAGTTTGACAAGCATGCAATAACAATCCATGCATCAGAAGCAATACTAGAAGTAGTAATAGGGATGACTCGATCAAAATAGTGCCAATTTTTTAAGCGTTCCATGTAACGTTCAACATGTATTCGCAAGCTGGCCACTTTCTTGTTATGGTTAGTTTCTGTTTTTGTAAATTGACACTTGTCACTTAGGAAATTAGGCATGACTAAATGGGCACCAATAGCAGCCAGCTGGTCCTGGATTAAAAATCCCTTGTCTGCCATGATAAAATCTCCTTTGTGTATGTGACTAAAAAAATCCTGACTTCTCGACAATATCTGGGTCACTTATTGATCCACAATACAGTTCGCTAGCAAATGATACAACACCGTTTGGAGTTATTCCAATAAGTGCTTTCATTGTTGTATGTGCCTTATAGCTTGAATAACAAACAGACTGTTTGTCAAGACTTGACGGAGATTCCATTTTGATCTCTGTGCAATCTATGATGCTAACTAACTCAGGATACAGTTCTTTAAATACAGGGGGCATATAACATTTCAGTTGTTCCTTGCTTGGCCACACAATACACAGTGGCTGTAATTCGCACTTCATGAATCTTATCCATGTTCGAAAAACTTCAGAAACTGTAGACACAGATAAACGAAACCTCTCTGCTAGATCCCTTTCAAGAAGTCCAAGCCTTAGTCTTAAAAGAACAAGTGTAAATTCTTGCCATAATGATAGTTTTCGCTTGGTACCACATTTTCTCCCGTCAAAGTTCAATCTGCGACGACCACCATAACTTAGGTTGGCAGCTTTTTCTTTTAGCATGTCAAAGCACATAACCATTGAGGAATAATTTGGAAATCCAGTAAAAAATGATATGTCATCATCACAGTCTTTATGAACATCAATATCAAATTTAGGTTCATGTTCAAGTTTATACTTCAATTTATCCAATTGAATTTGTAAGAAGTTTACCTTTTCCTTCAGTATTTCAGCCTCCTGCTTACATGCATCATGAACGCCATTCACTTCCTTCCCATCCATGTTTTCCTTGTTTATAACATTGTCATTGCTTTCAGCAAGAATGTCGTTGACTACGACTACGTTTTCAGCGCCACTGCTGTTTGTACACGCGTCTGTGTGATCCATTGTTATCGAAGAGCTAGTCTTGGTCTTGCATGTTTTGGATCTCGACGGCAACTCGTGTTTAATAATTTCACGGCGTCGTTTGACAGGCTTTGACCAGGGGAAAATAGTTGGAAGTTGAGTTCGACATACCCTTTCCCCTCCGGGAAAGTGTTTACCACATATCTTGGTATTCGGTGAAATGTCCTTGAGATTATCATTTCGTATTCGTCTTTTATACTCAGCAAGTACTTTAGGGTCTCTTGGAAGACTGTGGAACTTCAGTTCAGGGGAATTTCGCCAGGTATTGGCACAGTTTAGCACACAACAATTGAACTTCCCCATTAAAAAATATATTTTGTTATGCAATTTTCGATTTTTTCGTTCGTCCCAAATTCAGCCCCACAATTCCATTTGGGGCGAGTTCGGCACCAGACTTCCTATGAACTTCGGAAAGAGGAATTGGCTGAGTACTGGCTGTGAGGGATGACGTCAGTTGTGATACAAAAACGATGACGCAGTCAATAATAACTAGTTCATGCCAAGACCCCAAACCGTTGGAAGTTGTTTGTTAGGGTTTTGTTGTCTTCTGTTTCAAACTGTACTAGAACGAAAAAGAAATCCAACGGCGCAATTTGCCATTCTTTATTTACATAAAGATGAAAAAGATGCCAGTCTACAATTTGACAACGAAACGGTAGCAAATATTCTCAATTCTACAAGCACTGACGAGTACTTTATTACGTTCGGAAGGGAAAGCTTTGTATGGCCAGATACCGAAGGCATTCAAGGCAACTTACTCGTGGCGCGCGTCAAGTATTCCTACCCAAGTGATCGGCATAAAGATCGGCATAAAGATCGGCATGCAGAGAGTTTGTTGATGGAAAAGCTCCCACAGATGATGAAGGCCTTTCAAAGTAAGCATCAGTGTTATCCGTCGTATATTGTTATCTGCTCGAGACTGGCTCCATGCCTGAACTGCACGGCGGAAATCATCAGAGAGTTGAAGGATGTTCAACGTAATTCTCCGACCACGGCCTTTGTCGTTGGATACAAGGTGTTGCAAAAAATTAAAAGATATATAAAAAATTGGGAAAAAGCTGTACAGCGTCTTCGGGCCAGTGTCGGAAACATTAAGTTGGTACACTTGTGAAGGTATGCTACTAATCATTTGTATTATTAAAGCCCCTATCAAACGAGAACGCAAGTCATCGCAAGTTGGCAGTCACGCTATCTCAGCCAGCCGCTCTGAATAGTTTCCCGAAAATATCACGTACCGTGACAAAGTTAAAACTTGTTTAAAACACTCATGAAACCTTTATTTTGTTAATTTGGGTGTTCGAACGACCGCCACAGAAATTCTGACTGCCAACTTGCGATGACTTGCGTTCTCGTTTGATTAGGGCTTTAAAGTAGAATGGGCTATTCCATTTAATATGCGCACACCCCCTGTCGAGGAACCTCGGAATTCTTCAGGGGTAACCCATGTTAAATTCTTGGAATTCTTCAGGGGCACCCCTGTAAAAACTCCTGGAATTCTTCAGGGGTACCAACCCCTCGCCCCTCGGATCGGAATTCTTCAGGAGTACCCCATCCTAAATTCTGGGAATGAATTCTGCAGGGGTACCCACCCCTCTGATAGGAATTCTTCAGTGTACCCACCTGCGGAATTATTCAAGGGCACAGGGCACTCCTGTAAAAACCCCTGGAATTCTTCATTCTTCAGGGGTGCCTATGTAATATCAACCCCTCGGATCAGCGGCAACATGTAAAATCGTGTAATTCAAATATTCAAATTGTTGGCCTTAGGGCAATTGGACTAATACAGACATGCATCTACATATACAGGATATTTGTTGAAATTTACTATTTGGTAAAAGAGAAAGACTTTCTCCAGGACAATCTCCAGGACAAAAGCAATTTTGGGGGTCACATGTGACATGTGCATAGAATTTTAGATATTGATATTTTTGGGTTTTAATTTTTTTTGAAACCCCAGTATATAAAAGTAGGCATAACCTGCTGTGTGGATAATGTGGGTATGCCGGTGTATCTGCGCCACTTTAGAAATGCTTAGTGGCACCAGTACACTGCATGCCCTACAAAAAGAATATGTTCTCTTTTCTCTCAGAAGTCACAAAACCCAGAAACACCAACAATAATAGTTTTTTTATAAGCTAAAATATTAACTATAAACCTTTTACGAATGCTAGTAATAACTTATACACAAAACCTATATACAGTAGTCTTTAATTTTCTTGTTCAAAACTGTCTTTGACTGAGTCCACTAGAATATCCATTTCATCATCTTCTAAGAAAGCACATGCACTATCATTATTAAAAGAAACATTCAGTTCCCCTAGTGATATTTGTTCACTCTCGTTGATATATTGCATTGGCTCTGTGCCGGCTGTGGCAGTTTTATGATACTGCTCGATGGACTTTAAAAGGTCAGCTTGTGCTGTTTTTAAGCTAGAAAATGTTTCATCAAACTGATTCTCCAACTCATCTCTTCTACCCTCTCCATACTGCTTTATTTCTTGGCAGAACTTTGCATAATGCTTGTCTGTCAGAAATTGTGCCTTTTCCATTTTATCTGAGTTTTTCTGTATTGAAGGCAACCGATTAGTGTTACTGTCTTCCACGGTGTTAGACACCAGCTCTTGGACACAACTCTTTAAGAGACATGTTTTTTTTAACGTCCAATGGACATCAATAACTCCCTGAATTTCGTGAAATCCCCAGTCGTCAAAGAATGGGTCACTAGCAATCTCAGTAGATTTACTGTTGAAGAAAGTCATTCTCTCTTTACTCAGGATTCCTGTTGCTTCTTTTATTTCATCCTTTGTATATACTTTGCCTTTGAAACGTTTCTCATTTACTTTTTCTGCCACTGGTTTAAAATTTGGCTGGGAATCATCTTGCTTATCTTTTTTATCAAATCCTTCTGATACATTTAATTTTGTTGAACAAAGGTTTGTCTGCGGGTAACAAAAGTAAACATGCTGATAATTGCCAGGCTTTGCAACACATACGTGTGACACAAGATATTTTCTTTCTTGTTTCCTTTTTAATGTTGTTCCAAACACAACAAAATCGTATTCATTGAGTGAAAGCTCCGAATAAATTCTCTTTCTCAGTTCTTCTAAAGGAGTATCAGAATTGACATCAGTTAATATTCCAACAGTTTCTTCGGTCTTGCTGTTTGTTATGTTTAGAGTTATTCTCGACATGGTAACTTCGTTTGAATAAAACACCTTGCATCAGTTGCATTAAAACCCATTAAAAACCGTAAAGTGTCACATTCATCGCAATTAGCGCAATCAAGTGATTGACCAGCCAATAAACTTCCGTTTCAAAATGACTCCCATGCATATCCGATGTTTACCACAACAGACGTGAAGAAACATTTAATTGTTACCGCCAATCAGGAAATGCTGATGTTACTCATCTGTCACATTAGTATTGTGATATTTCGTGCAATCGGGAAAACTGCTCATATACTGCAGTTATTGCTTGCTGTGACCATGAGAGCTATACAAATTGTGAAGGATGGAGAAAATATTGGCGTTTTACCTTGTTTTGACGAGCAAGATATTTTAACAAATCTGCGTGACGAGATTTGCGAGGATTTTGCTTTGAGTAATTTCTCATTCTCCTTTGAAGAATCACTACTTGATTGTGATCAGGAGAGTGTGTTAAAAGTTGAATCGATATTGGAAAAAATAAGTGATGTCTCCGAAGCTGAAGGTTGTTCGGTGATTAAAATTAGTTCTTTTGCGCCACCGTCCGAACCTAAACAATCCGCGTCAAGTTTGTTGTCCAGCGAAAGCAGTACTACAAAAAACAATGATGACAGCTCCGCTCCCTCTACTTCGTTTGCCAGCAGCTCAACAAATCACGCCGGAACAAGAAAGCCCTGGAAAAGCTTCTCAAAGCCAGCTACATTTTTGCGCAGTCCAAGTTCGTGGGAAGTGCGCGGTGTAAAAATTTACTCGCTCGAGGAGATTGAAGTTGCGAAAGGAATCGAGAAGAAAAGGAGGGTATTTTGGAATGACATGGCCAAAAAAATGTGCAAGGAAACAACAAAGCCAAAACAAATTATAGGGAAAACTATCAACGATGAATGGAGGAAACACCAAGCTAATTTACTCTTGGAAGAGCAGGATTTGCTGTCAGCAGCAACTGAGGCTGAGAACAAGGGGGGAAATGTTCCTTGCGGCAGGAAGCTAAAGTCAGGAACCATTGGGAAAAATGCCCAACGAATTCGCAACAACCAAGATGAGCTGGCTAACATCACGGCGCAAATTGACAAAGTCAAAAAACAAGAACCTGGACAAAAGAGGAAAATACAATTAGACGAACTAGAACGTACGAAGAAATTTTTCATCTCAGATATGAAAAAAGCACAAGATGCGATGCGTAAGAATTTGAAAGTGGCCAAAATGTCGACAGTAAAAGACACTAATTACTAAGCCTTAGAAATTCCAAGGCTAGACGGCTAAGTTAAATTGTTAGAAACTCTGACTATAATTAGGAATTGTTGTGTTCTTGTTCGCTGTATCATAGTCTAGCCATAATTTTTAATATTAGCAACGATATGATACTACTACTGTATATATATATATATATATATATATATATATATATATATATATATATATATATATATATATATATATATATATATATATATATATATATATATATATATTCTATTAAAATATAGTTTAGGTTAGATATATACTGCCGAAACAGAGAACATAGGAGTCTAACGTTTCGAGCGAAGTCCCTTCGTCAGAGAAACGTTTTTCTCTGACGAAGGGCCCTCACTCGAAACGTTAGACTCCTATGTTCTCTGTTTCGGCAGTATATCTAACCTTACTATATTTCGATTGTTGTTTCAACACTGCCTACGCAGCACACTACTTTTATTATATATTCTATTGTTAGCTGATAGGACTTTGCTATACTAAAACGTTAAATCCTCGTTTTCACAGTTATATTCGCATATCGCTCACCTAAAAGATTTTTAAGGGACACTTCGATGACCGTAATGTGCCTTCCTCCCGCTTCTTAACCCTTTATCGGGCATGGTTGCCATTTGGCGACTTATTACTTTTACTCTAACGCCAGACGATTTTACTCGTCAAGTGGAGACCTCCTGGTAATCTGCCCGGTAAAGGGTAAACTTAATACGAAGCCTGTGGTTGTGCAATGAAACAGGATATATATTATATAAAATAGAGTGTTTTATTGATTTTTCCGCCACTAATAAAAACGATAATCTCACATGTTCGATTATTTATGATAATCACACATGTGACGATTATCGCTGAATCAGCATTATAGTTTAATGCATTTTTGTGAGGAAATAGGACTATTTTTTTATATAATAAACACAACAATACATGGATGCTTGGAAATATGAAATTTATTTCTCGTGTTGAACAGAATATCTCACTCATTCGCTTCGCTCACTCGTGAGATATCCTGGTCAACACTCGAAATAAATTTCATATTTCCGCACATCCATGTATTATTCTCTACATATATAACTTGAACGTAAGAAAGTTTCTATTTCGCCTACCCTCTATTTTTTATCGTTAGTATAAAGTATACTTTGACTGATAAAAGCAATATGTATGTTTCACATAAATTCTACATATTCTTCAGTACAAGACAAACTTTATGTAACGATTGACTAATTTCCTTCCTAAACTATTGAAATTATTTCTAAATATTTCACAAAAAATTTCTAATTATGTGTCTTTGATTTGACATATCTGCGGCTTGTCGCTATTAAACGTAATAAATTCGAATGCGAAACGTCTGTTCGAAACAAAAAAAAACATGCACGCGACAAAAATCCGAGACAAAACTAGTACTCACAAAACACTTTTTCTGCACACTTGGCCTTGGCTGTCAGTAGGCCGGGTTGTAATAGTGCTCAAGCCGGAACTCGAGTTCGAGTGAAAAAGGAATGATTATCATGCACAGCGTCACTGACATGCAGTGTTTTCTTTATATATCGCCGATGTTGTTTGAAACTTATTCCCAAAAACGATAACGTCGACTAATTCATTTCAAATTTATTTTGGTATATTTTATTATAGATTCACAGTAAGTCTAACAGTAATAAAACTTCCAAACCAGAAAATTGATTGGTGTCCGAATCAGGGTTCAATCGAAGTGTATAGGTTGTCCGCTCACATAGTGATTAATACCTATGGGCTATGGCACATAAAGATGGTGAACTGTCGAGATCTTTTGGAACAAAAATAAAGGTCTAAAGCCTGTCTCAAAGGAGAACGCAAGTCATCGCAAGTTTTAGCTTGTGACTCGTCTGACCGCCAACTTGTGATGACTTGCACTAGCTTGTGACTTGTGATGACAGCTTTCGTTAGCTGAAGCTTCGCCTGCGCGGCAAAGCGAACGTAATGGAAAACCGCCTTTACGTCCGTGTTTGATCCAGGCTTAACTAAAATTAGTTGCAAGTCATTTTAAAAGCGCGCTTCAAAAACTCACTAATATTCATTAACCAAATTGTCCACTAATATGCACGTATTTGATCATGTGCAAGTCTTTTATACCTGATAAAACTACTATGAATATTAACTAACGTGAAATTTTATATAAAGAATACTAATGAACGTGAAATTTTATATAAAATGTCATCCTAATTAGCAAATCTATTGTCGCGTTTTATCAGATCTAAAACACTCGCGCTACGCGCTCGTGTTTTAAATCTGATAAAACGCTCCTACTCGTGTTTTAAATAGTACTTCAAAAACTCATTAATAATTCATGAGGAAAATAGAAAGGAAATCAGTACCGTGTCGGTGGCTTTATAAATGATAAAACTTATTGACGTCAGAAAGAACATATAATTTTATATAAAATTGTCATCCTTATTATAACGGATCGTTTTTGAAGCTGTTCAAAACACTCGCAGCACGTGTTTTATCGAAACACTGCTACGCCGCACCTTTAACTGTGTAAAATTTTAGTAACTCCTAAGTTTTTGCGTTTTATTTTATGAATTCCTGAGTTTGAACTTCTAAATTTACTCACCGGATTCCTGAATAATTGTAATTGGAAAGTGACATGATAGGAAAAGGAAAAACATTTAAATGGGGTTTAACGCATTTACATTTTTCATCAATTAACCCACCAGGAGGTCTCCACTTGACCGAGTAAAATCGTCTGGTGTTAGCCAGAGTAAAAGTAATAAGTTGCCAAATGGCAACCATGCCCGGTAAATGGTTAATAAAAGATCTGATGATTGACAAAAACCAAACACTCACTGTTGTCGAACATCAAACTTTGATCAAACAAAGTTCAAATAATAGTAAAATGTTACACACGTAATCATTTTAAGCTTATTATTTTCTAATCTGAACGCCGTTTAATAATAGTGGCCATAATTAGTTATTACTTCTCAAGCTATGAAAGGTAACTGATGAAGAGAGCATATCAGAGTGATTTTAACACAGAGCATAAGTTAACATAAAAGTGCACAACTCGACAGAAGTTTTTTCATCTTTCTTGATTAATTTAGTGTTAAAGGTGAATAAGGTTTTGTTTCAAATATGAAATATTTATATTGGGCAGTCCTAATACTGTAGGATGATGAACTTATGACCCGAAGTCTAAACCTCTAAACCTAAAGGTAAAAATCTTTAGAATCGAATCAAATCAAATAATTTGTTTTATTTGACAGTTCTATACACTGCAACCCGTGATACAATCTGAATGAACTATAGTACTAGTTGTTTTTCATGGCTATTTCTGGTCTTGATTCATGCTTTAGGTGACAACATGAATATGTGTTATAGAATTAAAAGAAAAAACTGGCAATCTGTGGCGCTTGACTTGTGTTGTTTTATTTTAATCGCTAATATGATATCCGGAGTTGTATGCTATTTGTTTTATGCTAGTTGGAGCTATTTGAACTTGGCTAAGGCTAATACGAGTAGAATAATCTACTTTCGGGTAGAAAGTTATTTCGTGTTAATAAGGAACCGACCAAGCGTGGTAAGGTTACAAGGCGCGATCTCACCTTGAGCGCGAAGTGTCAGGAAATGAGATGAAAATTTCCGACTGGCGACAACAATAATTTGTCGCGCTAGCTCGCAGTGCTTTGTCACTTCCGGTAATTTTTTTCCTCGAAAGTGTGACCTGTTTCGCCCTGTTGTTATTTCGTCAGTTGTTCAATATGAAGCGTGGAGAAGTTCGACGGGATTTTCTTCCAAGGGTATCTTCCAAGTATACTTTTTCTGATTCAAATGTCAAGCAGCTTGACATATCAGAGTGCAATAATTGCCTGGTCAACGTGCAACGTCTAGAGGAGATTCCACCTCTTAGCACGTGCTTAAGTCTTAGAGCTAAACTTACAGCCAAAGAAGTAGAAGGGTCTGACAATTGTTTAGATTTGACGGTGAATCGGTCTCATAAGTTTGTTGTAGACATAGAAGGTCTGGGCATGCTAGACAGAGATGGCATTCAAGAAATTGTAGCACTACACAACCAACATCGAGTAGTCCGCGAGGTATATGAAGAAAAACTTTGGTTTGAGAAGATGAAAATGCATCTCAGTTCCAACACTGGCCTAATCTCACTTCAGAAACCCGTAGAGAACTTTGTTAATGAACTTTGGTTAAGCGAGGAAAACGGAAAAGTACTCGGGGTTGATGTAAAAGATGCTATGCGTTTGTTGTGTAATCGCTGGTTTACGGACGACCTGATTGAGGTTTTTTTTCGCAAGTTTAACACTGCATCCGAAGAACATGCATTTATAATTTTTGATCAATCGATGAATAACGCTTCAATTTTTCTGCAACGAGTTCTACGAGTTTTGAAGCCAAAAACCAAGTATCTACATTTTGCGCTGAACGTCAAGTGTTGTGCTACGGATATGAAGTCGACCACTAAAACGACAATAGGTAATGGAAACCACTGGGTATATGTCCTTATAACGTGTGACGGTGAAAATATTATCTATGGTGATCCAAAGGGATGGAACGTTCCACAGAACCTCCGAGCCTGCTTTGAGCCACTTATGATGATGCTACAAGAGAGAAATAGTGGTTCTAAACATCAGTGTGCAGTGAGACTGGTTAAGATGCACATTCCTCAGTCAGGAATCGCTCATCATGTTTGTGTTGGCGGTTGTAGCACGTTGTTTCCAGTCCAAACCTGTTATAATTTGTGTGGAGGTATTGTAGTCCTTCTCTCTTCTGCAGCAATTCTAGCGCAAGATCTCTGGCAAGAGATAATTTTTGGGAAAAAATGTCATTGCAATTCCAAATACAGTTTGTTGCGCAGCTTGATTAAAGACCCATCTTCCCATTCGTTAACATTGAGAGGACTGATGATCGCGTGGCTGGCCAAAGACAATATTTTGGAGTATGGATTCCAACCACTTTTGGAGTCATCAAACGTTCTTCCAAAACACTTTGATTACGACTTGGATTTTCCTCCTTTACATTCAGGCGAAAAAGATGCCAGTTCTGAACAACGATTGAAAGGTAAGTCAAATGTAATGAATTTTGCATGAACACTGTTCTCTTTTCAACAGTCCTTCAACCCTAGGCCTAGTTTTCAGTGACCCGGCTGACTGGATATAGGATGGGAAAATTTGTGTGAGAGTTAAGAAAAGATTTTGGCGGTTTATAGATTTTGTATCTATTAAATTAAGTCCAGTTTACACGAGATAAGCACAAACTTAGAGAGGGAAGAGTTTGTTTTGGTTACAGTGTTAATTGTCGGTTTTAGCTGAGATATTTGCATGATGTCAAACAGGAAAATATTCTGAAAACTATTAGTAGTCAAATTACATGAGCTTCTAAAGACTTTTGACGTTTGTTCCGTACGTGATCGAATTCAGTTTGTAAACTTTAAATAACTGCCATTCTAGCGTATAGTCTAACCTAAAAATATTAGTCTCACGTTACCTTGCGGTAACTGCAAACGCCAGGCATACATGCAACAAATGAGTGAGTTTATACTTTATAAATCATAATTCATTTCTTGAATACAGTTGCATGGTCGGTGATAAATGGCATCAGCAAGCAAGAATGCACGAAAACACCATGTTTAAGCCTGGTTTCGTATATTTGTAATTGTTGTAATTCACATTGCCGATTTACCTCGGACTCGGGACTAATTATCTTTAAATGGCCGGCTAAGTATGCATGGTATTCAGAGAAACTAATTAATTAATTACATAAATAAAACTTCGTTTGCGATCTCTCCGCGTAGAATCTTTTTAATAACAAAATTAAAGTTTTCATAGTTTATAGTGATCTGACAGGTTTTTGAATTGAGTTAATTTGATCTTTTATATCGCGAAAAATCTGGCGAAAATCGTCGACTATCGGCGATCGACGGGACTTTAAGATCTACGACGCGGCTAACTCGACGACGCGGCCTTAAAAACGTTAAAAAGGAATGAAGACACGGTAAATTAACTGCCGTATTTCATGTTTAAGCTTGTTTAATGACTTTCGAGACGCTCCAATTCTTGCTACAGTGTGTATCAAAAAAACCTGAACCCTTAGAAAACAACCTATTGTAGTAGTTTGAAAGCCCTAAGCACTTCGCTGAACCCACAGATGCGTAAAACACACGGTCTTATATACCTGGGAAATTAAGATAACTTGAAGTGTGTGCATGGTACTACAATGAACACTCTGTGCTCTGTGGTCAGTTGAACCATTTTTAATCGAACTGATATGAATACATTTAACATATTTCTTTGCAGTTATGCTCCTTCATACGATTATAAGTTATCTTAATTTCCCAGGTGTATAAGACCGTATATATAATAGTTTAAGGCGCGTCATCGAGCTTGCCGCATCGTTGTCGCATCGGCGACGCTACTAATTGCAACGGCTATTCTACAATACTTTTACAAAGTCATGCTGATCAATCGCCGATTAAATTACAACAATTACAATTATATGCCAACCAGGCTTTAAGTTTAAGTTTTGTTTCGATATAAATGTAATTGCTGTGATTCACTCAGCGATCTTTTACAGCAGTCGTGTTTTCGTAAATTGTTGTAATTGTTAATTTATATATCGCCGATTCGCTCAGACTTAGGACTTCTCGGTTTCTGTAATATTCAAATAGTTCTCGTTTTACGTCCATAAAGGCCGATTTCCATTCAGTGCTTTTTGTCGATGTTTTGTGATCACTTTCTTTTGAATTGTGGGCTCTCGACTGGATCCGTTCCACCCGAGGGCTTATGAGACAAAGAAAGCGATCGCAAAAAGTCGCTCGCTCGACAAAAAAAGCTGAATGGAAATCCGCCTTTAGTCAGACGTTTTAGGTTCGGTGAATTAAGTCAAGAACCTCTTATTGATTCCGGCCCAATGTTGGTATAGAGTTTTTATAGCCCCTTCTAGTTCTACGCTTCCAAGTTTTTTTAACATTAAAATTGATAATTTAAGTACATATGTTGTATATGTACTATGTGCCTTAAATTATGCATATGCATGTTGAAATCTGCGCAAAACTATATACAATGAAAAGACTCTATCTGCGCGACAAGTAGACAACTGGATTACCTTCGCATGCTCTGTATCAATGTAGGTGGATCATTGTATAAAATACTTACAGACGTCTCTCTAATTTAAATTGTAGCCCACATGAAAAAAACTGTACGACATTCTCCTGTGAAAGTAAAGATGGGGAAAGACATAAAAAATGAAAGGCATTACAAAAGAGACGTTAGTCTGGCCGTCAAACTTTCTACCAAAGTTTCCGAAAAACAAAGTCCCAACCCAGTTCTTGGCACAGCTAGTAATAATGAAGACTCAAGCGTAACAATTGAATTAGACGGAAACGTTGACGATGTAAAATCTGCAACAGAATATAACGAGGTTCAATGCCAAGATGAAATACAAAGCGACATCAATTTAGCAGAATACACAGGTAAGAATAATGATTGTCTCGATAAGAACACTACATCACCAATACAACGCAAAGTTCCAAGTTTGCCCTATTCACAACTTTCCAAATCTTGGTATAGTAGAAACGCATCAACATCAATAATTAATAAGCAGACCAAAGGCACACAATCATTACTTTCAAGTTCTCTGGAGAAAATGGAAGATCGCTATGGCACACTTAACAACACCAAGCTGTCAAATAATATGAAAAGAAAATACAAACGGGATATTGAAGATAGGAAAAAAAAGCAGAAGACGGTGACCAGCAAGCAATGCGACAAACCAAGCTCATCACCACTTCCATATCTAATATATGAATGTGACGCTTTAGAAAGTGCGAAGGAGAAGGTATGTTTTCCACAGTTGTCACGAAAATGGTTTCACAGGCAAAATTTACCCGTTGGTCATGAACAAATGCCAGACGAGGTTCCAAAAGCTGACCAATCTTACGGCTGCCCTTTTTCACCCTCAAATACTACAGGCTCAAAGCAAGCAAACATTAAGGATAGAGTTAACAACATTCCCTTTAAAACTTTATCAAAGAAATGGTACAGAAGGAGAGGTGCGCTTTCTCTTAAGAATTGCAGCAGGACGAAGCAGTTAGTGACTAGTGGAACTATTGATAATAATATTCAACTACTCAAAGATATTAATAAAAACCTCGTTACAGGCACAAGAAAACATGGCGAAAACAGCACGATGATTAAAATTGGAAATTATATCTTGGAGAACGGTCCTTTAGTACCCACCCAAGAAATTGGCAGCTTTTTATTTACCAAGAAAAAGAATGACAGTCACAGTAAAAGAAAGTATCGGTCATCTGAAATACTCAAAAGAATACAGCGTCATTTAAACGTCATTCAGGTTCTAATAAGGGGCAAGGCATACCTGATGGAAAATAGAAATCAGGACATTTCGCAGATGGCATCAAGATTAGAAAGTATAGTTGGACGAAGTTCGCGACAAGATTTTAACGCACACATAGAAACCAGTATAGGATCACTGCTAAGGAGATCTATTAGGTTTGCAGATACAAAGAAGGATGTTGATTTAATAAAAGGCTTATTTGCCTCTGCAACCAGTGTGAAATTCGTTTCAAAAATGCTCGATGTGAAAAATAGGAACTCTATTAGGTCCGCGAAAGATGAGATAGGTTTCAAGTTGTCGAAGTTTGAAGAGCTAGAGAAAACATCACAAATTGTGAGGAATGACCTGACTAACGAACAACAAAGGAGATTGACTAAACGAATAGTTGCTCAGAGGAAGAAAAACGAATTCAAGCTGCAATACGAAACAAGAGGAAGAGAGATGCTAGCTGATATTTTTCCTGAACTAAAATTTGTTATGGAAGAAATTTTTAATCAAGGAAGTACTGGGATGCTACATGGGGGCCTTGAAAGTCATCCAAGGCTTACTACAGACATTTTGTACAAATCAAGTGACAACACACTGTTTATGCGACAGGCGCGCGATATTATACTGAAGGTTGCTCCCCCGGGGTTTGGAATATCGTTAAAGTCATGTTATAACTACACAGAATCGTACAAGGAGAAAACCTACTCTGCTAAGCGCCACCATGCCGGGAAGGGTGTTAACGCAAGAATATCCCTGAAGTGTCCACCAAGAATCGGAGTTTCAAAACATGTGGTCAACTTACACTGGACGACTAAAAATGTAAACCTTTTGATGGAAAACATGGAAACATGTGCTGATGATTGCATCATTGATTCCAAAGATGCAAAAACCATAGTTTGTGGGGATATTCAGCCAGTCCAATACCCAGGAAAAAGTTGGAAACCTATTGTTTACGAAGACCATACCTTTGACCAGAGCCGAACTAACGCCGTTTATCCAATGACACATTTGTTTATGGACACATCTTCCAAGAACACAACGAGTAGCGATACAGAAGAAGGAAAAACGATTGAAGTCACCAGAAATGGACGCGCAGCAGTTCTCATCAACATTGCGCTTACAGAGCATGAAACTACCTTCCGTGCCATGAACGAATTACTTTATCTTGTAACCAGACCTTCCTTGGACAACATTTTCAGGAATCCAAAAACAGGCAGTCTAAAGTCTCTTTTTTCATTTATTGTTGACAATGGCCATGGCGAAGATCCCGATAGTCCATTGACTCAGATGTGCATGGCGAGGTTGTTGCATCTTCTGGGACTTAATCAGATCAGTCAGAAATCATTTGCTGAGTACCACAGTAAAAGGAATTTTGTAGAGAGAGTTCACGCTGCAGAAAACATGGCTTTGTCTCGGCATGGTCCTTTCAATAGCAAACAGATGCACTCATCTGCGGCAATTGGTAGTAAGGAGCATTTGGAGAATATGGAGAAAATGGCAAATGATGTTAAAGACTGCTTGTCTCAAGCCCGTTTCGCCGGAAATTTTTTGCAATGTTTCAGAGGCATTAGTGAAAATGGTGTATTTGACGACGAAGAAAGACTAAAAGAATTTTTAAGTCTTTCTGAAGAAAGAAAAGAGGAATGTGAATGGACATACACCCCACGGAGTAGCTGCAACCCGTATTTTGAGGCATTGGTGGAAGTCTGGAATGTGCCAGAAGACTTTGAAGGAAAGTACATCACTGATTACAATGAGATTATGAACAAAGGAGAAAGACGTTCAGCATGGAAAGACAAGTACTCTACGACACTCTATGGGAACAAGTCGGACAAGAACTGTGAGCTTCAACCTATTCCAGATTATGTAACATGGTTCAAAACTAACGGGGAGCTTCACTATCTTTCATTTGAGAAGTCAACCAAACTGTACGAGGAGATGGCAATTGAAACACCTGCACTTTTTCTACCGTCAAGAATTCTTGACTTTTTCTTTTGTAAGAACAATACACCACCAGACGACATACTGATTGGTATAGCAACCCTTGTTTGGATTCCTGTTTCGGACGTTAGCAAATATTTCCAACTTAAAAGTGAGAAAATGGAAAAAGATTACAACAACGATGTTGGAAGGGAAACATGGCGAAGCCACAAGCTGTACGAAAAATCAGTAGCAGACCTACAACAACAATGTAAAGCAAGTGGTGTGTCGTCTATAGGCCAAAAGCACGTACTTGTCGAAAGACTAGTATTGGCAAGCGGTGAAGCAGAAAAGAGCAAGTTCCAACCCACGTATAAAGGAAAATTATCCTCACTACCCAAATCCATGACGGAAATAAAGAAATTCTCCATTCCTGAACTTAAATACATACTTAGGTCTCATGCAGTTTCTTACGCTGGCAAGAAAGATGAACTGGTTTTACGGCTTTACCTTTTAATACATGGACGTCCACACTTGGCATTCTATCAACAAGAAAAAGAACTCGAACGATGCATACAAACAGCTAAGAAAATAATATCTATGCAAATTAAGGAATCCATGCTGGAATACGATGACATACGGAGAATTCGCACACACAAAACACCATTGGCTGAAAAATCAAAAATCCCGCTTCCTGTAAACATAAAGAGTATCATCGATCTGCATGATCTGTTTAAACTGCTGCAAGATTATGTACAACTTCATACATTTAGAAAAGATGATGACGATATTAGCGACAAAAGTAGTCCAGGAACATCAAGTGAGAGAGAAATTGATGAGTATCACCGTTATTTTGAGGTTGGGACGCACGTTAAGATACGGTGGTCAAGAGACGAAATTGGTGACACTGGTTGGAAGGCTGGATGGTATAATGCCGAAGTTCAGGAAAGTGATTTAACATTAGACGAAATCACAGTTGTCTACGTTTCAGAGCCTGAATCAATTTATAAAGTAGAAGTTACTCCGTTGCTAGCTCATGGAAAGCTAAAATTACTTTAATTCAATTTTGAAAAGCATATTATGTTGATTTCCTGTTTTGTAACTAACTGTTTTCTGATTCTCCTTCACTTCGGTGTTGTTGAGCACTCTGTGAAGTTGTCGTGGGTACCTATTAGCGATAATGCAACGCTTACTACCCTTGTGGAAGTTTGAGCACTCTGGGCCCATGCGCACTTCACGCTATCTGAATATACTTCACCGATGCTGTCCCACATGCGGTTGTCATATATATATATATATATATATATATATATATATATATATATATATATATTTATATATAGTTCAATCTACAGACACGGTGTTTCGCTGTACAACAGCTCATCAGTGTAGCTTGGAACAATCTGAATGAATTTCATCAATTACTTATACACATGCGATCGTCGGTGGCAACCGCATGTGGGACAGCATCGGTGAAGTACATTCAGATAGCGTGAAGTGCGCATGGGCCCAGAGTGCTCAAACTTCCACAAGGGTAGCGAGCGTTGCATTATCGCTAATAGGTACCCACGGCAACTTCACAGAGTGCTCAACAACACCGAAGTGAAGGAGCGTACATATATATATATATATATATATATATATATATAAACTGAGAAAAACACACAAAAAATTATTTGCATTCATCTGTCGAACCTGGTATACATGGGTTACCTTTTCAAATCATCGTCCTTCGATCCAAACCATTATTTTGACATTGGATCATTAAGCTCGTCATCTTAAAATAAAACTTCCATGCAACTAATAATATGCTGCTGTATCAACATCATTTTTAATCTTCCATATAACTACCATTATTCTGCTATATCAAGATTTTGAACTGATCAACCTTCCTATAACTACATTTACTCTGCTGCACCAAGATGATTTTGAACTGATCAACCTTCCTAACCACCATTATTCTGCTGCACCAAGATGATTTTGAACTGATTAACATTCCTAACTACCATTATTCTGCTGCAAGATGATTTTGAACTGATTTACCTTCCTAACTACCATTATTCTGCTGCAAGATGATTTTGAACTGATTTACCTTCCTAACTACCATTATTCTGCTGCAAGATGATTTTGAACTGATTTACCTTCCTAACTACCATTATTCTGCTGCAAGATGATTTTGAACTGATTTACCTTCCTAACTACCATTATTCTGCTATACCAAGATGATTTTGAACTGATTTACCTTCCTAACTACCATTATTCTGCTGCACCAAGATGATTTTGAACTGATCAACCTTCCTAACTACCATTATTCTGCTGCACCAAGATGATTTTGAACTGATTTACCTTCCTAACTACAATTATTATGCTATACCAAGATGATTTTGAACTGATTAACATTCCAAACTACCATTATTCTGCTGCAAGATGATTTTGAACTGATTTACCTTCCTAACTACCATTATTCTGCTGCACCAAGATGATTTTGAACTGATCAACCTTCCTAACTACCATTATTCTGCTGCAAGATGATTTTGAACTGATTTACCTTCCAAACTACCATTATTCTGCTGCACCAAGATGATTTTGAACTGATTTACCTTCCTAACTACCATTATTCTGCTGCACCAAGATGATTTTGAACTGATCAACCTTCCTAACTACCATTATTCTGCTGCACCAAGATGATTTTGAACTGATTTACCTTCCAAACTACCATTATTCCGCTGCACCAAGATGATTTTGAACTGATCAACCTTCCTAATTAACTGCCATTATTCTGCTGCTAATTAAGATGCTTATATATATACCACGATGATTTTGAACTGATTATTCTTCCTGACCTACATTTTTCTGCTGACTGTAAAAATTCTGCTTTGTCAAGATGATTTTGAATGGATTTTTCTTCATAAGACTGGTAAGTTTGTTTAATCAGTACACATTTGATTTACAGAGCAGTTTGATATCATTGTCACTCTAGTGTTAAAACTGTTAAGGAGTTATTTGCTGTAACTTGTGCATAATAATTATAATTAAGGTACAGTAGTAGAAATATACTTTATTACTTGTCTCGATCACCCAAATATCTGCAATAAGACTAGATATATTCTGAAAATGTGATTGGATGGATGATCAGGATGATTGGGGCAGGCAAGACGATCTTATGAAAACCAGGCTTTAATATACTGTTTACACATAATATTCTTCCTGGGCTTTCAGGTGTTCACACTATTTTATTTTAGCACAGAATTCTTTAGGGTTCATATTTTTCAGCCTGGAATTCTTTAGTGGTTCACATTATTTAACCATCACATTATTTACCGTGGAATTCTGCAGGGGTTCACATTATTTAACCTGGAATTCTTCAGGGGTTCACATTATTTAACCTGGAATTCTTCAGGGGTTCACATTATTTAATCTGGAATTCTTCAGGGGTTCACATTATTTAACCTGGAATTCTTCAGGGGTTCACATTTTCAGCCTGGAATTCTTCAGGGGTTCACATTTTTCAGCCTGGAATTCTTCAGGGGTTCACATTTTTCAGCCTGGAATTCTTCAGGGGTTCACATTTTTCAGCCTGGAATTCTTCAGGGGTTCACATTTTTCAGCCTGGAATTCTTCAGGGGTGTGGGTTTTATGGCCGGAATTCTTCAGGGGGCACGGATCCAATACTATGTATCCTCGACAGGGGGTGTGCGCATATTAAATGGAATAGCCCAATGTGTGCAGTACATGTAATCCTTGGTTTGCTGGGCAGGAAATTATTTAGATACTACCGTTTGCGTTCAACGTGGAGCGATTATAGAATACCCCGCCACTTTCTGAAATCGAACCAACTGCCACTATGGAAAATTACGATTACCTGACCCCCATAGAATGGAACCCTAACCCGAATCACAAATTGGGGAAGTTTGTGGATGGAAAATTACGATTTTTAAAAATTACGAGTATTAAAAATAATCTGGCGTAGATAAATTCGTCTAACTCAAACGAGAACAACGAACACAGCGTGTTAATTCACAGTGTGGGTGAACCTTGTTTCATGTATCGCTTGTCGAGACGTCTGACGGCACGGCCGAACAAAATTGTCTAGGCCGAGGTCTAGCCGCTCAAGGTAAAAATATAATATAGTCGTCTGTAAGGACAACGCGACGTAACGAGTTATCAAAGCTCAGAGATATGCCAGTTTCTAGATATTAGAAGTCTGAGTGATGATGAAAATTGGGACTCGAACTACAGCGAGGTAACTGTCACCAAGCCGCCAGACAATGGTAAACAATGAACTAAGGAATACATTTTAATGATTTAAACTGTAATATCACTAACGTTCAGTAAAGCACGCATCAACAAAATCCAGTTGAATCGTTTTCAATTTTCTTCTATCATAGGTGCAATGTGCATGAAAAATTTAAAATTTTCACGAATGTTAATAAAATAATATAAATAGACCGTTATAGTCACACTCTCCGGCAAGTTATTTTCCCACACCCGGTCCCTGTGTTTGGCTGATCTATATTTGGCACGGCACGGTACAATAGTATTGACAGTTTGATTGGTTTGCGGTACAAAAAGAGAACACAATATTGCTCTCCGACAAGCAGGTGTTTGTGGGAGTGGGTTTACCGTCTCCCTAAAGGCTAGTTTCCACTCATGAAAATCTTCCGCAGGATAGGAATGGACAGGAAAGTTTCTTTTGTGTTAAAGTCATTATTTCCGACCGAGAGCTCACAAGACAAAACAAAGAAAACTTCCCTGTCCATTCCGGTCCTGTGGAAAATTTTCCTGAGTGGAAACTAGCCTTAAGAACGACTGCGGGGGAGGCTAAGGGGGAGGGAGTAGTTGGAAATAAAGTTTGTCCAAACCGTTCAACGCCGACTGTTTTAATAATTTAGAACAGAATATATAAAACTCACTAGTAAGAATGCAATCTTGCGTAAAATGAGTTCGCAAACATAAATATTGTTTTCCTCGATCCGCTGTCTCAAATCCGGAGTCATTTCTCTCGTTCGCAATATCAAATGGGCCATTCTTCTCTAGCTTTCCTCTTCAGCGATGCTGTCTGCTCGCCATCGTCTGCCCGAACAGCTGGGATCCTGAAAAGTGAAAGCCCGTGCTTTCTACTGGTCGAACAACCAAAGAACGCACAGTTTACAGCAGGCATACCTTCAAACTATCATTTCAAGACAATACCGCAACAACAGGAACAAAAAGAAGACACAGAACGGAAGATTTCTGAATAATCATGAGCACCGCAACGATATATTTCTAGGCGAAAAGTGAAATCCAATCATGCGTTACGTCGTGCTCTGAGGAAACCCGCTAAACACTGATCGGTTGAATTTTGACAATTTGGTAATTGGATTACTAGGGGTGGAAATCCAAAAACATGGGTCTTTCCTGCAGGCGCTTCCTCCCTCTCCACGCGCTCGCGACTTCGTCGCTCGCTCGTCGCTGTATCCCCCCCCCTATTTCAATTCAGAACTAGAAAAACTCAAAGCTATTTTCATTTAAAACGGCTATCCCAAAAAACTTATCAACAGATGCATTGGTTCTTTTCTTGAGAAGATATTTTTACACTTTGCCAAAACCGCAACAGTTCCTAAACGCATTATTTATTTCTCATTACCTTTCACTGCATGGTCAACATTTTCTCCCAATTCAAACTCAATTGAAAAAAATTGCTTACATCCGCATATCCTCTACATATCCTCATATTAGCATAACGTTCCTAGCCCGTCCTTCCCTTCGACTTTTCCATTTCTTTCCATTTAAGGACCAGATTCCCCCTCGCTTGAGATCACATGCTTATAAATAAAGCAGCCAAAGCTGCGGAGCTTTGTATGTAGGTGAAACAACCCGACATTTAGACATACACGTATCCGAACACATGGGAATTTCACCACTTACTAGTAAAAAGTGTAAAAGCCCTCCTAAAGGCAATATTCTTTCCCATCATCAAAGTACCGCACACCCTATCTCTTTTGATGATTTTAGTATTCTTTCTTCCTGCTCATTTGAATCAGAACTTCTGTTACACGAGAGTTTATACTTTATTAACAAACTCAAACCAGATCTTAACCGTAATATTGGTTCAACGCCTCTTTACTTGTTTTGATTATTCTTGCTTTGTCACCACTCTGTAATTTTATCTTTCTTTTACCTGTGTCGATTACCGCTTTTCTATCATGTAACCTGTAATATATTTTTGCTTCTTTCTTTTGCTTCATGTAATTAGAATTCTATTTGTCACCATATGTATTGAACTACCGGTAGTGTATCATGTTAGTGTGAATGGTAGCCTGCGAACAGGTTCTCCCAAGCGCGGAATGAGAATGATTTCCTTGGTTTTCTCTAACATTTTCCCTCTGTAATTTCAGGAGTAAACCTGTGGTCAGGATGACGGAGGGAAGAAGACGCAGAACGGAAGATTTCTGACGCAGATTTTCAACGTCGCAACAATAACTTTCTGAAGTGACGCTGAAATATGACCCTCTCCGCATCACGTGATACAAATAAACCGTGAGCCTAACCACCAGTAAGTGCGGTCAGCTGGCAATCACAGAACCTGCTTTTGTTTTCGTCCCTTTCTTTCTTTCACTATTTTTTTCGAAGTTTCAGACATGAATAATCATGAGCACCGCAGCAATATATTTCTACGCGAAAAGTGAAATCCAATCATGCGTTACGTCGTGCTCTGAGGAAACCCGCTAAACACTGATCCCAAAAACATGGATTTTTCGTGCAGGCGCTTCCTCCCTCTCCACGTGCTCGCGACGAAGCTCGCGACTTCGTCGCTGTATCCCCCCCAACCCCAACCCCATGTTAAGCATTTCCTTGGTTTTCTCTAACATTTTCCCTCTGTAATTTCAGGAGTAAACCTGTGGTCAGGATGACGGAGGGAAGAAGACCTCCGTGGTCACCTGAAAACAGCAGTATTGGCATGAACTCCGGGTGGGTGGAGCTCGTAAGTCATGGTAGGCAGTCCACCTAGGAGAAGGAAAACTCTGCAATAAAACCCCCCCAGGCCCAGCCTCCACTGGGCCAGGCTGTACATGTCGGACTCACTGATTTTATCAATAATATTTTTTCAGTGTTTCCTAGGCATGCTGATGAGCTCTGACATAGAGCGAAACAGCCATGCGTTTCGAGCGAAGGTCCTTTGTCAGGAAAAGAGAGTAGGTGGTAGGATATAGTGTTTACCAGGAAGAGCCAGTTGGTTGATTGGTTGGTTGGTTGGTTGCTTGGTTGGTTGGTGGTTTGGTTGGTGGTTTGGTTGGCTGGTGGGTTGGTTGGTTGGTAGGTGGGTTGGTTGGTGAGTTGGTTGGTTCGTTGGTTGGTTGGTGAGTTGGTTGGTGCGTTGGTTGGTAGGTTGGTTGGTGGGTTGGTTGGTGAGTTTGTTGGTTGGTTGGTGAGTTGGTTGGTTGGTTGGTGAGTTGGTTGGTGAGTTGGTTGGTGGTTGGTTGGTGGTTTGATTGGTTGGTTGGTTGGTGGTTGGTGGTTGGTTGGTGAGTTGGTTGGTTGGTGGTTTGGTTGGTGGTTTGGTTGGTTGGTTGGTTGGTGGTTGGTTGGTGAGTTGGTTGGTTGGTGGTTTGGTTGGTGGTTTGGTTGGTTGGTGGTTGGTTGGTGAGTTGGTTGGTTGGTGGTTTGGTTGGTTTGGTTGGTTGGTTTGGTTGGTTGGTTGGTGGGTGGGTGGGTTGGTTGGTTGGTTGGTTGGTTGGTTGGTTGGTTGGTTGGTTGGTTGGTTGGTTGGTTGGTTGGTGGGTTGGTTGGTTGGTGAGTTGGTTGGTTGGTTGGTGAGTTTGTTTGTTGGTTGGTTGGTGGTTTGGTTTGTTGGTGGTTTGGTTGGTTTTGGTTGGTTGGTTGGTGAGTTGGTTGGTTGGTTGGTGGTTTGGTTGGTTGGTGGGAGGGTGGGTTGGTTGGTTGGTGGGTGTGTGGGTTGGTGAGTTGGTTGGTTGGTGGGTGGTTTGGTTTGGTTGGTTGGTTGGTTGGTTCACTTGGTTAGTTTGTTAGTTAATGAAATATTGATTGGATAAATAATTAGTTAAATGAATGATTAAATAATTAGTTCGAACCACGAGAGAGGGACTAACTTCAACAACTCTACTCCCTCCCAAATACCAGCCTTGTCCAATTAGAGAGACAGCTCACTAACAGTTTGGATTGTTTATATCATTGTAGTTACAATATGGTGAACCAGTGATAAGACGTGCAGTTCCTCTAGCGTTAGCCATGTTATCAGCTTCAAACCCACAATTGAGCATCATGGATATGTTAAGCAAGCTGTCCCACGATAACGATGCTGAAGTAACTTATAACTCTATCTTTGCTATGGGTATTGTTGCTGCTGGAACTAATAATGTCAGACTGGCAGGAATGCTTCGACAACCTGCGCAGTATTATAATAAAGATGCTAGCAACTTGTTCATGCTGCGATTGGCTCAGGTTAGTTTAAATTTCTTACTTGCTTGCGTACGTTCTTGGTTTATTGCCAAGTTGTAACAGCATTATTGCCTAGCACTTGATTTGTCTGCCTACCTCCTTCCTTTGTTCTGTCCTTTCTCCCTTCTTTCTTTCCTTCCCTCCTTTCTTTCTTCCCTTCTTCCTTCCTTCCTTCCTTCCTTCCTTCCTTCCTTCCTTCCTTCCTTTCTCTCTCCCATCATCTTTCTTTCAACTCCCTTTCCTTCTCCCATCCTTTTTTCTTTCATATTTCCCTGCCACCCACTTATCTTTCCTTCTTTCCATTTCTTCTTTTTGCTTTCTTTCTCTTTTTTTCTTTCTTTCTTTTTTCTTCTTTTTTTTTCACTTCTTTCTTCGTTCTTTTTAACTCTTTTTATTCACTCTTTCTTTTTTTCTCTTTTCCTTTTTTTTTTTTCCTTTTTCTTCATTTTTCCCCACTTCTGTTCTACCTACCCACTTTCCCTTTGATCTTTCGTCTTCCTGTATTTCCCATTATTAATATCTGCTTGTACTTCCTCGTTTTTAGGGACTAGTGCATCTGGGCAAAGGAACTCTTACAATTGGTCCCTACCATTGCGACAGAACAATAATGTCTCCAGTAGCTGTGGGAGGATTACTATCTGTCTTGGTTGCTGGGCTTGACATGAGGAACAGTAAGATAAATTATTTTATACTGAAATACTCTATAAACTTGGTCTTCACACCAGCAAGGCAGCACATAATAGGACTGGGTGAGACAGTATAGGATAGAAGAAGATAGGATAGGATATGGGATAGGACAGAATGGGATAGGATGGGATAGGACATGACGGGGATAGGATGGGATAGGACATGAGGGGGATAGGATGGGATAGGACATGAAGGGGATAGGATGGGGTAGGACATGAGGGGGATAGGATGGGATAGGATATGAAGGGGATAGGATGGGATAAGACATGAAGAGGATGGGATAGGATATGAGGGGGATAGGATGGGATAGGACATGAAGGGGATAGGATGGGGTAGGACATGAGGGGATAGGATGGATGGGATAGGACATGAAGGGGATATGATGGGTAGGACAAGATGGAATAGGACATAAGGAGATGAAATGGGATGGAATAAGACAGAATGGGTGAGGATATGGGGGTTAGGATGGGATAGGACAGGGTGGGATAGGACATGGCATAGGACAAGATGAGATATAACGGGATGGAGTAGGACAGAATGGGATAAGACAGTGGGATAGGACATGAGGGGATCGATTAGGATACGACTGGATGGGATATGACATCAGGGTATAGGATGGGATAGGACAGATTGGTATAGGATGGGATAGGACAGATTGGTATAGGATGGGATAAGGCAGGATAAGATAGGACATTACGGGACAGGACTGGATGTCAAAGGGCAGGGTAAGATAGGACATTACGGGACAGGACTGGATGTCAAAGGACAGGATAAGATAGGACATTACGGGACAGGGTGGGATAGGACTAAATGGGAAACAACAGGATGGAAAAAGACAGAATGGCATAGGACAGGATGGGATATGAGAGCATGGTGTAGTTTCATCTTGTATTTTTTTCTTTCTTTTTAGCAATCTTAAGTAAAAGTCACTACATGCTGTTCTACCTTGTGTCTGCCATGCAGCCTCGTATGTTGGTCGCTTTTGATACTGAACTGCAACCAATGCAAGTATCTGTCAGAGTTGGACAAGTACGTATATTATACATTGGACAATATACAGCTTACAATAAAATGTTTTGAATGTTGAATGAACTCGTAGTTCAGTTGATAGAGTATTGAACTAGAGTATCAAAGATTGTGAGTTTTCAAAAAAACAAAAAATTTTCTCAGGCTTCGGTAGCGGCTACAGAAATACAGTAATACGCAACGAACTACAGAAGAAGAAGTGGGAAGGTGTTTCCATTTTGACTGTAATAACTAACATTTTGTTACATACCAGCAACACCAGTGGAATAGTAGTGATACTAACTAATGAATGGCCTTGGTATATGGATTGTGCTGGTTAGGTGTGCTAATATTAAATCTAAAATTTTATTTAGTCTTATGTTTATTAATTTTTTTAATAGCTGCTGCTGCTCAAGCTGCTGCTCAAGCTGCTGCTCAAGCTGCTCCCCCAACTGTGGATATTCAATCAGGTAATAATTATGTGATGTGAACTCTGCTTCCTAAACTAAAGGTTCGAAATTCTCTCGTCATGGTCAGAGTAAAATAACAAATTAAAGGTGTTGGAAGAAAAATAGATTAGTCCAGTTAATTATTTTCCTCCAAGACTTTAAGAGGCCCTCCCCTGACAAGTAAAATTATTTGGTGTTTATAAAAGTCACCAAGAACTATATTCGTCTGTAGATAGATGGATGGATGGATGGATGGATGGATGGATGGATGGATGGATGGATGGATGTTTATTATTATGTTTATTAATTTTTTTGAATAGGTGCAGCTCAAGGTCCCGAAACTGTGGACATTGAATCAGGTAATAATTATGTGATGTGAACTCTGCTTCCTAAACTAAATTGGTTTGAAATTCTCCCGTCATGGTCAGAGTAAAATAACAAATTAAAGGTGCTGGAAGAAAAATAGATTAGTCCAGTTAATTATTTTCCTCCAAGACTCTAAGAGGCCCTCCCCTGACAAGTAAAATTATTTGGTGTTAGAGAAGTTAGCACATGTGTGTTTTTCATTATAATGACCCCTCATTTGATTTTCCTTTTTGGCGGATACTGGTTGTAAACCGGGTTGTGTTTCGTCAATCACGTGATCAAGGTATCAATAAACCATAAATGCACTTCAAGGGAACAGGTGGGAAAATTGTCTGCGCTGACCAAGAAATCATACCTATTATTACAAAGGATCCAAACGATCCAAATCAAATGATCAAAGGATCATGATGTTTTCGCAATCTGTAGCTATTTTGGCTAACTTTCGATTTTGTCTTGTTATTTTGAAAAATGCTTCTTAAAACCACTTAGTTTATACTTAGTGGGAAAATATTTGATATTTTAGATGCATATATATATATATGAACTATTTAATGGCAACAAATAATGGAAGAAAATTTGACAGAAGAATATTTGATATTTTAGATGCATATATATATATATATATATGAACTATTTAGTGGCAACAAATAATGGAAAGAAAATTTGACACAAGAATATTTTAGATGCATATATATATATGAACTATTTAGTGGCAACAAATAATGGAAGAAAACAGTTGACGCAAATGACAATTGACAAACATTTTTGTGATATAAGAATGTCCACATTCTTTCTTGCCATGTTTTTTTTTTTAAGCCACAAGAACGAGAAACGTACGATATTTCAATTACTCAAATGACACAGATCTGGTGTTACAAAAAGTGAAATTCTTTAAGGTCAGCCCACTCCAGTAGTGAAAGAGTGGTGTACTTATGTACTATCAAAATGTGAAAGTTTCTTCACAGTTCCATAATTAAAACTTAAACATTACATATAATTATATGTCGTACTATAATTACATGTTACAGTCAAAATGGAAATACCTTCCTTGCACTTCCGCTTCTGTAGTTGGTTGTGTATTACTGTATTTCTGTAGCCGCTACCGAAGCGTGAGGGAAGTCCACTGATAAAAGTCACCAAGAAGTATATTCGTCTGTTGGTATCGATTTGGGATAAACATCCATTGCATTATGAATAAATGCCATTTAAAGCTAAATTATACTATTTATGTACAGTTTTCAACAAAAAATTGTATCAGGCTTCGGTAGTGGCTACAGAAATACAATAATACGCAACGAACTAGTCAGAAGAAGAAGTGGGAAGGTGTTTCCATTTTGACTGTAATAACTAACATTTTGTTACATACCAGCAACACGAGTGGAATAGTAGTGATACTAACTAATGAATGCCTTTGGTATATGGATTGTGCTGGTTAGGTGTGCTAATATTAAATCTAAAATTTTATTTAGTCTTATGTTTATTAATTTTTTGAATAGCTGCTGTTCAAGTTCCCGAAACTGTGGACGTTCAATCAGGTAATAATTATGTGATGTGAACTCTGCTATTATGTAATATGTACATGTACTTATTTCAAAGAACACTTAAAGAACACTTAAAATGACAACATAACATCTTTCATAGAATTCATTTCCTCGCTTCATTCTTGAGATATCCAGGTTTGTTTGATATGCAAATGTCATACTTATGACATCACACTGCATAATGACTTTTTAGAAAAGTATGATTTCCTTTGAGAGTGCTTATCGAAAGTACTTAATAAAAATTTGCACTTGCATGTATGTAGCCATGACTGGTCACTAAACATGTGTAGCTGGGTGTAAAATATTTGGACTATCCTAGAATTGATGCTATTTCAAAAAGTCATTATGCAGTGTGATGTCATAAGTATGACATTTGCATATCAAACAAACCTGAATATCTCAAGAATGAAGCAAGGAAACGAAATTCTACGAAAGATGTTACGTTGTCATTTTAAGTGTTCTTTCAAATGCAATCATAAAAAACTGGGGTGAAATTTCGCTGCACTGGCACTTTAAGTTAATATACTCTTCAAGGAAATAGGTATTTAATAGAAACGTGAACACTTGACGATCACCTCATGTTTTAAATTTGTTTATCCTCAAATTATACAATTAGTAATGACATTACAATAATATTAATAAAAATATAGTAAGATTTGAATACTGCTGAAATTATTGAACATAAATCTCGCATTTCACTCTGTCGAAGGGCCTAATCGCTCAAAACGTTAGAAATCTACGTCCAATAATTTTGGCAGTACTCCAACCTTACTATATTTCGATTTGTATTTCAACACTGCCTACGCAGTACGCAGCACACTGTGCGTTTATGACCACGTTAATAAATTTTCTATTCTATTCTAACTTTTTATTGCACTTTTTGATTGGTTAATGACATGGTCACTTTTGCAGCAGATGCAACAGCTGATTAGTGACTGACTTAAGCAAATAACTAAATTTGGCCAGAACATGAGTTAGGCAATTATGCTTAGAGTCCGCCATTATTTACTTTTGCAAGAAACAAAAGATCAAGCCACCTTAATAGTGAGGTTTGATTATCACAATCTTTAGAGTCCTACGGAGTCTATCAAATTATAAAAGAAAAAATTATGTTATTTGTATAATGGTTTGTAGGGTTTGAAGGCAAAGAAGGAGAAATACTTCATGAAAATGAAAAAACCAGTAGTGTCAGTGATGATGAGAAAAACCAGTGCACCACATGTCTTCCACTTCAACAGAAGGTAAATATGCTGGCAAGTGAATGTCATCAGTTGGAAGATATTATGGGTCAAAGAGAAACTCAAAACAGGAAAGTCATCGATGAGTTGCGGAATGAAATAAAAACAGAAAAGCAGAAAAACAGCACACTTGCACGTGACCTGGAATCAGCTAAGATGCAGTGCAAACAATTACAATCCGAAGTGGCATCATGTTCATTTGGAACTAAAAACTCCACTGATTCCTCACCATCACTTGTGAACAGTGTTCAAGCACTTCTTACAGGTATTATTACCTGTAGAGTTTAGACTAATGTGTATGAAAAATTTCTTCTGAAGAAATTCTTTTAATTATAATGCACAGTTCCAGACCCAAATGCACTGATACTCATATACTTAGAAACTTTGCAAGTGTTTTGAAACTACTGGTTTGTATTTTAATTGTTAGGGGCAGAGAAACAAAAGGCACCTAGTGAGAAATCAACAGAAAGGCCAGATGAATTGCCAGAAAAAGGTCCAAGTGAACTGACAGTAAAGAAACCAGGTGAGAAACAGAAGAAAGGAGGTGAATTGTCAGGCAAGAGAAAACATGATGACAAATCACAGTGTAATCTGTGCCCTTCCAAGAAACGATCTGAAATGGTTAAGTGCACAACCTGTTTGCAATGGCAACACTTCAAGTGTGTAAATGTTTTCATAACCAATTATTCAGGTGGTTTTGTGTGCAAGTTTTGTATTTAAATGTATTCAGAGTTTGATTCACTCATCTAAATTACACAGTACTGCAGAACTTTTTTTGATTTTAAATTGATTGGTTATACTAATTACCGACAAAAGCCGACAAAAACCGACCAAAAAACAGACAACTACCGACAACATTTTCTAGCAGTGTGTAGCACACAGACGACATGTATTTAATTTGCTCCGAGAACAATCTAAATCTGAATCGCTAATAATCTGACCGTGAATCGAATTCGCTTCTTGAAAAACATTCAAAATGATTTTTATTGACCGTGAATTCGCTTCCTTGAAAAACATTCAAAATGATTTTTATTGACCGTGAATTCGCTTCTTGAAAAACATTCAAAATGATTTTTATTGACCGTGAATTCGCTTCCTTGAAAAACATTCAAAATGATTTTTATTGACCGTGAATCGCTTCTTGAAAAACATTCAAAATGATTTTTATTGACCGTGAATTCGCTTCCTTGAAAAACATTCAAAATGATTTTTATTGACCGTGAATTCGCTTCTTGAAAAGCATTCAAAATGATTTTTATATATGCACATACATCAAGAGATGTTGAAACAACATAAAAATAAGTTCATATCAACGTTTAATAGCCATAGACAGAATAGACACTTAGTTATTTGCACGTTGTTTTTCTTTTGTCGGTATTTGTTTTTCTTTTTGTCGGTTTTTGTCGGCTTTTGTCGGCTTTTGTCGGTAATTAGTATGACCCGACATTAGCTAGTACTTTAATAATTCAGATGATTGCATGATAATTGAATCATCTGAATTGTTAAATAATTGTTTAACTCTTACAAGAAGACTCGTATTAAGTTTCACAAGACTTGTGTGCCATTGTCATATAATAATTATTAAGATGGAAAAATGCTTAAACTTACTAGAGCCAAAATAAAACACGAGTTTTCAAATTTAATATCAACAATTATAGTTCTACCTCAAATATAGATATTCTACATTTAATTGTAAAGGATATCAATGCACAGTATATAGTACTCGCAAAAGAGTCCAGCAAACATTTGTGTATAAATAGCATGTCACAAAATATTTTATTTTATTAACTAAACTAGCGGCACCTTCCAAAAATATGTACATCGTAATTAGTGTAGATATTGGTAATCTAATCATATGATAGCGAGTACAATTAAGGATTTGCACTACAAGTGATATTTGAGAACTACACGAGTAGTGTAAATCCTTAATTGTACGAGCAAAATCATGATTACTCATTTAATAAATATAATGCATGACAAAATTACGACACGTACGCTTCGTACTCACTCACGCCTTTAAAAACATCTTGTTTATTACTTGACAAGAAATATTTTCACTCTTGGTGTTCTCTGTACTCATTTCAAAATATTTACATGGAATTTTTAGTTGATGGTGTACAACAAGTCGTTGGAAATGTGAAAACTTTCCATTGCAGAATTGGCCGCCATTTTGAATTTTATTGTCAACATCGTTCCCAGGGCCTTCTCTATTTTTATTAATCGTACTGCAGTACAATTAATAAAATAATTGTACTCCTCTCAACCAATCAGAATGTAGTAATTTTGTCATGCATATAATAATGTACGTAACAGGGATAATATATTTACAAGGACGAATGTAAATTTACAATGTTTAAGTCAAATGTAATAGGTAAACTTGCAACATCTTTAGGTTAAGTCTCGTTTCCATATAGCCGTAAGAGCCGGCGGCATGGCTGCGGCAAGGGGCGATGGTCCAATCATAGACAGTGTTGAATTAGCCAGCAATAAAAAGCTATAGTATAATTTCAGAGGTGAATATAAAGATTCCGGACATTTGATTGGTTAAAAATTTCTTCATAAATCATTATATTCACCGCGCCAGACGGTGAATATAACATCACAAAATAACATCACTAGAAAGAGGTTTTCGAGGGGAGTCTGGGACTTTTTTCCAACTAAATTGAGTTAACACGTTCCAGTCTCCCCTCGGAATTATCATTTTGATGAATGTTAATTTTCAAAATGGCGGAGTTTTTTTTTTAAATGGCGACCGTACTTTTAAAGCGAATATATCGTCAAAACTGCTCAAATAACTCAGGACAAATAGACTGTATACATCGAATAGCTTGGAGATACAACTGTCTAAAGGTAAGGAAATGTTTTGTCGTAATTATTTTTTATTTTGGAAGAGTTTTGATCGTATTAAGCCGTGCTTTTGAAAGTGACTGAGTGAAGAAAAGATTCAACATTCAATTTCCAAGATCAAGATAAGATAAACTAATACATTTATAAACGTGTGTTTTAACTTCCTTGGATATTCACCTCCGAAATATTATACTATAACAATTATTCACCTCAGTCTCGGTGAATATTGGTGAATATATTTAACAAATAGATTCCATTTTGCCGTTGTTTGTTCAGTTATAGATGCACAGATGACGTCACAACGTGGTAAGAACAAAAAAGTGGCCCACGAGACGCAGTCGAGTGGGTCACTGATGTTCTTACCACGTTGTGACGTCATCTGTGCATCTATAACTGAACAGACAACAAAAAAATGGAATCTATTTGTTTTATACAATATAAAAGTTACCCAATACTTCTTGCCGGATTTTGGGGCATGAAGAAAGAAAAAAGCAAGTCAGCTGACGTGATCTGACGTGATCCATGTGTCTGTCCTCTAATAGATCATGGGCAACAACCAATGAAAACACGCATAACAACCAGGGTATTGTATAATCACCGATATTCACCTCGACTTCGGTGAATAATTGTCATTTATGCGATTGGACCATTGCCCTTTGCCGCTGCCATGCCGTCGGCTCTTACGGCTATATGGAAACCAGGCTTAAAAGAACACTAAAGATAGAAAAATGTAAATATATATTCACATGTATTTATACAATGCCAAGTGCTATATTATAATACAATTTGTCAACAGTTTAAAAACAGGATTCAAGATTCTATAGAACCAATAGGATTTAAACATAAAATAATCCGTTGTTAATTAGCCTTCTATTCTGTCTCTGTTTAGAGACTGCATGCAGGCTAGTCATAAAAGTGATCGAATCATTCACAAATTAATCAAATATATAAATATACATAATAGAAAAATTATTTTTCAACCCATTCAGTTGCCTTTTTTGGGAGTAATGGGGCCTTGCCATTCATGTAACAATGTTCGGTGTAATGGTTACGTCTTTTCACAGCTCGATGAAGATAAAAAAACTGATGAATTTGTGGCATGGCACACAAAATCCTTTTTAATCTGCTGGCCCATACGAAAGTCTGTTCAGCTGCCATTGAGTTGTATTCCTTTGGAACTTTCCCCTCTGGGTTGTAATCTGTTTTATCACAAACTAAGCCACATTTTTTAAAACTAAGCCACATTTTGTTTAAGGGATAAGGGAAAGGAAGATCCATCTTTGCAACTTTCATCCCATCAAGATGACACATATTGTCATATGCCAAAATTGTGCTTGTCATCATGTTCATGACATCCTCTTCAGGTACCCCAGCATCCAAATGCGGCTTAAATTTTCGATAAAGCCAAAGAATGCTAACAAGAAAAGCCTGTGTGGGTGATTCTGATCTATATATTATAATAAAAACAATGGTTGTCGATAAAAAATTTTAATACATTATTTAAAATATACATGCTAATATATTTTTAATATACAGTAATATGTGAGGCTTGCACATAATATAATGACAGTGAAATTGTAGTGTGCTGTGTAAGCAGTGTTGAAACAACAATCAAAATAGCCTGGCTTGATATACTCCCAAAACAGGGAATGTAGAAGTCTAATGTTTCGAGTGAAGGCCCTTCATCAGAGAGAAATGTTAGACTCCCATGTTCTCTGTTTTAGCAGATCAAACCTTGCTATTATTTTGATGTATAATGACAGACAGCCTAAAGACAGATTTTTGGTCTTCAGTAAGTAATATTTAAGGGCCATGCAAACTTGAAAATTACTGAACACATAATTTACCTGTACAGTACTCAATATGGCCTCCAGCACTAACTATGAAAAATTTTCCTCGTGACCAACTTTGTAAGGTTTTCCTACCACCCGTATCCTTGTTGCATGTTGTTGCCACAACCTCTGAGCACTGTTCGATGAAGTCAGCATTATTCTTTACAAACTGAGTTGTACCTATTTTAATTTATTAAAATAAATTTATTATTAGTTACACAATTACACATTAAAAGGTTAAAGTGGATAACTAAAAAAGAGTTGAAAACTATAAAATGTACAACCTTTCTAAGCACACTTGATATTTCTCTAAGAGGCCCATTGGCTTGTTGGTGGTTTGGTTTGGTTGATTGGTTTGTTTGGTTTGGTTGGTTGGTTGATTGGTTTGTTGGTGGTTTGGTTGGTTGGTTAGTTGGTGAGTTGGTTGGTTGGTTGATTTGTTGGTGGTTTGGTTGATTGGTTGGTGGTTTGGTTGGTTTGTTGGTGGTTTGGGTGGTTGGTTGGTTGGTTGGTGGGTGGGTGGGTTGGTTGGTTGGTCGGTTGGTTGGTTGGTTGGTTGGTTGGTTGGTGGTTTGCTTGATTGGTTGGTGGGTGGTTTGTTGGTGGTTTGGTTGGTTGGTTTGGTTTGGTTTGTTGGTGGTTTGGTTGGTTGGTTGGTTGGTTTGTTGGTGGTTTGGTTGGTTAGTTTGTTGGTGGGTTGGTTGGTTGGTTGGTGGTTTGGTTGATTGGTTGGTGGGTGGTTTGTTGGTGGTTTGGTTGGTGGTTTGGTTGGTTGGTTGGTTGGTTGGTTGGTTGGTGAGTTGGTTGGTTGGTTGATTTGTTGGTGGTTTGGTTGATTGGTTCGTGGTTTGGTTGGTTTGTTGGTGGTTTGGGTGGTTGGTTGGTTGGTGGGTGGGTGGGTTGGTTGGTTGGTCGGTTGGTTGGTTGGTTGGTTGGTTGGTTGGTTGGTTGGTGGTTTGCTTGATTGGTTGGTGGGTGGTTTGTTGGTGGTTTGGTTTGTTGGTTGGTTTGGTTTGGTTTGTTGGTGGTTTGGTTGGTTGGTTGGTTTGTTGGTGGTTTGGTTGGTTAGTTTGTTGGTGGGTTGGTTGGTTGGTTGGTGGTTTGGTTGATTGGTTGGTGGGTGGTTTGTTGGTGGTTTGGTTGGTTGGTTGGTTGGTTGGTTTGGTTTGGTTGGTTGGTGGTTTGGTTGGTTGGTTGGTTGGTTGGTTGGTTGGTTGGTTGGTTGGTTGGTGGTTTGGTTGGTTGGTTTGTTGGTTGGTTTGTTGGTGGTTTGGTTGGTTGGTTTGTTGGTGGTTTGGTTGGTTGGTTGGTTAGTTTGTTGGTGGGTTGGTTGGTTGGTTGGTGGTTTGGTTGGTTGGTTTGTTG
>JAWNZC010000460.1:227500-297500 GCA_035771165.1 Paragorgia papillata | reverse complement strand
GGAAACCAAAAACTGCAAAAGATGTTATTTTATCATTTTAAATGTTCTTTTCAATAAGACCAACTTAATTTTCGAGTCATATGCCCTTTAATTGTTTTTTGTCTTGTGTCTTGTCTTGAAAACAATAAAAAAATGACAATCTACCTCCGATGAAGCCATTTTGTACAAATAAAGTCTTCTCGTTGCTGCAGAGGCTGCTAATTTATTGTTTTTTTTACCCTATTTTAAAGTTGAAAAAAATGAGCAAAATCGCTTAAAAAGTAAAGGTTAACAACCCCTTTACTTTTTGACCGATTTTGGCCATTTTTTAGTGCAAAGTTTCGCAGAAACATTTCAGTATTGTGGTATGAGTGGTGAACATTCACACGATACATACATAGATACATAGATAGTGTAAACTTTCCGGGGGGTAAACTTACCAGGTTTAACGACATACATACTTGTCGTAGCTGAAAGGCTAAAAACCAGTGAAAATGTGAAACACTAGTATCAGTCTTTCATAGACGACAAATATTTATGTCGCTTAAAGCTCGTAAGCCCTAAAGAGCGATAACAGACAAGTTTGTGCCTTATCTATGGATATTTCTTGAAAGACGTGGATATCTTATAAATATACCAAGAATGAAAGAAGCTTCCCCCCGGAATATGGTAGAATAGCACTGCGCACGCGTGGTTTTGGTTACGACTGGCGAATACAACAATGGCGGAGAAACGCAAAGGACTAAAGGAGTGATCAATTTTCTTCTCGAAACAACGACTTTCTAGGCTTAGATGCATGGCTAATTAAATATGGTCTGGGCGAAAGGATTTATTGTCTGCCTAGCGGAAGGGGGGAATAAATACTTTTCATTATATAAAATAGAGTGTTTTATTGATTTTTCCGCCACTAATAAAAGTGATAATCTCGCATGTGCGATGTTCAACACTCGAAATAAATTTCATATTTCCGCACATCCATGTATTATTCTCTATTTAAATGTAGTCACAAAAACAAATATGGGCATACACAATACATAAAATTGTGCTTAAAATTATTAATGCTGCTCTCAAAATCGAGGAAAAACGATTTCAGAGGCTCAAAAATTTCCTAGAGGCTGGAACGCCCCGGGCCCCCAGAGGCACACCCCGGCCGGGACCATTAGGGGCCATACACTAAATACGTGATGCTTCGAGGGGTGGGGTGGGGGGTGTTTGAACAATAGTCACATAATGTCACAAGGGGGGAGGGTGTATCACAAAGCACTCACGTGACGAAGAGGCTGAAGTTAAACATGACATGTTAATGTTGATGATAATTTATTGTAGAGTTGCCAATCCTCATTCTATACCACAAACGATATATTGGGGCTAGCATGAAGTATTTACCGTGAAAGTGGAGTGATCGCCCACACTAGATCCTGAAGGCTCAGTCCAAAAAAGCGCGAATTATTAAAATGGCAGATGCACTGACGTTGTTTAAATCGTTGATTCGGGGCTATGAGAAGGCATATTGTAATAAAAAAGGACAGGAAGTCCAACAGGAGGTATGCAAAGAATTACTGCTTATTAATTTGGTGTTGCGGGGGGGGGGGGGGGTGCCTCCGGCTTCGGTAATGGGGGGTAATGCCAACGCAAAAAAAAGCGTCCCGTATTTTGTGTATGGCTCCTTAGAGGATTCAGGCTTTGCACTCAACCAGGCGCCCCTTTCATATAATTTCCCGGTAAGTTTTCTGCTGCCAGTCTGCCCCTGACTTGTTGACGATGTTGTGAAGTCGGTTTGTAGAGTGTTCCCAGCCTATGCAATCGATAATCAATAACAATCGATATCAATTAATCGATTGATTTTATAAATGCGAAGGATAATCCTTTGGAAATTGACATGAGATTGGCAAGACGTGATTGGCTAAGGGTGCATTTCGGTAATAACTCCAGATTTCCGGCGGCCTTTAGGTCTGACCGATGTCGTCTCGGCACATAGAAACCTGGTATGTACTAAAAAATCAATGACAATCAATAGCAATCGATAGTCATCAATTGGCAAATCGATAGTTATCGATTGGAAAATCGATAGTTATCGATTGGAAAACTGAAATTTTTGTGACTATCGATTGGTCATCGGTTGGCAAATACTAATCGATATCAATTAGCTAATTAGCTAATTATAGCCTGGGCGTTTCTGGGCGTGTCTATTTTTTCAGTGGTTATTTCTGATACTCGTGCCCAGTCCCTCATCTTGTTTGGGGTACTTCCAAAATGGCGGACCATGAAGAAGGCATGTGCTTTTGGGCTTGACCTTCAACGATCATTTTACAACGTAAGAACATTTTCCTTTCTGTTTAAAATATTTGGAAAAGGAAAATAGTTAACCTATTTTTCTTTTTGTGTTTTTTATAGGCACGCCAGGCGCTGGGAACAATTCGTAAAGTGAGTTTTAACGGAGTGATGTACTAACGAGTAGCGAAGATGTCAGCCATTGTCGGGTTTTATACAGTCCCTTTCAATTCAATGTCGTTTTTATTTTGTCCATCCGTACTTTTGTGCAGGTTTTTAGTTTATCTTTTATGCTTTTCTATAATATTAAACAGTTTTTTGTGAGGTTTTGTACAATTTTTATAGGACAATTTTGTGTATGATTTTAAAGGATTACTGAATTATTTCGGCCTAGCTTTCTTAGACTGAGTTTAAGATTATATTTTCATTTGTTTGGGTTGCAGTATGTGCAAAGTTAATGTAGTTGCTTCTTATTAAAAGGTTCTTTAATTTTAAAAATTGTAAAGTATTTGTAGGAAGATGTCGGGTTTGCAGTTGTTTATGTCACTCCAAATTAGACTTTAGTTTCCCGTCCAATCCCAGACTTCATTTTATGCTACGCGCATGGAAGATCTTCTGAGTGCATTTTTTCACGACACGCCCAATTTTTTTGAATGGCGCTCGCAAAAATTTATTACTGTGTGCGCTGCGCGCATATATTGTACTGTAAGCACATTTCTCACCTTCACACAAGATGATTTATGCCACATTTGTCTTTGAAAGCATAAATAGAGCTTTAACTTTCATTAAATATCTGGTTCCTTTTGTTTTCTGTCATGTGTACAGCCGCTGACCACAAGTAGCAGGTTACTGTATTTCTGGTTTGATTTTTTCAATGTTTTTGGCGTGCAATTTTTTACCAGTTTTTATCTTCTGCGTGCACTTTGCAAAGAATGAAGTCTGGCCGTCCACCGCCCGCATCTCCTAGAAGTGGCTGCGTGATACTGTGCTTTTCGGCTAAGCTTGGAGACGAACAGTTTGATCGAAAAGTTTGAACATTGAAACGCATACGTTACCAAGGGCAATTTAGGATATTGTCAAGGGGAAATTCAAAAGTTTAGGCAATGCCTTAATTTCTATTGGTCAAAATGTTCAAACATTCAAATTTCCCATGGGAACGTGTCAAATCGTGAAACGATCAAACTTTTTAATAAAACTTCTGGTCTCCAAGCTTAACCGAAAATTGCAGTAGGTCCATTACTGTATTGACCTTTTGTTTCCATTATTTGCCATCTAATTAAAAATAATTCGAAAAAGCGGCAAATAGACTACCATTTTCAATAAAAACTTGATGTGCTCATTTGGTACAATTGTACATGTGTTGATATTAAAGTTTATTTTTGTACATGTTTGTTATCTATTATCTCTTTATATTTCAAAACACAACTGAATCTGACTTGAATTATTAGCGAGGTTCAGATCACACTCCACTACTGCTACTGTAAATATAATTAAGCTTGTCAAATATTGTTTTTCAGATCTCAAACCTAGTACAAAAAGAAAGCATTTATGGCACTAGGATTAAAACCAACTACGACTACAGGATGAAAAAACGAACACTACACCAGCTTAACTACATTTACGGTAGCGGTAGTGGAGTGTGATCTGAACATCACTAATTGCGTATTAACAAACGCAACAGAGAACGGCAACGATAAAGCAGGGCATGATATTTGGAATTTTCAGCAGTATCCAGTGGGATACTGGCTCTTTTTTTATAAGTTTGAGTGTAGTTAATGGGATCCACAAAGGAGTTTTAGTCATGTAATGTATTGTTGAAGAATGAGGGAGAGATTAGCAGGGAATTTGAATAAAAAGCACAATTAGCCTCCGGCTATGTTGCGTATGGAAAGGCGGATAGTCATTGTCCTTAGGGGTAGTTGTGGGATTACCGTATTTTCTGGGCGATAACCTGCACGGTGTATAACCTGCACAGCAACAAAAATGTTACTTTTGGAAAAATAAATCAGCGTATTACCCGCACCATCAGATAACCCGCAGCTGCTAATAATAGGTTTGGGCAAGGGAGCACGCCAGACTGACTTGTATTTCTTCTTTGTTCAGCGTTCCTTCATTTATATTCAGCCATTTTGAATAATGCGGTATATATCATTAGCGTATCTCGCGGGCTATGGGGCCGAAGGAAACCCGAGCGTGTGCCGAAAATGAAATAACCAGGCCAACTAGCCCGAACCTGTGATACGCTAATGAATATACCGCATTATTCAAAATGGCTGAATATAAATGAAGGAACGCCGAACAGAGAAGAAGAAATAGATGTCAGTCTGGCGTCCTCCCTTCAGTACCAGTAGTTGAAAGATGAAAGTAGAATCCTTGGTCTCCGGTCTTTGTGATGGCGTTGTCTTAAGAATTCAACAGATTACCCGCACCACCCTATTACCCACACTAATTATGTTTCCTAGCAAAATTAAGAGATAACCCGCAGGTTATCGCCCAGAAAATATGGTAGTAAATTGTTGGATGTAAGTAAAAGTCGAGGTTTATAAGTAATGTATTTTGTGTTGATGCATGTCAACTATTTTGTGTATCTTAAGCATATCAATGCAGGCTTTAATATGCCTTCATCATTTGATATTATGTTTGCGTACACATAAGTATGAATCAGACAAAACTAGGCGACGTAATTTTTGATATATTTGATATATCCCTTCCTTCCTTCCACTTTTCCCTAATGTCCCTCCTGCAATAAGCAGTATACTAAGAGTAAATAAATCAATAATTAAAATAGATAAAATAAATTGCCCGAGTTCGATATCGTGGCTTGCCACTTTAGCAATGCTTTTTTTTGTTTTGTGCTATGCTCATTCATGTGTTTCTATTTAGTCCATTTGGTTTTTTTTGGGGGGGTTTTCTTGTTATTTTTTAAGGTCGTGAGCTTACCAAGACAACGTTTTCATGTAATTCTTGCCATTTCTAGGCTTTTCTGATGTGTAAAACTGCTGCTCCTTTAATTTGTGCTAAAATATATACGATATTGTATATTTTGTAGGTGCATTGAAGCCTGGGTGCAAGTTGAGGGATCCTATGGGATAATCGTTGAGACTACTCTATACTACCGTACAGCGTTGCTGGCAGCCAAGCAATCGGTGAGATTTTTTATGGCTGGTCGCCATGGAGAAGTGTGGTAATCAAGTGGTATGTCTGATGGTTTTTAAAAAAAACATAGTAGTGTGCTACAAACTAAATGATTGAAAGAAACATATATTTATAGGACATTTTTATGCATGGTAAGGGGGGGTTTTAAAATCGATGTATGACAACAGAATATATTATATATTTATGTGTGTTTTTATGTGATGGGATTTTTAAAGAGCAAAGGATAAGAATTTTAATGATTGAAAGAAACATACTACCGTATATATTTGTGCAATATTTTTATGTGACATGGTTTTTAAAGAGGGAAGAATAATTTAATGATTGAAAGAAACATATTCTATATTTGTGCAATATTTTTATGTGACATTGTTTTTAACGAGGGAAGGATAATTTAATGATTGAAACAAACATTATATATTTGTGCAATATTTTTACGTGACATTGTTTTTAAAGAGGGAAGGATAATTTAATGATTGAAAGAAACATATTATATATTTGTGTAATATTTTTATATGACATGGTTTTTGAAGAGCGAAGGATAAGAATTTTAATGATTGAAAAAAATATATTATGTATTTGTGCAATATTTTTATGTGACCTGGTTTTTAAAGAGGGAAGGATAATTTAATGATTGAAAGAAACATTATATATTTGTGCAATATTTTTACGTGACATTGTTTTTAAAGAGGGAAGGATTATTTAATGATTGAAAGAAACATATTCTATATTTGTGCAATATTTTTATGTGACAAGGTTTTTAGAGAGGGATGGATAATTTAATGATTGAAAGAAACATTATATATTTGTGTAATATTTTTACGTGACATTGTTTTTAAAGAGGGAAGGATAATTTAATGATTGAAAGAAACATATTATATATTTGTGTAATATTTTTATTTGACATGGTTTTTGAAGAGGGAAGGATAAGAATTTTAATGATGGAAAGAAACATATTATATATTTGTGCAATATTTTTACGTGGCAGGGTTTTTAAAGAGCAAAGGATAAGAATTTAATGATTGAAAGAAACATATATATTTAGAGTGAATGATAACAGTTATTTTAATGATTTTTTATGTGTGACAGGTTTTTAAAATAGATAGCAATTTATAGTGATTGATTGAGTGAAACATATATATTTGTGTGATATTTTTATGTGTGTTACGGGGGTTTTTAAAGGGCAAAGGATAACAATTAAATGATTGAAAGCATGAACATATACTTGTGTGAATTTTTTTATGTGATAGGGTTTTTAAAAAGCGATATCACAACTCAATGATTGAAAGAAACGTGTTTATGTGTGTTTTTATCTGATGGGGTTTGAGAGATGGCTAACAATTTAATGATTGAAAGAAACGTGTTTATATGTGTTTTTATCTGATGGGGTTTGAGAGATGGCTAACAATTTAATGATTGAAAGCAACATTATATATTGGTGTCATATTTTTTATCTGACAAGGTTTTTAAAGAGCGATGTATGACAACTTAATGATTGATTTAGATTTTAGATTTAAAATGGGAAGCAACATACTGTGTGTGTGTTAACATTGTTAATGTATGATGGGCGTTTTAAAATGTATAAGGGCAAAAAGTATGGCAAGATCATTCAGCAGTGAACTAGCCATATTCTTTATCTGACAAGGTTTTTAAAGAGCGATGTATGACAACTTAATGATTGAAAGCAACATACTGTGTGTGTGTGTTAACATTGTTAATGTATGATGGGGGTTTAAAATCTATAAGGGCAAGAAGTATGGCAAGAATGTTCAGCAGTGAACTAGAAAGAAACATATATATTTAGAGTGAAGGATAACAGTTAATTTAATGATTTTTTATGTGTGACAGGTTTTTAAAATAGTCAAGGATAGCAATTTATAATGATTGAATGAAACCTATATATTTGTGCAATATTTTTATGTGACCTGGTTTTTAAAGAGGGAAGGATAATTTAATGACTGAAAGAAACATTATATATTTGTGCAATATTTTTACGTGACAGGGTTTTTAAAGAGCAAAGGATAAGAATTTAATGATTGAAAGAAACATATATATTTAGAGTGAATGATAACAGTTATTTTAATGATTTTTTATGTGTGACAGGTTTTTAAAATAGATAGCAATTTATAATGATTGAACGAAACATATATATTTGTGTGATATTTTTATGTGTGTTACGGGGATTTTTAAAGGGCAAAGGATAACAATTAAATGATTGAAAGCATGAACATATACTTGTGTGAATTTTTTTATGTGATAGGGTTTTTAAAAAGCAATATCAGAACTCAATGATTGAGGGAATTACATGTTTATGTGTGTTTTTATCTGATGGGCTTTGAGAGATGGCTAACAATTTAATGATTGAAAGCAACATTATATATTGGTGTCATATTTTTTATCTGACAAGGTTTTTAAAGAGCGATGTATGACAACTTAATGATTGATTTAGATTTTAGATTTAAAATGGGAAGCAACATACTGTGTGTGTGTTAACATTGTTAATGTAGGATGGGGGTTTTAAAATGTATAAGGGCAAAAAGTATGGCAAGATCATTCAGCAGTGAACTAGCCATATTCTTTATCTGACAAGGTTTTTAAAGAGCGATGTATGACAACTTAATGATTGAAAGCAACGTACTGTGTGTGTGTTAACATTGTTAATGTATGATGGGGGTTTAAAATCTATAAGGGCAAAAAGTATGGCAAGAATGTTCAGCAGTGAACTAGAAAGAAACATATATATTTAGAGTGAAGGATAACAGTTATTTTAATGATTTTTTTATTTGTGACAGGTTTTTAAAATAGATAGCAATTTATAATGATTGAATGACACATATATATTTGTGTGATATTTTTATGTGTGTTACGGGGCTTTTTAAAGGGCAAAGGATAACAATTAAATGATTGAAAGCATGAACATATACTTGTGTGAATTTTTTTATGTGATAGGGTTTTTAAAAAGCAATATCACAACTCAATGATTGAAAGAAACGTGTTTATGTGTGTTTTTATCTGATGGGGTTTGAGAGATGGCTAACAATTTAATGATTGAAAGAAACGTGTTTATGTGTGTTTTTATCTGATGGGGTTTGAGAGATGGCTAACAATTTAATGATTGAAAGCAACATTATATATTGGTGTCATATTTTTTATCTGACAAGGTTTTTAAAGAGCGATGTATGACAACTTAATGATTGATTTAGATTTTAGATTTAAAATGGGAAGCAACATACTGTGTGTGTGTTAACATTGTTAATGTATGATGGGCGTTTTAAAATGTATAAGGGCAAAAAGTATGGCAAGATCATTCAGCAGTGAACTAGCCATATTCTTTATCTGACAAGGTTTTTAAAGAGCGATGTATGACAACTTAATGATTGAAAGCAACGTACTGTGTGTGTGTTAACATTGTTAATGTATGATGGGGGTTTAAAATCTATAAGGGCAAAAAGTATGGCAAGAATGTTCAGCAGTGAACTAGAAAGAAACATATATATTTAGAGTGAAGGATAACAGTTATTTTAATGATTTTTTTATTTGTGACAGGTTTTTAAAATAGATAGCAATTTATAATGATTGAATGACACATATATATTTGTGTGATATTTTTATGTGTGTTACGGGGGTTTTTAAAGGGCAAAGGATAACAATTAAATGATTGAAAGCATGAACATATACTTGTGTGAATTTTTTTATGTGATAGGGTTTTTAAAAAGCAATATCACAACTCAATGATTGAAAGAAACGTGTTTATGTGTGTTTTTATCTGATGGGGTTTGAGAGATGGCTAACAATTTAATGATTGAAAGAAACGTGTTTATGTGTGTTTTTATCTGATGGGGTTTGAGAGATGGCTAACAATTTAATGATTGAAAGCAACATTATATATTGGTGTCATATTTTTTATCTGACAAGGTTTTTAAAGAGCGATGTATGACAACTTAATGATTGATTTAGATTTTAGATTTAAAATGGGAAGCAACATACTGTGTGTGTGTTAACATTGTTAATGTATGATGGGGGTTTTAAAATGTATAAGGGCAAAAAGTATGGCAAGATCATTCAGCAGTGAACTAGCCATATTCTTTATCTGACAAGGTTTTTAAAGAGCGATGTATGACAACTTAATGATTGAAAGCAATATACTGTGTGTGTGTTAACATTGTTAATGTATGATGGGGTTTTAAAATATATAAGGGCAAAAGTATGGCAAGAATGTTCAGCAGTGAACTAGAAAGAAACATATATATTTAGAGTGAAGGATAACAGTTATTTTAATGATTTTTTACGTGTGACAGGTTTTTAAAATAGTCAAGGATAGCAATTTATAATGATTGAATGAAACATATATATTTGTGCAATATTTTTATGTGACCTGGTTTTTAAAGAGGGAAGGATAATTTAATGATTGAAAGAAACATTACATATTTGTGCAATATTTTTACGTGACAGGGTTTTTAAAGAGCAAAGGATAAGAATTTAATGATTGAAAGAAACATATATATTTAGAGTGAATGGTAACAGTTATTTTAATGATTTTTTATGTGTGACAGGTTTTTAAAATAGATAGCAATTTATAATGATTGAACGAAACATATATATTTGTGTGATATTTTTAAATGATTGAAAGCATGAACATATACTTGTGTGAATTTTTTTATGTGATAGGGTTTTTAAAAAGCAATATCACAACTCAATGATTGAAGGAATTACATGTTTATGTGTGTTTTTATCTGATGGGGTTTGAGAGATGGCTAATAATTTAATGATTGAAAGCAACATTATATATTGGTGTCATATTTTTTATCTGACAAGGTTTTTAAAGAGCGATGTATGACAACTTAATGATTGATTTAGATTTTAGATTTAAAATGGGAAGCAACATACTGTGTGTGTGTTAACATTGTTAATGTATAATGGGGTTTTTAAAATGTATAATGGCAAAAAGTATGGCAAGATCATTCAGCAGTGAACTAGCCATATTCTTTATCTGACAAGGTTTTTAAAGAGCGATGTATGACAACTTAATGATTGAAAGCAACATACTGTGTGTGTGTGTTAACATTGTTAATGTATGATGGGGGTTTAAAATATATAAGGGCAAAAAGTATGGCAAGAATGTTCAGCGGTCAACTAGAAAGAAACACACATATATTTAGAGTGAAGGATAACAGTTATTTTAATGATTTTTTATGTGTGACAGGTTTTTAAAATAGATAGCAATTTATAATGATTGAACGAAACATATATATTTGTGTGATATTTTTATGTGTGTTATGGGGGTTTTTAAGCAAAGGATAACAATTAAATGATTGAAAGCATGAACATATACTTGTGTGAATTTTTTTATGTGATAGGGTTTTTAAAAAGCAATATCACAACTCAATGATTGAAGGAATTACATGTTTATGTGTGTTTTTATCTGATGGGGTTTGAGAGATGGCTAACAATTTAATGATTGAAAGCAACATAATTGGTATGATATTTTTTATCTGACAAGGTTTTTAAAGAGCGATGTATGACAACTTAATGATTGATTTAGATTTTAGATTTAAAATGGGAAGTAACATATACTGTGTGTGTGTGTTAACATTGTTAATGTATGATGGGGGTTTAAAATCTATAAGGGGAAAAAGTATGGCAAGAATGTTGAGCAGTGAACTAGAAAGAAACATATATATTTCGAGTGAAGGATAACAGTTATTTTAATGATTTTTTACGTGTGACAGGTTTTTAAAATAGTCAAGGATAGCAATTTATAATGATTGAATGACACATATATATTTGTGTGATATTTTTATGTGTGTTACGGGGCTTTTTAAAGGGCAAAGGATAACAATTAAATGATTGAAAGCATGGACATACTGTATACTTGTGTGAATTTTTTATGTGATAGGGTTTTTAAAAAGCAATATCACAACTCTATGATTGAAAGAAACATGTTTATGTGTGTTTTTATCTGATAGGGTTTGAGAGATGGCTAACAATTTAATAATTGAAAGCAACATAATTATATATTGGTGTCATATTTTTATCTGACAAGGTTTTTAAAGAGCGATGTATGACAACTTAATGATTGATTTAGATTTTAGATTTAAAATGGGAAGCAACATACTGTGTGTGTGTTAACATTGTTAATGTATGATGGGCGTTTTAAAATGTATAATGGCAAAAAGTATGGCAAGATCATTCAGCAGTGAACTAGCCATATTCTTTATCTGACAAGGTTTTTAAAGAGCGATGTATGACAACTTAATGATTGAAAGCAATATACTGTGTGTGTGTTAACATTGTTAATGTATGATGGGGTTTTAAAATATATAAGGGCAAAAGTATGGCAAGAATGTTCAGCAGTGAACTAGAAAGAAACATATATATTTAGAGTGAAGGATAACAGTTATTTTAATGATTTTTTACGTGTGACAGGTTTTTAAAATAGTCAAGGATAGCAATTTATAATGATTGAATGAAACATATATATTTGTGCAATATTTTTATGTGACCTGGTTTTTAAAGAGGGAAGGATAATTTAATGATTGAAAGAAACATTACATATTTGTGCAATATTTTTACGTGACAGGGTTTTTAAAGAGCAAAGGATAAGAATTTAATGATTGAAAGAAACATATATATTTAGAGTGAATGGTAACAGTTATTTTAATGATTTTTTATGTGTGACAGGTTTTTAAAATAGATAGCAATTTATAATGATTGAACGAAACATATATATTTGTGTGATATTTTTAAATGATTGAAAGCATGAACATATACTTGTGTGAATTTTTTTATGTGATAGGGTTTTTAAAAAGCAATATCACAACTCAATGATTGAAGGAATTACATGTTTATGTGTGTTTTTATCTGATGGGGTTTGAGAGATGGCTAATAATTTAATGATTGAAAGCAACATTATATATTGGTGTCATATTTTTTATCTGACAAGGTTTTTAAAGAGCGATGTATGACAACTTAATGATTGATTTAGATTTTAGATTTAAAATGGGAAGCAACATACTGTGTGTGTGTTAACATTGTTAATGTATAATGGGGTTTTTAAAATGTATAATGGCAAAAAGTATGGCAAGATCATTCAGCAGTGAACTAGCCATATTCTTTATCTGACAAGGTTTTTAAAGAGCGATGTATGACAACTTAATGATTGAAAGCAACATACTGTGTGTGTGTGTTAACATTGTTAATGTATGATGGGGGTTTAAAATATATAAGGGCAAAAAGTATGGCAAGAATGTTCAGCGGTCAACTAGAAAGAAACACACATATATTTAGAGTGAAGGATAACAGTTATTTTAATGATTTTTTATGTGTGACAGGTTTTTAAAATAGATAGCAATTTATAATGATTGAACGAAACATATATATTTGTGTGATATTTTTATGTGTGTTATGGGGGTTTTTAAGCAAAGGATAACAATTAAATGATTGAAAGCATGAACATATACTTGTGTGAATTTTTTTATGTGATAGGGTTTTTAAAAAGCAATATCACAACTCAATGATTGAAGGAATTACATGTTTATGTGTGTTTTTATCTGATGGGGTTTGAGAGATGGCTAACAATTTAATGATTGAAAGCAACATAATTGGTATGATATTTTTTATCTGACAAGGTTTTTAAAGAGCGATGTATGACAACTTAATGATTGATTTAGATTTTAGATTTAAAATGGGAAGTAACATATACTGTGTGTGTGTGTTAACATTGTTAATGTATGATGGGGGTTTAAAATCTATAAGGGGAAAAAGTATGGCAAGAATGTTGAGCAGTGAACTAGAAAGAAACATATATATTTCGAGTGAAGGATAACAGTTATTTTAATGATTTTTTACGTGTGACAGGTTTTTAAAATAGTCAAGGATAGCAATTTATAATGATTGAATGACACATATATATTTGTGTGATATTTTTATGTGTGTTACGGGGCTTTTTAAAGGGCAAAGGATAACAATTAAATGATTGAAAGCATGGACATACTGTATACTTGTGTGAATTTTTTATGTGATAGGGTTTTTAAAAAGCAATATCACAACTCTATGATTGAAAGAAACATGTTTATGTGTGTTTTTATCTGATAGGGTTTGAGAGATGGCTAACAATTTAATAATTGAAAGCAACATAATTATATATTGGTGTCATATTTTTATCTGACAAGGTTTTTAAAGAGCGATGTATGACAACTTAATGATTGATTTAGATTTTAGATTTAAAATGGGAAGCAACATACTGTGTGTGTGTTAACATTGTTAATGTATGATGGGCGTTTTAAAATGTATAATGGCAAAAAGTATGGCAAGATCATTCAGCAGTGAACTAGCCATATTCTTTATCTGACAAGGTTTTTAAAGAGCGATATATGACAACTTAATGATTGAAAGCAATATACTGTGTGTGTGTTAACATTGTTAATGTATGATGGGGTTTTAAAATCTATAAGGGCAAAAAGTATGGCAAGAATGTTCAGCAGTGAACTAGAAAGAAACATATATATTTAGAGTGAAGGATAACAGTTATTTTAATGATTTTTTACGTGTGACAGGTTTTTAAAATAGTCAAGGATAGCAATTTATAATGATTGAATGACACATATATATTTGTGTGATATTTTTATGTGTGTTACGGGGCTTTTTAAAGGGCAAAGGATAACAATTAAATGATTGAAAGCATGGACATACTGTATACTTGTGTGAATTTTTTATGTGATAGGGTTTTTAAAAAGCAATATCACAACTCAATGATTGAAAGAAACGTGTTTATGTGTGTTTTTATCTGATGGGGTTTGAGAGATGGCTAACAATTTAATGATTGAAAGAAACGTGTTTATGTGTGTTTTTATCTGATGGGGTTTGAGAGATGGCTAACAATTTAATGATTGAAAGCAACATTATATATTGGTGTCATATTTTTTATCTGACAAGGTTTTTAAAGAGCGATGTGTGACAACTTAATGATTGATTTAGATTTTAGATTTAAAATGGGAAGCAACATACTGTGTGTGTGTTAACATTGTTAATGTATGATGGGGGTTTTAAAATGTATAAGGGCAAAAAGTATGGCAAGATCATTCAGCAGTGAACTAGCCATATTCTTTATCTGACAAGGTTTTTAAAGAGCGATGTATGACAACTTAATGATTGAAAGCAATATACTGTGTGTGTGTTAACATTGTTAATGTATGATGGGGTTTTAAAATCTATAAGGGCAAAAAGTATGGCAAGAATGTTCAGCAGTGAACTAGAAAGAAACATATATATTTAGAGTGAAGGATAACAGTTATTTTAATGATTTTTTACGTGTGACAGGTTTTTAAAATAGTCAAGGATAGCAATTTATAATGATTGAATGAAACATATATATTTGTGCAATATTTTTATGTGACCTGGTTTTTAAAGAGGGAAGGATAATTTAATGATTGAAAGAAACATTATATATTTGTGCAATATTTTTACGTGACAGGGTTTTTAAAGAGCAAAGGATAAGAATTTAATGATTGAAAGAAACATATATATTTAGAGTGAATGGTAACAGTTATTTTAATGATTTTTTATGTGTGACAGGTTTTTAAAATAGATAGCAATTTATAATGATTGAACGAAACATATATATTTGTGTGATATTTTTAAATGATTGAAAGCATGAACATATACTTGTGTGAATTTTTTTATGTGATAGGGTTTTTAAAAAGCAATATCACAACTCAATGATTGAAGGAATTACATGTTTATGTGTGTTTTTATCTGATAGGGTTTGAGAGATGGCTAACAATTTAATGATTGAAAGCAACATAATTATATATTGGTGTCATATTTTTATCTGACAAGGTTTTTAAAGAGCGATGTATGACAACTTAATGATTGATTTAGATTTTAGATTTAAAATGGGAAGCAACATACTGTGTGTGTGTTTAACATTGTTAATGTATGATGGGCGTTTTAAAATGTATAAGGGCAAAAAGTATGGCAAGATCATTCAGCAGTGAACTAGCCATATTCTTTATCTGACAAGGTTTTTAAAGAGTGATGTATGACAACTTAATGATTGAAAGCAACATACTGTGTGTGTGTTAACATTGTTAATGTATGATGGGGGTTTAAAATCTATAAGGGGAAAAAGTATGGCAAGAATGTTGAGCAGTGAACTAGAAAGAAACATATATATTTCGAGTGAAGGATAACAGTTATTTTAATGATTTTTTACGTGTGACAGGTTTTTAAAATAGTCAAGGATAGCAATTTATAATGATTGAACGAAACATATATATTTGTGTGATATTTTTATGTGTGTTATGGGGTTTTTTAAAGGGCAAAGGATAACAATTAAATGATTGAAAGCATGAACATATACTTGTGTGAATTTTTTTATGTGATAGGGTTTTTAAAAAGCAATATCACAACTCAATGATTGAAGGAATTACATGTTTATGTGTGTTTTTATCTGATAGGGTTTGAGAGATGGCTAACAATTTAATGATTGAAAGCAACATAATTATATATTGGTGTCATATTTTTATCTGACAAGGTTTTTAAAGAGCGATGTATGACAACTTAATGATTGATTTAGATTTTAGATTTAAAATGGGAAGCAACATACTGTGTGTGTGTTAACATTGTTAATGTATGATGGGCGTTTTAAAATGTATAAGGGCAAAAAGTATGGCAAGATCATTCAGCAGTGAACTAGCCATATTCTTTATCTGACAAGGTTTTTAAAGAGTGATGTATGACAACTTAATGATTGAAAGCAACATACTGTGTGTGTGTTAACATTGTTAATGTATGATGGGGGTTTAAAATCTATAAGGGGAAAAAGTATGGCAAGAATGTTGAGCAGTGAACTAGAAAGGAACATATATATTTCGAGTGAAGGATAACAGTTATTTTAATGATTTTTTACGTGTGACAGGTTTTTAAAATAGTCAAGGATAGCAATTTATAATGATTGAACGAAACATATATATTTGTGTGATATTTTTATGTGTGTTATGGGGGTTTTTAAAGGGCAAAGGATAACAATTAAATGATTGAAAGCATGAACATATACTTGTGTGAATTTTTTTATGTGATAGGGTTTTTAAAAAGCAATATCACAACTCAATGATTGAAGGAATTACATGTTTATGTGTGTTTTTATCTGATGGGCTTTGAGAGATGGCTAACAATTTAATGATTGAAAGCTACAATATATATTGGTGTCATATTTTTTATCTGACAAGGTTTTTAAAGAGCGATGTATGACAACTTAATGATTGATTTAGATTTTAGATTTAAAATGGGAAGCAACATACTGTGTGTGTGTTAACATTGTTAATGTATGATGGGGGTTTTAAAATGTATAAGGGCAAAAAGTATGCAAGATCATTCAGCAGTGAACTAGCCATATTCTTTATCTGACAAGGTTTTTAAAGAGCGATGTATGCCAACTTAATGATTGAAAGCAATATACTGTGTGTGTGTTAACATTGTTAATGTATGATGGGGTTTTAAAATCTATAAGGGCAAAAAGTATGGCAAGAATGTTCAGCAGTGAACTAGAAAGAAACATATATATTTAGAGTGAAGGATAACAGTTATTTTAATGATTTTTTACGTGTGACAGGTTTTTAAAATAGTCAAGGATAGCAATTTATAATGATTGAATGAAACATATATATTTGTGCAATATTTTTATGTGACCTGGTTTTTAAAGAGGGAAGGATAATTTAATGATTGAAAGAAAGATTATATATTTGTGCAATATTTTTACGTGACAGGGTTTTTAAAGAGCAAAGGATAAGAATTTAATGATTGAAAGAAACATATATATTTAGAGTGAATGGTAACAGTTATTTTAATGATTTTTTATGTGTGACAGGTTTTTAAAATAGATAGCAATTTATAATGATTGAATGACACATATATATTTGTGTGATATTTTTATGTGTGTTACGGGGGTTTTTAAAGGGCAAAGGATAACAATTAAATGATTGAAAGCATGAACATATACTTGTGTGAATTTTTTTATGTGATAGGGTTTTTAAAAAGCAATATCACAACTCAATAATTGAAGGAATTACATGTTTATGTGTGTTTTTATCTGATGGGGTTTGAGAGATGGCTAACGATTTAATGATTGAAAGCAACATTATATATTGGTGTCATATTTTTTATCTGACAAGGTTTTTAAAGAGCGATGTATGACAACTTAATGATTGATTTAGATTTTAGATTTAAAATGGGAAGCAACATACTGTGTGTGTGTGTTAACATTGTTAATGTATGATGGGGTTTTTAAAATGTATAATGGCAAAAAGTATGGCAAGATCATTCAGCAGTGAACTAGCCATATTCTTTATCTGACAAGGTTTTTAAAGAGCGATGTATGACAACTTAATGATTGAAAGCAATATACTGTGTGTGTGTTAACATTGTTAATGTATGATGGGGTTTTAAAATCTATAAGGGGAAAAAGTATGGCAAGAATGTTGAGCAGTGAACTAGAAAGAAACATATATATTTCGAGTGAAGGATAACAGTTATTTTAATGATTTTTTACGTGTGACAGGTTTTTAAAATAGTCAAGGATAGCAATTTATAATGATTGAATGACACATATATATTTGTGTGATATTTTTATGTGTGTTACGGGGCTTTTTAAAGGGCAAAGGATAACAATTAAATGATTGAAAGCATGGACATACTGTATACTTGTGTGAATTTTTTATGTGATAGGGTTTTTAAAAAGCAATATCACAACTCTATGATTGAAAGAAACATGTTTATGTGTGTTTTTATCTGATAGGGTTTGAGAGATGGCTAACAATTTAATGATTGAAAGCAACATAATTATATATTGGTGTCATATTTTTATCTGACAAGGTTTTTAAAGAGCGATGTATGACAACTTAATGATTGATTTAGATTTTAGATTTAAAATGGGAAGCAACATACTGTGTGTGTGTTAACATTGTTAATGTATGATGGGCGTTTTAAAATGTATAAGGGCAAAAAGTATGGCAAGATCATTCAGCAGTGAACTAGCCATATTCTTTATCTGACAAGGTTTTTAAAGAGCGATGTATGACAACTTAATGATTGAAAGCAACGTACTGTGTGTGTGTTAACATTGTTAATGTATGATGGGGTTTTAAAATCTATAAGGGCAAAAAGTATGGCAAGAATGTTCAGCAGTGAACTAGAAAGAAACATATATATTTAGAGTGAAGGATAACAGTTATTTTAATGATTTTTTATGTGTGACAGGTTTTTAAAATAGTCAAGGATAGCAATTTATAATGATTGAATGACACATATATATTCGTGTGATATTTTTATGTGTTACGGGGGTTTTTAAACGGCAAAGGATAACAATTAAATGATTGAAAGCATGAACATATACTTGTGTGAATTTTTTATGTGATAGGGTTTTTAAAAAGCAATATCACAACTCAATGATTGAAGGAATTACATGTTTATGTGTGTTTTTATCTGATGGGGTTTGAGAGATGGCTAACAATTTAATGATTGAAAGCAACATTATATATTGGTGTCATATTCTTTATCTGACAAGGTTTTTAAAGAGCGATGTATGACAACTTAATGATTGAAAGCAATATACTGTGTGTGTGTGTTAACATTGTTAATGTATGATGGGGGTTTTAAAATCTGTAAGGGCAAAAAGTATGGCAAGAACATTCAGCAGTGAACTAGCCATGGCAAAATCTTTTTAGAACAGTAGTTACTTGGCTTCATTTGAATTAATTGTTTAAGTGACTAACTATCATAAAAGCAGGTTGTGTATCAATGTCAAATATTTGAAAGGTATGTTGAATTTTAAACATGTAATGTTGAAATACTGAAGTGAAAGTTAAAACTTTTGGATTAAGTATTCAAATTCATTTTGAAGTAACTTAATTTTTGTTTTGTTTCTGTTCTTAAAGGGTTGTTTGTATTCTACACGTATGAGAATAGCTGAAAAATTGGTCTCAGGAATTATCTAAAAGGTAAATATCTTGAGGTGGGTCTCTGTGAAGATGTGACATTAAATGGTTTTTTGTTTAGTAGATTTTGTCAGGCAACTACTGGAAAGATAAGATTGGAAGTTAATAGCAGTGAATATATTGGGGGTACAGTAGTGTATTATAAATGTTTGTTGTGAATAATATTTATTGTTAGTTATTTATTTGTTTATTAGTTAGTAATAAACATGGTGTTTGTGCATTTTCTCATTTCTATTACAGTTTGTTGCCATGTAAATTCGAAGAATTAATGAAGATGAATTTTGTTTTCTTTTTTATAGCTTCAGTGTGTCTGGCAACTGATGGTGTGCTGTGTAAAAATGCAAAATAAAAAGCCAAGTTTATAGAATAGAAAACGTTCGAGAGAGATGTTTGTGAAAGTAGTGAATATGTTGAGGTATATATATATTATGTCAAGTATTGTAAAAAGAAATGTGTTGTCACTATTAATATTTAGACAAGAGGTACTTTTAAAATGAGATTACAAAGGGAAGGTCTGAAGTAACATAATGTTTGTTGGTTTTATAGTTTTTGTCTGTCAACTGCTGGTGTTTGAGGTGTCGAAGCAAAGTCATATACAAGCTAGCTTACAGCAATGAGGAACAGCTTGTGGAAGTTTGATGAAAGCAGCAAAAAGGTACATATATACATTTATTATATGAACTAGTCTAGAGAAATAAGTTTGTGTTGTTGGTATTAGTTTGGCTCACTTGCTTATACATGTAATTGTTTTTAATATTTTAAGATTTACTGCATGTGTGTAGTACTATAACTTTTGTTTATTTTTTCACCAGCCTTTTGATCAGAGAGAATTGCTGCTGTTTGAGTTGTCCAAAAATTTCAGAAGATGTAAGATCCCATTCACAATAAAGGACAGCTTGTAGGAGTTGGGAGAAGCAGCAAAAATATCCAGGTATTATATTACTGTACATTAATTGATGGGTGGGACTGAGGACTGGCTTAATTAGAGAAGGTTTATTTGATAATTGGAGTTGTGGGTTCAGCTTGCTTTTCAATGCGTGGTGTGGCAGTTCATTGCTAAGTTTGAAATAATGTTTCTAAATTCAGAAGCTGATTACGAATCAAACTTTGTAATGAATTTCTAAATTTGGGAATGTAATTTGAAGGTTGGCAATGAACTTGCAAGCCACTCGTTGAAAATTAAAAGTGAGTTGAAATTGACAATAATAGGAAGGTTTATTTTTTCAGAGGGTTAATTGATTTTATAGTGACACAATGTTTGTTTTTCAGTTACTGGATAGGCACAGTTAGTGCTTGAAATACATAAGAATGGGAAGGAGGGAGTAAACAAGCTTGGAAGGAGGTAAAAATCAACATTTAATATTGACTGTTTGTAATTGGAGAATTGTTGATATTGTTATTTAAAATTGTCACACATGAAGTTTGAAATAAGAGATGTTGAACTGAAGGATAAATTATGTTTCCATTGATGTATTAATGTTGTGATGAACCATTCTGATTTTTCGAGAGAAATGGCTTACTGTCGCATGGCCATAGAAGCGTTCCTAAAATATTGTGGCAATATATTCATCAAATTGACAAATTCATTTGATGAGATTCGTTGACAACTTCCTGTTTTGAATTCTCTTTTGAATTTGATTGGTGTTTGGCAAATAATCCTGTTTCTTATTGGTTGTTCAAAAACCAGAAGCCAATCAAATTCAAAACAGGAAGTTAGCAATTATTTTCATGAAATGAATTGTTCAACTTGAGGAATATATTGCAACAATATTTTAGGAACGCTTCTATTGCCACGACAGTAATTACAGAGAGGAAAGCTTATTATTTTGATATTAGAGTACTAGCTAGGGAGGGTATATTAGAGAGAGTTTATTTCAGGGGTTTAATTGACTTTATGTTTTTTAGTTATTGGATAAGCACAGCTAGTGCTTGGAATAGGCAAGAATGGGAAAGGAGGGAGTAAAGAAGATTGGAAGAAGGTAAATATCAATATTTAATTTATGTAATTGGAGAATCGTTTATATTCTTATTTAAAATTGTCACACATGAAGTTTGAAATAAGGAATGTTGAAATGAAGGATAAATCGTGCTTTTATTGATTGTAACGTGTCATGAACTATCCTGGTTTTTCCAGAGGGGTGGCTTAATTATTAGTGGGAGTTTATTAGAGGGATTTAATGGACTTTTTATGGTAACACAATTTTCTTTTTTAGTTATTGGAAGTGCTTGAAATACATAATGGGAAAGGAGGGAGTAAACAAGATTGGAAGAAGGTAAATGTCAACATTTCATTTTAATGTATGTAATTGGAGAATTGTTGATATTGTTATTTAAAATTGTCACATATGAAGTTTCAAATTAGAGATGTTGAAATGAAGAATAAATTACATGTATCACTATGCTTCCATTGATGTTATGAACCACCCTGTTTTTTTGAGACGGGTGGCTTAAGAGAGAAGAAAGCTTATGTGATAATTGGAGTTGTAGTGAGGAGTAATTGATTTTATGGTAACACAATTATGTTTGTTTTTAGTTATTGGATAAGCACAGTTAGTGCTTGAAATACATAAGAATGGGAAGGAAGGAGTAAACAAGATTGGAAAGAGGTTAAAATCAATATTTAATATTTAATGTATTGGAGAATTGTTAATATTCTTATTTAATAAGAGATGTTGAAATGCAGGATAAATTATGCTTTACATTGATGTTAACGTGTCATGAGCTATCATGGTTTTTCGAGAGGAGTGGCATAATAGAGAGGAAAGCTTATATGATTATTGGAGTACTAGGGAGGGGGGTATATTAGAGAGAATTTATTTCAGGGGTTTAATTGACTTTATGCTAAGTCAGTGTTTGTTGTTTAGTTATTGGATAAGCACAGCTAGTGCTTGGAATATGCAAGAATGGGAAAGGAGCCTGGAGTAAAGAAGATTGGAAGAAGGTAAATATCAATATTTAATGTATGTAATTGTAATTGGAGAAGTGTTGATATTCTTATTTAAAATTGTCACACATGAAGCTTGAAATTAGAGATGTTGAAATGAAGGATAAATACTTGTACATGTATGCTTCCATTGATGTAATGTCATGAACCATCCTGGTTTTTTGAGACGGGTGGCTTAAGAGAGAAGAAAGCTTATGTGATAATTGGAGTTGTAGCGAGGGTTAATTGATTTTATGGTAACACAATTATGTTTGTTTTTAGTTATTGGATAAGCACAGTTAGTGCTTGAAATACATAAGAATGGGAAGGAAGGAGTAAACAAGATTGGAAAGAGGTTAAAATCAACATTTTAATATTTAATGTATTGGAGAATTGTTAATATTCTTATTTAAAATTGTCAGACATGAAGTTTGAAAAAAGAGATGTTGAAATGCAGGATAAATTATGCTTTTATTGATTGTAACGTGTCATGAACTATCTTGGTTTTTCGAGAGGAGTGGGATAATAGAGAGGAAAGCTTATATGATTATATTGGAATACTAGGGAGGGGGTATATCAGGGAGAATTTATTTTAGGGGTTAATTGACTTGTGCGGTACATGTAGGTAGTAAACACGCTAGCCATAGCAATCGAGCTAAGCAATGAGCAAGCAATTGAGCAATCCAGTGTAAGAGGTCACCATGATAACTCTGCTAAGGCAGACCTCCCGGCACCTAGCTGTCAGACTGAAAAACTCAGTCGAATAATAAGTATATGGCACATGTCTACCGGTATATAAAAGATTACTGACCTGAAAAAGGGGAGGGTTGGGTATGGGTGAAGCAAGCAAGCAATCCACAGCTGGAAAGCTGTATAGCAATAACTTTTAAGCAATGCTAGCAAGCAAGCTCGCAGCCACACCCTTCAACTTCTTAAGACCTTTTGACTCTTCAAGAACATCTGAAGTTAACTTTGCCTAAATAAATTTAAGCACATTTATGGTAACATAATGTTTGTTTTTTAGTTTTTGGATAAGGAAAGGAGGGAGTAAACAAGATTGGGAAGAGGTAAATATCAATATCCAATGTATGTAACTATCCCAATTTTACTCATTAGCCCTTTCAACCCTAGTGACCTCCCAATGATGAGTAAAATCATCTGGCATTAGCCAGAGTAAGATATTAAAAGGGAATTTAGGGCTGAGAGAGTTAAAGAATTAGAACCCTCAGACATTCTAGGCCCATACAGTGTCTTGAAAAATGGAAGATACAAGTTTTAGAGTCCAAAACACGTGCATAAACAATTCGGAAAAAGAATAAAACTAAATGTTATGCATAGTTAAATAGTCTGACAGTCCAAAAATGTTACCAAATAAATACCAACAGTTGTTGCTATGGCAACAATGACGTTTCAAAATGGCTGCCAATTACCCTTCAAACTAATTTAATTCGAAAAATTCTTTGGTGATCCCCAATTTTTTTTTTCATTAAAACTTTTCTTGAAGTATGAGTAATCAATAGGCCGATTTAAAAAAAATTCTGTAGAATGAATAATTTTCCCCCCGGAAAAAATCATGTTTGTTAATTTTTAAAAAATTTCGTTCTACAGAATTTTTTTTAAATCGGACTATTGATTACTCGTACTTCAAGGAAAGTTTTAATGAAAGAAAAATTGGGGGTCACCAAAGTTTTATCCAAATTAACAATTACAGTCACTATATACTTAACGCTGTGGATGGCAAGGTGCAGACATGGATCCTCAGGTCAATTGTTACTTGGATTCAGGTCAAAGGCCATGTTTTGGTCTTGAGCCGTGACCTGTCCACCAATGTCTGCACCTATCACACTGACTATGTTGGTGGAAATTATATGCCGATAGCTTTGTTAATAGGGTGGGTTTGTGGGTGCAATCTGGTGTTAGCTACACTTGTGTTAACTACTATTTATTTGGTAACAGTTTTTGATTGCCAGACTGTTTAACTATGCATAACATTTAGTTTTATTCTTTTTCCGAATTGTTTAATCACGTGTTTTGGACTCTCAATGTTGTATTTTGCATTTTTCAAGAAACTGTATGGAGCCACCTTAAGTAAAGGTAAATTGAAAAAGGATTCTGACTTGTTTATCTCTCTTTATTTTTAAATTTTTTCTGTTAGATATTGTATCTAAAGGACAAGTTGTACCTGTGGAGGATTAATGGCAAAGTTAAAGTGAAAGTTATTTTATGGATTTTGGGTTTAAGAACTGTGAGTTCTGTTTCATAGAATTTATTGCATGTATATGTAGATAAGCTAGATTGCAACTAGGTATAAAATTGTGTCAAATACTCAACTTTTGTCTTTGGTCTTGCGCATTTTTCTGTGTCGAATGAAAGGGTATTTATTTTGTACAAAACTTGAGTAGATGAGATTTTACACCTAATTGGAATGCAGGTTATATTAAAAGGCTGGTTTGCGCACAGGAGAATTTTTATAAACACACAAATGGATGTGTTGTTTGTGTTGTGTCAGCTGTCGGTGCGAATTAAAGACTTTAATGGAAACAGCATATCTATTCTCTTGTGATTATGAAAATTGTCTTGAGTGGGAGCCAGCCTTATATAGATGTAGGTGGGGGTCTCATGATGTTCCTTCTATTACCGTACTGCCTTTGTGTCTTTGTTTGTTCTCTCCCTCATTATTGCCATTGTGTCTTTGTTCGTTCTCTCCCTCATTACTGCCATTGTGTCTTTGTTCATTCTCTCCCTCATTACTGCCATTGTGTCTTTGTTTCTTCTCTCCCTCATTACTGACATTGTGTCTTTGTTCGTTCTCTCCCTCATTACTGCCATTGTGTCTTTGTTTCTTCTCTCCCTCATTAATGCCATTGTGTCTTTGTTCGTTCTCTCCCTCATTACTGCCATTGTGTCTTTGTTTCTTCTCTCCCTCATTAATGCCATTGTGTCTTTGTTCGTTCTCTCCCTCATTACTGCTATTGTGTGTTTGTTCGTTCTCTCCCTCATTACTGCTATTGTGTGTTTGTTCGTTCTCTCCCTCATTACTGCTATTGTGTGTTTGTTCGTTCCCTCCCTCATTACTGGTATTGTGTGTTTGTTCATTCTCTCCCTTATTACTGTCATTGTGTGTTTGTTTGTTCTCTCCCTCATTACTGCTATTGTGTGTTTGTTCGTTCTCTCCCTCATTACTGCTATTGTGTGTTTGTTCGTTCTCTCCCTCATTACTGCTATTGTGTGTTTGTTCGTTCTCTCCCTCATTACTGCTATTGTGTCTTTGTTCGTTCTCTCCCTCATTACTGCTATTGTGTGTTTGTTCGTTCTCTCCCTCATTATTGCCATTGTGTGTTTGTTCGTTGTCTCCCTCATTACTGCTATTGTGTGTTTGTTCGTTCTGTCCCTCATTACTGCTATTGTGTGTTTGTTCGTTCTCTCCCTTATTATTGTCATTGTGTGTTTGTTTGTTCTCTCCCTCATTACTGGTATTGTGTGTTTGTTCGTTCTCTCCCTTATTATTGTCATTGTGTGTTTGTTCGTTCTCTCCCTCATTACTGCTATTGTGTCTTTGTTCGTTCTCTCCCTTATTACTGCTATTGTGTGTTTGTTCGTTCTCTCCCTCATTACTGCTATTGTGTGTTTGTTCGTTCTCTCCCTTATTACTGCTATTGTGTGTTTGTTCGTTCTCTCCCTCATTACTGCTATTGTGTGTTTGTTCGTTCTCTCCCTCATTACTGCTATTGTGTGTTTGTTCGTTCTCTCCCTTATTACTGTCATTGTGTGTTTGTTTGTTCTCTCCCTCATTACTGCTATTGTGTGTTTGTTCGTTCTGTGCCTCATTACTGCTATTGTATGTTTGTTCGTTCTGTCCCTCATTACTGCTATTGTGTGTTTGTTCGTTCTCTCCCTTATTACTGTCATTGTGTGTTTGTTTGTTCTCTCCCTCATTACTGCTATTGTGTCTTTGTTCGTTCTGTCCCTCATTACTGCTATTGTGTGTTTGTTCGTTCTCTCCCTTATTACTGCTATTGTGTGTCTGTTCGTTCTCTCCCTTATTACTGCCATTGTGTCTTTGTTCATTCTCTCCCTCATTACTGCTGTAGTCTTCTGCATGGGGTGTTTATTCTTAAGATTCTTATCCTACTATCTCATTTTGGTGTGGTGATTGTCTGTAAGGTTCTTAGTTATTACCATCATTGTTTTGGTGTGGTGTTTGTCTGTGAGATTTTTAATTACTCCTATCATCCTTTTAGTGGGGTGTTTGTTTGTGAGATTCTTAAATATTACCATGCATTGTCTTTTTGGTGAGGTCTTTGCTATGCGATTCTTTGTCTGTTTGAGATTTTTATTACTGCCATCTTGTTTCCAAAAATATTTGTCAGGTGAAGTAGTGTAGGGGTTTTGGCTACTTTAAATTGATGTCATCTTTTTGACATATACAATATTGTTTTATTTCAATATTTTGTCACATTTTACTCTGATGTAGAACTCTGTTCACAATGTCAGTATTCATTGCTAATAATCTATGCAGTTTTATTTAAAAATATGTATATTATGTTATATTATTGTATATAATTTATTATTTATAATATATTATGTATATACAGTATATCATATATACATGTAATATATATAAGTATAGTATATATACTATATATACTATATAATATATATAATATATATATATATATATATATATATGAAAAACTATATATATGCTAGTATAGTATATGTGTACAATATAGAGTGTATTAACTATATACTTTTTAATACAAGCTGTATGCTATTGTATATATATATATATATATATATATATATATATATATATATATATATATATGTAGAGTGTCGTAACTGTCAGTTTCACCATAGTTATTCTAAACATGGTTTGGAAACCCGGCAAACTTCAAAGCGGTCAACAATCAAGCTACGATTCATGTTGAAAGGTACACGAAGGTGCACAAATCCTTTGTTTTAGGTTTATTAATATTTAAACAGTACGGTTGAGCGATTCAACCCAAACGTTGCTATTGGATGATTGCTTCATTATACAGAAAAGATAATATGTTCAGTAACCGTGAAAGTGCAGACATTTCCATAAACCTGAAGAAAAACATACAATAATGACTTTTGTTGAGCTTCCAAACCATGTTTCTATTAACTATGATTTCACGTAGGGCGATCTTCAGGCGCCTGAAGATCGCCCTGTGTGAAAGTATAGTTTAAGTGGGCTTACCTGAAAATGTTGAGTGTCGCAACTGTCAGTTTCACGCGGGGTGATCTTCAGTTGTGACACTCAACATTTTGAGGTGAGCCCACTTAAACTATACTATATTCGCTCTACGTTTATGGTATTGAGCACTTTCCGACATTTCATGAAATATATATATATATATATACTGTATATATATATATTGTATGTATGTATTTGTGACAGTGTATGTACGTGTGTAAATGTGTTGTCTATTATCAAAAGAGGTTTTTAGTCCAAAGTAACTTAATTACATGTAAATTAACTTAAAATTAAATCAATTAAAATTAAATTTTATTGTATGATGAGAAAGTTCTTTTGATAATATGGTCTATGTTGTGATATATTGTTGTTGAGCAAGGTCTTGTGAATACATACATTATATATATATATATATATGGTAATATAGTGAGATGTAGCAATGAAATACTGACAATTTGAGTGGAGTGCTTTATAGTAGTGAAATGTGATATAATATTGAAAGTGTTTGTGCTAAGTTATCTGACAAATATTTTTGTAATGAATGAAGAGATTCTTTTTCTCTTGTTCTGTCGTTTGGCTGTGCTCTGGTTTACTTGTACAGTAGTTGTCTTCTCTTTTTCTCTTTTTTGTTTGTGTGTTGTGGCTTAGTTTATGTGTACTGGTGTTGTACTCTCTTTCTTTCATTTTTCCTGTAGATTGTGCCCTATCATGTACTAGTCCTTTTTTCTCTGGATTCTGTCCTAGTTTTACTTGTACTAGTTTACTTGTGTTTGTTTTTTCTTTGGATTCTGCTGTAGTTTAGTTGTGGTGTTGTTGTCTTTCTCACAGTGTCTCTGTCTTTGTTTTTTCTTTCGGTTTTTGGCTAGTTTACATATTCATTTTGTCTTTTTCTCTTTGTTCTTTCTCAGGGTTTTGCACTAGTTGTTTTGTAGATATTCTGTTTTTCTGCTCTTTTTTCTGTTTCTTTGCTGTCTTTGCTCCTTTTTTCTTTCTTGGGGTCTTTCACTAGTGTGTTTGTACATGGATTCTGCTCTGGTGGCCTGGACTATTTTGTATCTATACTCGTCCTGTGCTGTTTCTTCGGGGGTTTTTTTTCGTTGGGTCCTGGTCAAGTTTAATTGTGCTTGTACTTGTGTTGTGTCTCTCTCTTCTCTCGTCTTTCTTTGGGTTGTACTGTAGTTTATTTGTACTCGTACTTGTTTTCCACTCTTTCTTTCTGTCTTGTCTTCCTGCGTCTTGTTGTAGTTTATTTGTATCTATCAATGGTTTTTTTCATTTTTTGTGATTTCGGATCAGTATGTGAAATGATGGAAAAAGCAATAAAGTTCACGGTTCTGAGGTCATGAAGTTTATTTGGTTCTGGTACGATCACAGTAGGGGTTCACAGAAATTCGATAACATCGTTCCATAAACCTGGATATTGTATTCAGAACGTTCTGGTTCTCTAAAATGTTACTCGTTAAAGTAATGCCCCTAGATCACTATGTATTGGTCCACTTATTCGACATCGGTTTTGTTCCAACTAGAAAAAGTATTTGGGTTGCGGTTGAATACTAATCTGATCACGTATATACTGATGCAAAATCATGGAAACTGAAAAGTACTATTATTAGGTACGAGTAAACTAGGGCAGGATGGTAGGATAGAAGAGATGAGAGAGAGAAAGCAGAAAGGAAGTATGTGTGGAAGTAAACTTAATTCGACACGGAGTGAGAGAGGAAAGAAAGAGAGGAAGCTACTAATAGAGGTTAATTGGTTTTTGTTTGTGGGTCTTGTCCTAATTTGGAGGTATTCTTGTCTTCTGCTCTTTTTTTCTGTTTTCTTTCTTCTTTCTCTGGGTAGTTTATTTGTAGTCGTGCTCAGGTTTTCTTTTTGGATCCTGCTGTAGTTTACTTGTAGCTGGAATTACCAGGCCCTTTCTTGTCTGTATTAATTACCATGTTGTTGTGTAAGCCGGCAGTTGTCTGGATTGTATTAATTACCATTGTCTTGTGTAATCCGGGCGTTGTCTGGACTGAATTAATTACCATTGTGTTGCGCAACCCGGTCCCTTGTCTTGTCTGTATTAATTACGATTGTGTTGTGCAACCCGGTCCCTTGTCTTGTCTGTATTAATTACCATTGTGCTGTGGAACCCAGTCCCTTGTCTTGTCTGTATTAGTTACCATTGTCTTCTGCAACCCAGTCCCTTGTCTTGTCTGTATTAATTACAATTGTCTTGTGTAACCCGGTCGCTTGTCTTGTCTGTATTAATTAACATTGTCTTGTTTAACCCAGCCCCTTGTCTTGTCTGTATTAATTACCATTGTCTTGTGTGTATTAATTACCATTGTCTTGTCTGTATTAATTACCATTGTCTTGTTTAACCCGGCCCCTTGTCTTGTCTGTATTAATTACCATTGTCTTGTCTGTATTAATTACCATTGTCTTGTTTAACCCGGCCCCTTGTCTTGTCTGTATTAATTACCATTGTCTTGTTTAACCCGGTCGCTTCGTTGTCTGTATTAATTACCATTGTCTTGTCTGTATTAATTACCATTGTCTTGTTTAACCCGGTCCCTTGTCTTGTCTGTATTAATTACCATTGTCTTGTGTAACCCGGCCCCTTGTCTTGTCTGTATTAATTACCATTGTCTTGTCTGTATTAATTACCATTGTCTTGTTTAACCCGGCCCCTTGTCTTGTCTGTATTAATTACCATTGTCTTGTTTAACCCGGTCGCTTGTCTTGTCTGTATTAATTACCATTGTCTTGTCTGTATTAATTACCATTGTCTTGTGCAACGCGGTCCCTTGTCTTGTCTGTATTAATTACCATTGTCTTGTTTAACCCGGCCCCTTGTCTTGTCTGTATTAATTACCATTGTCTTGTTTAACCCGGTTCCTTGTCTTGTGTGTATTAATTACCATTGTCTTGTCTGTATTAATTACCATTGTCTTGTTTAACCCGGTCCCTTGTGTTGTCTGTATTAATTACCATTGTCTTGTGTAACCCGGCCCCTTGTCTTGTCTGTATTAATTACCATTGTCTTGTCTAACCGGCCCCTTGTCTTGTCTGTATTAATTACCATTGTCTTGTCTGTATTAATTACCATTGTCTTGTTTAACCCGGTCCCTTGTCTTGTCTGTATTAATTACCATTGTCTTGTGTAACCCGGCCCCTTGTCTTGTCTGTATTAATTACCATTGTCTTGTGTAACGCGGCCCCTTGTCTTGTCTGTATTAATTACCATTGTCTTGTGTAACCCAGTCCCTTGTGTTGTCTGTATTAATTACCATTGTCTTGTCTGTATTAATTACCATTGTCTTGTTTAACCCGGCCCCTTGTCTTGTCTGTATTAATTACCATTGTCTTGTTTAACCCGGTCGCTTCGTTGTCTGTATTAATTACCATTGTCTTGTCTGTATTAATTACCATTGTCTTGTTTAACCGGGTCCCTTGTCTTGTCTGTATTAATTACCATTGTCTTGTGTAACCCGGCCCCTTGTCTTGTCTGTATTAATTACCATTGTCCTGTTTAACACGGCCCCTTGTCTTGTCTGTATTAATTAGGATTGTCTTGTCTGTATTAATTACCATTGTCTTGTTTAACCCGGCCCCCTGTCTTGTCTGTATTAATTACCATTGTCTTGTCTGTATTAATTACCATTGTCTTGTTTAACCCGGCCCCTTGTCTTGTCTGTATTAATTACCATTGTCTTGTCTGTAATTAATTACCATTGTCTTGTTTAACCCGGCCCCTTGTCTTGTTTGTATTAATTAGCATTGTCTTGTTTGTATTAATTACCATTGTCTTGTTTAACCCGGCCCCTTGTCTTGTCTGTATTAATTACCATTGTCTTGTCTGTAATTAATTACCATTGTCTTGTTTAACCCGGCCCCTTGTCTTGTCTGTATTAATTACCATTGTCTTGTGTAACCCGGTCGCTTGTCTTGTCTGTATTAATTACCATTGTCTTGTGTAACCCGGTCGCTTGTCTTGTCTGTATTAATTACCATTGTCTTGTGTAACCCGGTCGCTTCGTTGTCTGTATTAATTACCATTGTCTTGTGTAACCCGGTCGCTTCGTTGTCTGTATTAATTACCATTGTCTTGTGTAACCCGGTCGCTTCGTTGTCTGTATTAATTACCATTGTCTTGTCTGTATTAATTAGCATTGTTTTGTTTAACCCGGCCGCTTGTCTTGTCTGTATTAATTAGCATTGTCTTGTCTGTATTAATTACCATTGTCTTGTTTAACCCGGCCCCTTGTCTTGTCTGTATTAATTAGCATTGTCTTGTCTGTATTAATTACCATTGTCTTGTTTAACCCGGCCCCTTGTCTTGTCTGTATTAATTACCATTGTCTTGTTTAACCCGGCCCCTTGTCTTGTCTGTATTAATTACCATTGTGTTGTTTGTATTAATTACCATTGTCTTGTTTAACCCGGCCCCTTGTCTTGTCTGTATTAATTACCATTGTCTTGTGTAACCCGGTGGCTTCGTTGTCTGTATTAATTACCATTGTGTTGTGTAACCCGGTCGCTTCGTTGTCTGTATTAATTACCATTGTCTTGTGTAACCCGGTGGCTTCGTTGTCTGTATTAATTACCATTGTCTTGTGTAACCCGGTGGCTTCGTTGTCTGTATTAATTACCATTGTCTTGTGTAACCCGGTCGCTTCGTTGTCTGTATTAATTACCATTGTTTTGTGTAACCCGGTGGCTTCGTTGTGTGTATTAATTACCATTGTCTTGTGTAACCCGGTGGCTTCGTTGTCTGTATTAATTACCATTGTCTTGTGTAACCCGGTGGCTTTGTTGTCTGTATTAATTACCATTGTCTTGTGTAACCCGGTGGCTTCGTTGTCTGTATTAATTACCATTGTCTTGTGTAACCCGGTCGCTTCGTTGTCTGTATTAATTACCATTGTCTTGTGTAAGCCGGTGGCTTTGTTGTCTGTATTAATTACCATTGTCTTGTGTAACCCGGTGGCTTCGTTGTCTGTATTAATTACCATTGTCTTGTGTAACCCGGTGGCTTCGTTGTCTGTATTAATTACCATTGTCTTGTGTAACCCGGTCGCTACGTTGTCTGTATTAATTACCATTGTCTTGTGTAACCCGGTGGCTTCGTTGTCTGTATTAATTACCATCGTCTTGTGTAACCCGGTCGCTACGTTGTCTGTATTAATTACCATTGTCTTGTGTAACCCGGTCGCTTCGCTGTCTGTATTAATTACCATTGTCTTGTGTAACCCGGTCGCTTCGTTGTCTGTATTAATTACCATTGTCTTGTGTAACCCGGTCGCTTCGTTGTGTGTATTAATTACCATTGTCTTGTGTAACCCGGTCGCTTCGTTGTCTGTATTAATTACCATTGTCTTGTGTAACCCGGTCGCTTCGTTGTCTGTATTAATTACCATTGTCTTGTCTGTATTAATTACCATTGTCTTGTTTAACCCGGCCCCTTGTCTTGTCTGTATTAATTACCATTGTCTTGTTTAACCCGGTCGCTTGTCTTGTCTGTATTAATTACCATTGTCTTGTCTGTATTAATTACCATTGTCTTGTGCAACCCGGCCCCTTGTCTTGTCTGTATTAATTACCATTGTCTTGTCTGTAATTAATTACCATTGTCTTGTTTAACCCGGCCCCTTGTCTTGTCTGTATTAATTACCATTGTGTTGTCTGTATTAATTACCATTGTCTTGTGTAACCCGGCCGCTTGTCTTGTCTGTATTAATTACCATTGTCTTGTGTAACCCGGTCGCTTCGTTGTCTGTATTAATTACCATTGTCTTGTGTAACCCAGTCCCTTGTGTTGTCTGTATTAATTACCATTGTCTTGTCTGTATTAATTACCATTGTCTTGTTTAACCCGGCCCCTTGTCTTGTCTGTATTAATTACCATTGTCTTGTTTAACCCGGTCGCTTCGTTGTCTGTATTAATTACCATTGTCTTGTCTGTATTAATTACCATTGTCTTGTTTAACCCGGTCCCTTGTCTTGTCTGTATTAATTACCATTGTCTTGTGTAACCCGGCCCCTTGTCTTGTCTGTATTAATTACCATTGTCCTGTTTAACACGGCCCCTTGTCTTGTCTGTATTAATTAGCATTGTCTTGTCTGTATTAATTACCATTGTCTTGTTTAACCCGGCCCCCTGTCTTGTCTGTATTAATTACCATTGTCTTGTCTGTATTAATTACCATTGTCTTGTTTAACCCGGCCCCTTGTCTTGTCTGTATTAATTAGCATTGTCTTGTCTGTAATTAATTACCATTGTCTTGTTTAAGCCGGCCTCTTGTCTTGTCTGTATTAATTAGCATTGTCTTGTTTGTATTAATTACCATTGTCTTGTTTAACCCGGCCCCTTGTCTTGTTTGTATTAATTACCATTGTCTTGTCTGTAATTAATTACCATTGTCTTGTTTAATCCGGCCCCTTGTCTTGTCTGTATTAATTACCATTGTGTTGTCTGTATTAATTACCATTGTCTTGTCTGTATTAATTACCATTGTCTTGTTTAACCCGGCCCCTTGCCTTGTCTGTATTAATTACCATTGTCTTGTTTAACCCGGTCGCTTCGTTGTCTGTATTAATTACCATTGTCTTGTCTGTATTAATTACCATTGTCTTGTTTAACCCGGTCCCTTGTCTTGTCTGTATTAATTACCATTGTCTTGTGTAACCGGGCCCCTTGTCTTGTCTGTATTAATTACCATTGTCCTGTTTAACACGGCCCCTTGTCTTGTCTGTATTAATTAGCATTGTCTTGTCTGTATTAATTACCATTGTCTTGTTTAACCCGGCCCCCTGTCTTGTCTGTATTAATTACCATTGTCTTGTCTGTATTAATTACCATTGTCTTGTTTAACGCGGCCCCTTGTCTTGTCTGTATTAATTACCATTGTCTTGTCTGTAATTAATTACCATTGTCTTGTTTAACCCGGCCCCTTGTCTTGTCTGTATTAATTACCATTGTGTTGTCTGTATTAATTACCATTGTCTTGTGTAACCCGGCCGCTTGTCTTGTCTGTATTAATTACCATTGTGTTGTCTGTATTAATTACCATTGTCTTGTGTAACCCGGCCGCTTGTCTTGTCTGTATTAATTACCATTGTCTTGTGTAACCCGGTCGCTTCGTTGTCTGTATTAATTACCATTGTCTTGTGTAACCCAGTCCCTTGTGTTGTCTGTATTAATTACCATTGTCTTGTCTGTATTAATTACCATTGTCTTGTTTAACCCGGCCCCTTGTCTTGTCTGTATTAATTAGCATTGTCTTGTTTAACCCGGTCGCTTCGTTGTCTGTATTAATTACCATTGTCTTGTCTGTATTAATTACCATTGTCTTGTTTAACCCGGTCCCTTGTCTTGTCTGTATTAATTACCATTGTCTTGTGTAACCCGGCCCCTTGTCTTGTCTGTATTAATTACCATTGTCCTGTTTAACACGGCCCCTTGTCTTGTCTGTATTAATTAGCATTGTCTTGTCTGTATTAATTACCATTGTCTTGTGTAACCCGGTCGCTTCGTTGTCTGTATTAATTACCATTGTCTTGTGTAACCCGGTCGCTTCGTTGTCTGTATTAATTACCATTGTCTTGTGTAACCCGGTCGCTTCGTTGTCTGTATTAATTACCATTGTCTTGTGTAACCCGGTCGCTTCGTTGTCTGTATTAATTACCATTGTCTTGTGTAACCCGGTCGCTTCGTTGTCTGTATTAATTACCATTGTCTTGTGTAACCCGGTCGCTTCGTTGTCTGTATTAATTACCATTGTCTTGTGTAACCCGGTCGCTTCGTTGTCTGTATTAATTACCATTGTCTTGTGTAACCCGGTCGCTTCGTTGTCTGTATTAATTACCATTGTCTTGTCTGTATTAATTAGCATTGTTTTGTTTAACCCGGCCGCTTGTCTTGTCTGTATTAATTAGCATTGTCTTGTCTGTATTAATTACCATTGTCTTGTTTAACCCGGCCCCTTGTCTTGTCTGTATTAATTAGCATTGTCTTGTCTGTATTAATTACCATTGTCTTGTTTAACCCGGCCCCTTGTCTTGTCTGTATTAATTACCATTGTCTTGTTTAACCCGGCCCCTTGTCTTGTCTGTATTAATTACCATTGTGTTGTTTGTATTAATTACCATTGTCTTGTTTAACCCGGCCCCTTGTCTTGTCTGTATTAATTACCATTGTCTTGTTTAACCCGGCCCCTTGTCTTGTCTGTATTAATTACCATTGTGTTGTTTGTATTAATTACCATTGTCTTGTTTAACCCGGCCCCTTGTCTTGTCTGTATTAATTACCATTGTCTTGTGTAACCCGGTGGCTTCGTTGTCTGTATTAATTACCATTGTCTTGTGTAACCCGGTCGCTTCGTTGTCTGTATTAATTACCATTGTCTTGTGTAACCCGGTGGCTTCGTTGTCTGTATTAATTACCATTGTCTTGTGTAACCCGGTGGCTTCGTTGTCTGTATTAATTACCATTGTCTTGTGTAACCCGGTCGCTTCGTTGTCTGTATTAATTACCATTGTCTTGTGTAACCCGGTGGCTTCGTTGTCTGTATTAATTACCATTGTCTTGTGTAACCCGGTGGCTTCGTTGTCTGTATTAATTACCATTGTTTTGTGTAACCCGGTGGCTTCGTTGTCTGTATTAATTACCATTGTTTTGTGTAACCCGGTGGCTTCGTTGTCTGTATTAATTACCATTGTCTTGTGTAACCCGGTGGCTTCGTTGTCTGTATTAATTACCATTGTGTTGTGTAAGCCGGTGGCTTCGTTGTCTGTATTAATTACCATTGTGTTGTGTAAGCCGGTGGCTTCGTTGTCTGTATTAATTACCATTGTGTTGTGTAAGCCGGTGGCTTCGTTGTCTGTATTAATTACCATTGTGTTGTGTAAGCCGGTGGCTTCGTTGTCTGTATTAATTACCATTGTGTTGTGTAAGCCGGTGGCTTCGTTGTCTGTATTAATTACCATTGTCTTGTGTAAGCCGGTGGCTTCGTTGTCTGTATTAATTACCATTGTGTTGTGTAAGCCGGTGGCTTCGTTGTCTGTATTAATTACCATTGTCTTGTGTAAGCCGGTGGCTTCGTTGTCTGTATTAATTACCATTGTCTTGTGTAAGCCGGTGGCTTCGTTGTCTGTATTAATTACCATTGTCTTGTGTAAGCCGGTGGCTTCGTTGTCTGTATTAATTACCATTGTCTTGTGTAAGCCGGTGGGTTCGTTGTCTGTATTAATTACCATTGTCTTGTGTAAGCCGGTGGGTTCGTTGTCTGTATTAATTACCATTGTCTTGTGTAAGCCGGTGGGTTCGTTGTCTGTATTAATTACCATTGTCTTGTGTAAGCCGGTGGCTTCGTTGTCTGTATTAATTACCATTGTCTTGTGTAAGCCGGTGGCTTCGTTGTCTGTATTAATTACCATTGTCTTGTGTAAGCCGGTGGCTTCGTTGTCTGTATTAATTACCATTGTCTTGTGTAAGCCGGTGGGTTCGTTGTCTGTATTAATTACCATTGTCTTGTGTAAGCCGGTGGGTTCGTTGTCTGTATTAATTACCATTGTCTTGTGTAAGCCGGTGGGTTCGTTGTCTGTATTAATTACCATTGTCTTGTGTAAGCCGGTGGCTTCGTTGTGTGTATTAATTACCATTGTCTTGTGTAAGCCGGTGGCTTCGTTGTGTGTATTAATTACCATTGTCTTGTGTAAGCCGGTGGCTTCGTTGTGTGTATTAATTACCATTGTCTTGTGTAAGCCGGTGGCTTCGTTGTGTGTATTAATTACCATTGTCTTGTGTAAGCCGGTGGCTTCGTTGTGTGTATTAATTACCATTGTCTTGTGTAAGCCGGTGGCTTCGTTGTCTGTATTAATTACCATTGTCTTGTGTAAGCCGGTGGCTTCGTTGTCTGTATTAATTACCATTGTCTTATATGTTGGTTGATTGTATTAATTAGCATTGTCTTATATGTTGGTTGATTGTATTAATTAGCATGGTTGTATATGTTGGTTGATTGTATTAATTAGCATGGTTGTATATATTAGTTGATTGTATTAATTAGCATGGTTGTATATATTAGTTGATTGTATTAATTAGCATGGTTGTATATATTAGTTGATTGTATTAATTAGCATGGTTGTATATATTAGTTGATTGTATTAATTAGCATGGTTGTATATATTAGTTGATTGTATTAATTAGCATGGTTGTATATATTAGTTGATTGTATTAATTAGCATGGTTGTATATATATTAATTGATTGTATTAATTAGCATGGTTGTATATATATTAATTGATTGTATTAATTAGCATGGTTGTATATATATTAATTGTTATTGTGAGTAATTGTAATTACGGTTTTGTATTAATTATTGAAGGTAATAAATGTTTTTTGATTGATTTGGTTGTGTTTTTGTTGAGTGGAAGGGGGGGGGGGGGGGGGGGGGGGGGGGGGGGGGGGGGGGGGGGGGGGGGGGGGGGGGGGGGGGGGGGGGGTGGAGGGGGGGGGGGGGGGGGGGGGGGGGGGGGGGGGGGGGGGGGGGGGGGGGTTTTTGGGGTTGCATGATTTGTTTTTTTTGTTTTAGATTTTATTTGTTTTGATTTGATTTTTTTTTTAAATTTTGAAAGTTTTTTTATACATTTATTTGGAAATTTTTTTATACATTTATTTGGAAATTTTTTTATACATTTATTTGGAAATTTTTTTATACATTTATTTGGAAATTTTTTTATACATTTATTTGGAAATTTTTTTATACATTTATTTGGAAATTTTTTTATACATTTATTTGGAAATTTTTTTATAGATTTATTTGGAAATTTTTTTATACATTTATTTGGAAATTTTTTTATACATTTATTTGGAAATTTTTTTATACATTTATTTGGAAATTTTTTTATACATTTATTTGGAAATTTTTTTATACATTTATTTGGAAATTTTTTTATACATTTATTTGGAAATTTTTTTATACATTTATTTGGAAATTTTTTTATACATTTATTTGGAAATTTTTTTATACATTTATTTGGAAATTTTTTTATACATTTATTTGGAAATTTTTTTATACATTTATTTGGAAATTTTTTTATACATTTATTTGGAAATTTTTTTTATACATTTATTTGGAAATTTTTTTATACATTTATTTGGAAATTTTTTTATACATTTATTTGGAAATTTTTTTATACATTTATTTGGAAATTTTTTTATACATTTATTTGGAAATTTTTTTATACATTTATTTGGAAATTTTTTTATATTGAGATTTTTTTTATACATTTATTTTGAGATTTTTTTTTATATATTTATTTTGAAATTTTTTTATATATTTATTTTGAGATTTTTTTATATATTTATTTTTATTTAGTATATATTAGAATAAATTGAAAAATATTTATGAATTTTTAAGTGGAGTTATGTTAATTTTTTCTAAAACGTGCGGTTATGGTCCACGGAAATTTTTTTGCATAAATTAGCATAAATTATGAATAAATTAGCATAAATTAGGATAAATTAGTTTAAAATTAGAATAAATTAAAAATATTTATGAATTTTTAAGTGGAGTTATGTTAATTTTTTCTAAAACGCGCGGTTATGGTCCACGGAAATTTTTTGCATAAATTAGCATAAATTATGAATAAATTAGCATAAATTAGCATAAATTAGTTTAAAATTAGAATAAATTAAAAATATTTATGAATTTTTAAGTGGAGTTATGTTAATTTTTTGTAAAATCCGCGGTTATGGTGCACGGAATTTTTTTGGATATAATTAGCATAAATTATGAATAAATTAGCAGAAATTAGCATAAATTAGTTTAAAATTAGAATAAATTAAAAATATTTATGAATTTTTAAGTGGAGTTATGTTAATTTTTTCTAAAACCCACGGTTATGGTCCACGGAAATTTTTGCATCTAATTAGCATAAATTATGAATAAATTAGCATAGAATTAGTATATTAGAATAAATTAAAAATAATTAATGAATTATATAAGTAAAAAAATGAAAAAAAATGAAAAAAAATAATTATGACTTAGAAAATGTCACTCATTTTCTAAGTGACATTTTCTAAGTGACATTTTCTAAGTGACATTTTCTAAGTGACATTTTCTAAGTGACATTTTCTAAGTGACATTTTCTAAGTGACATTTTCTAAGTGACATTTTCTAAGTGACATTTTCTAAGTGACATTTTCTAAGTGACATTTTCTAAGTGACATTTTCTAAGTGACATTTTCTAAGTGACATTTTCTAAGTGACATTTTCTAAGTGACATTTTCTAAGTGACATTTTCTAAGTGACATTTTCTAAGTGACATTTTCTAAGTGACATTTTCTAAGTGACATTTTCTAAGTGACATTTTCTAAGTGACATTTTCTAAGTGACATTTTCTAAGTGACATTTTCTAAGTGACATTTTCTAAGTGACATTTTCTAAGTGACATTTTCTAAGTGACATTTTCTAAGTGACATTTTCTAAGTGACATTTTCTAAGTGACATTTTCTAAGTGACATTTTCTAAGTGACATTTTCTAAGTGACATTTTCTAAGTGACATTTTCTAAGTGACATTTTCTAAGTGACATTTTCTAAGTGACATTTTCTAAGTGACATTTTCTAAGTGACATTTTCTAAGTGACATTTTCTAAGTGACATTTTCTAAGTGACATTTTCTAAGTGACATTTTCTAAGTGACATTTTCTAAGTGACATTTTCTAAGTGACATTTTCTAAGTGACATTTTCTAAGTGACATTTTCTAAGTGACATTTTCTAAGTGACATTTTCTAAGTGACATTTTCTAAGTGACATTTTCTAAGTGACATTTTCTAAGTGACATTTTCTAAGTGACATTTTCTAAGTGACATTTTCTAAGTGACATTTTCTAAGTGACATTTTCTAAGTGACATTTTCTAAGTGACATTTTCTAAGTGACATGCTTTGAGCACTAACAGCACTACTAAAGACAACTACATGTACGCAATGCAGAGAACATTACAAGACAGTTATACAAGGCAGAATATATACAATAGTAATATACAACAGTCTAATATACACAAGCCAATTTATTAGAGAATACCATGGAAAAGGTCAATAAACAACGCATACCACATACAGGCATTGTATGACAAGGTTACCACATAAAACTCATAGCATATATACAAGGCATAGCATATACATGTACAAGGCATATAATATATACAAGGGGCATAATATATACAAGGAGCATAATATATACAAGGCGCATAATATATACAAGGTGCATAATATATACAAGAGGCATAGCATATACAAGGCATATAATATATACAAGAGGCATAGCATATACAAGAGCCATAATATATACAACAGGCATAATATATACAAGAGGCATAGCATATACAAGGCATATAATATATACAAGAGGCATAGCATATACAAGGCATATAATATATACAAGGGGCATAATATATACAAGAGCCATAATATATACAACAGGCATAATATATACAAGAGGCATAGCATATACAACGCATATAATATATACAAGAGGCATAGCATATACGAGAGGCATAGCATATATACAGGACATTACTACCGAATACAGGGCAAAGCATATATACAAGGAAAAGCATATACAAGCCATAGCATATACAAGGCATAGCATATATTCAAGGCAAAGCATATAAGCCATTAATATTACAAGGCATACCGAATACAGGGCATTAATATATTACAACGCATAATGAATACAGGGCAAAGCATATATACAAGGAAAAGCATATACAAGCCAAAGCATATACAAGGCATAGCATATACTCAAGGCACAGCATATACAAGCCAAAGCATATACAAGGCACAGCATATACTCAAGGCAAAGCATATACAAGCCAAAGCATATACAAGGCACAGCATATACTCAAGGCAAACCATATACAGGACATTAATATATTACAAGGCATACCGAATACAGGGCAAAGCATATATACAAGGAAAAGCATATACAAGGCATAGCATATACAAGGCATATCATATACAGGACATTAATATATTACAAGGCATACCGAATACAGGGCAAAGCATATATATACAAGGAAAAGCATATACAAGCCAAAGCATATACAAGGCACAGCATATATTCAAGCAAAGCATATAAGCCATTAATATTACAAGGCATACCGAATACAGGGCATTAATATATTACAACGCATAACGAATACAGGGCAAAGCATATATACAAGGAAAAGCATATACAAGTCAAAGCATATACAAGCCAAAACATATACAAGGCACAACAGCATATACTCAAGGCAAACCGTATACAGGACATTAATATATTACAAGGCATACCGAATACAGGGCAAAGCATATATACAAGGAAAAGCATATACAAGCCATAGCATATACAAGGCACAGCATATATTCAAGCAAAGCATATAAGCCATTAATATTACAAGGCATACCGAATACAGGACATTAATATATTACAAGGCATACCGAATACAGGGCAAAGCATATATACAAGGAAAAGCATATACAAGTCAAAGCATATACAAGCCAAAGCATATACAAGGCACAGCATATACTCAAGGCAAACCGTATACAGGACATTAATATATTACAAGGCATACCGAATACAGGGCAAAGCATATATACAAGGAAAAGCATATACAAGCCAAAGCATATACAAGGCATATCATATATTCAAGGCAAAGCATATACAGGACATTAATATATTACAAGGCATACCGAATACAGGGCAAAGCATATATATACAAGGAAAAGCATATACAAGCCAAAGCATATACAAGGCACAGCATATACTCAAGGCAAAGCATATACAGGACATTAATACATTACAAGGCATACCGAATACAGGGCAAAGCATATATACAAGGAAAAGCATATACAAGGTACAGCATATACTCAAGGCACAGCATATACAAGGCACAGCATATACTCAAGGCACAGCATATACAAGGCACAGCATATACAAGGCACAGCATATACAAGGCACAGCATATACAAGGCACAGCATATACAAGGCACAGCATATACAAGGCACAGCATATACAAGCCAAAGCATATACAAGGCACAGCATATACAAGGCAAAGCATATACAAGGCAAAGCATATACAGGACATTAATATATTACAAGGCATACCGAATACACGGCATACCGAATACAGGCATGTATATATGCTTTGCGTTGTATATATACAACGCAAAGCATATATACAAGGCATAGTCATCTCAACAACTAATCATTAAATAACCACAATAATTTGACACCTTTTACCTTTCAACGCAACTTACTCATTCATCTTCATCTTTCCATGGTCTTCAAATCCTTCCATTGTTTTAAATCCTTCCATTGTCTTGAAATCCTTCCATTGTTTTAAATCCTTCCATTGTTTTAAATCCTTCCATTGTTTTAATTAGAATCCTTCCACTACCTTGAAGCTTTACTCAAGATCTTACAAACAATACTTCCACTTGATAACCTACAACATTAACACAACTAATCTTACTTCACTGCTACACTCCCAAAAATATTAGAACAAGCCCTGTTATAACACACTACAACAAGACACTACAATATTATATAATCCACCAATGATTTCCTTATCAATATTCAATGTCGTTTACCTTTTTCCAATCTTGTTTACCATTCTTATTATGTACTTCACCCACTAGCTGTGCTTATCCAATAACTAAAAAACAAACATCACGTTTACCATATAGTCAATCAACACCCCCCTTGCAACTTAGTCCTTTCCCCTCCTTACAACTTCAACTTAGTCCTTTCCCCTCCTTACAACTTCAACTTAGTCCTTCCCCCCCTTACAACTTAGTCCTCTCCTCATTAATAAAACTCCATTTTCAACCAAGTCCTCTCCCCCCTTACAACTTCAAAATTCAACTTAGTCCTTCCCCCCCCTTACAACTTCAATTTGTCCTCTCCTCATTAATAAAACTCCAATTTTCAACTTAGTCCCCTCCCCCTTACAAAATCAAACTTAGTCCTTCCCCCCTTACAACTTCAACTTAGTCCTCTCCTCATTAATAAAACTCCATTTTCAACTAAGTCCTCCCCCCGTACAACTTCAAAATTCAACTTAGTCCTTTCCCCCTCCCTTACAACTTCAATTTAGTCCTCTCATTAATAAAACTCCAATTTTCAACTTAGTCCCCTCCCCCTTACAAAATCAAACTTAGTCCTCTCTCATTAATAAAACTCCCATTTCCAACCAAGTCCTCTCCCCCCTTACAACTTTAAAATTCAACTTAGTTCCCTCCCCTTACAACTTCAAACTTAGTCCTCTCCCCTCATTAATAAAACTCCAATTTTCAATTAAGTCCTTTTTTTTCCAACTTCAATTTTTAACTAAGTGCTTTTCTCCCTCTTTAGAAAGGTTCCAAATTTCAATTAACCGCACTTTCCCTCAAAATTTTTTTAACATTTCAGTCCTTTATTTCTCTTAAACGCCAACTTTCAACTAAGACCTTTCTTAAAACTGCAATTTTATTAAAAGTAGACTTTCAGAAGCTCATCTTACTCTTCTGAAATATTAAGAGCAGGATCTTTGACAAAACATGCTTAGAACATCACGAATGTTGATATCATCTCAAATGCATGTCACAACACAAAAATCCTCCTCTTAACAAATGTAATTAATTATTTTTATACACACCTGGATATTATTACTGCCTCTCCAAAACTCCTACGAGCCGTCCATTATTGTGGGGAAAGGTTGCATAACATTTCTCCAAATCACATCTCAACCCTTCGACAACTCAAACAGCACCAATTCTCTCTGATCAAAAACAAGAAAAATAAATAAAAGTTATATTACTACACACATTCAATAAATCTTAAAATACTTGAAAAAACATAACCAATTCAACAACAAACATATTTCTTCTGAACTCTGGTCTAATTAAATACTTTAACAAGACACATTTCTTTTAACAATACTTGACATGTACCTCAAGATACGGACTGCTTTCATCAACTTCTCTCTCAAACTCTTCCAGTATATTATAGTCTTGGCTTTTCACACAACTTGAACACCATCAGTTGCAAAACAACCTATAAAGTACAAAACAAAATTCATCTTCAGTAATTATTTTAACACAACACAGTGTTAACAAGGGCGACAGTAGGTTAACAAGGACAACAGTGGATTAACAAGCACAACAACACTTCACAAAGCAACAAACCTTTTAATAAACCTCATTAATAAAACTCCAATTTTCAACCAAGTCCTCTCCCCCCTTACAACTTCAAAATTCAACTTAGTCCCCTCCCCTTACAACTTCAAACTTAGTCCTCTCCCCTCATTAATAAAACTCCAATTTTCAACTAAGTCCTCTCCCCCCTTACAACTTCAAAATTCAACTTAGTCCCCTCCCCTTACAACTTCAAACTTAGTCCTCTCTCCTCATTAATAAAACTCCAATTTCCAACTAAGTCCTCTCCCCCCTTACAACTTCAAAATTCAACTTAGTCCCCTCCCCTTACAACTTCAAACTCTTAGTCCTCTCCTCATTAATAAAACTCCAATTTTCAATTAAGTCCTTTTTTTTCCAACTTCAAATTTTCAACTAAGTGCTTTTCTCCCTCTTTAGGAAGGTTCCAAATTTCAATTAAGCGCACTTTCCCTCAAAAAAAATTTAACATTTCAGTCCTTTCTTTCTCTTACAACTCCAACTTTCAACTAAGACCTTTCTTAAAACTGCAATTTTATTAAAAGTAGACTTTCAGAAGCTCATCTTACTCTTCTGAAATATTAAGAGCAGGATCTTTGACAAAACATGCTTAGAACATCACGAATGTTGATATCATCTCAAATGCATGTCACAACACAAAAATCCTCCTCTTAACAAATGTAATTAATTATTTTTATACACACCTGGATATTATTACTGCCTCTCCAAAACTCCTACGAGCTGTCCATTATTGTGGCGAAAGGTTGCATAACATTTCTCCAAATCACATCTCAACCCTTCGACAACTCAAACAGCACCAATTCTCTCTGATCAAAAACAAGAAAAATAAATAAAAGTTATATTACTACACACATTCAATAAATCTTAAAATACTTGAAAAAACATAACCAATTCAACAACAAACATATTTCTTCTGAACTCTGGTCTAATTAAATACTTTAACAAGACACATTTCTTTTAACAATACTTGACATGTACCTCAAGATATGGACTGCTTTTATCAACTTCTCTCTCAAACTCTTCCAGTATATTATAGTCTTGGCTTTTCACACAACTTAAACACCATCAGTTGCAAGACAACCTATAAAGTACAAAACAAAATTCATCTTCAGTAATTATTTTAACACAACACAGCGTTAACAAGGGTGACAGTAGGTTAACAAGGACAACAGTGGATTAACAAGCACAACAACACTTCACAATCAACAAACCTTTTAATAAACCTCATTAATAAAACTCCAATTTTTGTCAACCAAGTCCTCTCCCCCCTTACAACTTCAAAATTCAACTTAGTCCCCTCCCCTTACAACTTCAAACTTAGTCCTCTCCCCTCATTAATAAAACTCCAATTTTCAATTAAGTCCTTTTTTTTGCAAGTTAAATTTTCAACTAAGTGCTTTTCTCCCTCTTTAGAAAGGTTCCAAATTTCAATTAAGCGCACTTGCCCTCAAAATTTTTTTTTAACATTTCAGTCCTTTATTTCTCTTACAACTCCAACTTTCAACTAAGACCTTTCTTAAAACTGCAATTTTATTAAAAGTAGACTTTCAGAAGCTCATCTTACTCTTCTGAAATATTAAGAGCAGGATCTTTGACAAAACATACTTAGAACATCACGAATATGTTGATATCATCTCAAATGCATGTCACAACACAAAAATCCTCCTCTTAACAAATGTAATTAATTATTTTTATACACACCTGGATATTATTACTGCCTCTCCAAAACTCCTACGAGCTGTCCATTATTGTGGGGAAAGGTTGCATAACATTTCTCCAAATCACATCTCTTCGACAACTCAAACAGCACCAATTCTCTCTGATCAAAAACAAGAAAAATAAACAAAAGTTATATTACTACACAAATTCAATAAATCTTAAAATACTTGAAAAAACATAACCAATTCAACAACAAACATATTTCTTCTGAACTCTGGTCTAATTAAATACTTTAACAAGACACATTTCTTTTAACAATACTTGACATGTACCTCAAGATATGGACTGCTTTCATCAACTTCCCTCTCAAACTCTTCCAGTATATTATAGTCTTGGCTTTTCACACAACTTAAACACCATCAGTTGCAAGACAACCTATAAAGTACAAAACAAAATTCATCTTCAGTAATTATTTTAACACAACACAGCGTTAACAAGGGCGACAGTAGGTTAACAAGGACAACAGTGGATTAACAAGCACAACAACACTTCACAATCAACAAACCTTTTAATAAACCTCATTAATAAAACTCCAATTTTTGTCAACTAAGTCCTCTCCCCCCTTACAACTTCAAAATTCAACTTAGTCCCCTCCCCTTACAACTTCAAACTTAGTCCTCTCCCCTCATTAATAAAACTCCAATTTTCAATCAAGTCCTTTTTTTTGCAACTTCAATTTTCAACTAAGTGCTTTTCTCCCTCTTTAGAAAGGTTCCAAATTTCAATTAAGCGCACTTTCCCTCAAAAATGTTTTAACATTTCAGTCCTTTATTTCTCTTACAACTCCAACTTTCAACTAAGACCTTTCTTAAAACTGCAATTTTATTAAAAGTAGACTTTCAGAAGCTCATCTTACTCTCCTGAAATATTAAGAGCAGGATCTTTGACAAAACATGCTTAGAACATCACGAATGTTGATATCATCTCAAATGCATGTCACAACACAAAAATCCTCCTCTTAACAAATGTAATTAATTATTTTTATACACACCTGGATATTATTACTGCCTCTCCAAAACTCCTACGAGCTGTCCATTATTGTGGGGAAAGGTTGCATAACATTTCTCCAAATCACATCTCAACCCTTCGACAACTCAAACAGCACCAATTCTCTCTGATCAAAAACAAGAAAAATAAATAAAAGTTATATTACTACACACATTCAATAAATCTTAAAATACTTGAAAAAATATAACCAAGTCAACAACAAACATATTTCTTCTGAACTCTGGTCTAATTAAATACTTTAACAAGACACATTTCTTTTAACAATACTTGACATGTACCTCAAGATATGGACTGCTTTCATCAACTTCTCTCTCAAACTCTTCCAGTATATTATAGTCTTGGCTTTTCACACAACTTAAACACCATCAGTTGCAAGACAACCTATAAAGTACAAAACAAAATTCATCTTCAGTAATTATTTTAACACAACAAAGCGTTAACAAGGGCGACACTAGGTTAACAAGGACAACAGTGGATTAACAAGCACAACAACACTTCACAAAGCAACAAACCTTTTAATAAACCTCATTAATAAAACTCCAATTTTTGTCAACCAAGTCCTCTCCCCCCTTACAACTTCAAAATTCAACTTATCCCCTCCCCTTACAACTTCAAACTTAGTCCTCTCCCCTCATTAATAAAACTCCAATTTTCAATTAAGTCCTTTATTTTCCAACTTCAATTTTTAACTAAGTGCTTTTCTCCCTCTTTAGAAAGGTTCCAAATTTCAATTAAGCGCACTTTTCCTCAAAATGGTTTTTTTAACATTTCAGTCCTTTATTTCTCTTACAACTCCAACTTTCAACTAAGACCTTTCTTAAAACTGCAATTTTATTAAAAGTAGACTTTCAGAAACTCATCTTACTCTTCTGAAATATTAAGAGCAGGATCTTTGACAAAACATGCTTAGAACATCACGAATATGTTGATATCATCTCAAATGCATGTCACAACACAAAAATCCTCCTCTTAAACAAATGTAATTAATTATTTTTATACACACCTGGATATTATTACTGCCTCTCCAAAACTCCTACGAGCTGTCCATTATTGTGGGGAAAGGTTGCATAACATTTCTCCAAATCACATCTCAACCCTTCGACAACTCAAACAGCACCAATTCTCTCTGATCAAAAACAAGAAAAATAAATAAAAGTTATATTACTACACACATTCAATAAATCTTAAAATACTTGAAAAAACATAACCAATTCAACAACAAACATATTTCTTCTGAACTCTGGTCTAATTAAATACTTTAACAACAGACATTTCTTTTAACAATACTTGACATGTACCTCAAGATATGGACTGCTTTCATCAACTTCTCTCTCAAACTCTTCCAGTATATAGTCTTGGCTTTTCACACAACTTAAACACCATCAGTTGCAAGACAACCTATAAAATACAAAACAAAATTCATCTTCAGTAATTATTTTAACACAACACATGGTTAACAAGGGCAACAGTAGGTTAACAAGGACAACAGTGGATTAACAAGCACAACAACACTTCACAAATCAACAAACCTTTTCTAATCTTGTTACACCATTTCATCAACATCTTTCTCTTGCTCAAACAGTCCATCATTTCACCAAGGACAGCATCTTCTTCCTTCACTTCACTCTGGATTCAACGAGCCAATTAACACTAAACATCCAAAGCTTCAAACTGAAATTCCTTTCATTATCTTCGAATTGTTCCATAATAATAAGATTGTTTGATGATGTTAAAATTATTTGACAATTGTTCCATATTAAAATTGTTTGACAATTGTTCCATAACATGACAATTGTTCCATAACATGAAAATTGTTCGATGATTGTTCCACGTTTTAAATTGTTCAACGATTGTTCCATAAAATGAAAATTGTTCGATGATTGTTCCATAAAATGAAAATTGTTCAACGATTGTTCCGTAATATTAAAGTTATTCGACGATTGTTCCATAATATTAAAGTTGTTCGACGATTGTTCCATAAAATGAAAATTGTTCGACGATTGTTCCATAAAATGAAAATTGTTCGACGATTGTTCCATATTAAAATTCTTCGACGATTCTCCCATAATGTTGAAACTGTTCGACGATTGTTCCATGTTCCATAATCTTGAACTCCTTCCATTCTTGTAAAATTACGGCATTAACATGCAAAAACTACATCTATCTATTTGTATATGTATGTACATATAACTTATTAATAGCTATAGGGGAAGTATACCAGCTCAAAGTATGCTATATTTGAGCACTTACAATATCGAATATATGCAATGCATAATATATGATATACTAGTATATCAAAGACCACTATCAAATATAACTAACGCCTTGAAACCGCTTTAAAAGAAATGCTTTAGAAACACTAGATATAAATGCTTTAAAAATAAACATGCATCGACTCCATATATGCCTTCATGTATATGTAATGTTGAGGTCAACATCACATATACATGTCTTGATATAGATGCCTTGACACTAGACAAACGCTTTAAATATATATAATGTCTCAACTCTATATATGCCTTAAATATAGAGCATCGACACTACATATAAATTTTATTGCTTTAGAAATACATGCCTTAAATATAGATGCCTTGATACCACACATAAATGCTTTAAATATATATAATGTCTCAACTCTATATATGCCTTAAATATAGAGCATCGACACTACATATAAATTTTATTGCTTTAGAAATATATGCCTTAAATATAGATGCCTTGATACCACACATAAATGCTTTAAATATATATAATGTCTCAACTCTATATATGCCTTAAATATAGAGCATCGACACTACATATAAATTTTATTGCTTTAGAAATATGCCTTAAATATAGATGCCTTGATACCACACATAAATGCTTTAAATATATATAATGTCTCAACTCTATATATGCCTTAAATATAGAGCATCGACACTACATATAAATTTTATTGCTTTAGAAATACATGCCTTAAATATAGATGCCTTGACACCACATATAAATGCTTTAAATATACATAATGTCTCAACTCTATATATGCCTTAAATATACAGCATCGACACTACATATAAATTTTATTGCTTTAGAAATACATGCCTTAAATATAGATGCCTTGATACCACATATAAATGCTTTAAATATATATAATGTCTCAACTCTATATATGCCTTAAATATAGAGCATCGACACTACATATAAATTTTATTGCTTTAGAAATACATGCCTTAAATATAGATGCCTTGATACCACACATCACTGCTTTAAATATATATAATGTCTCAACTCTATATATGCCTTAAATATAGAGCATCGACACTACATATAAATTTTATTGCTTTAGAAATACATGCCTTAAATATAGATGCCTTGATACCACATATAAATGCTTTAAATATATATAATGTCTCAACTCTATATGCCTTAAATATAGAGCATCGACACTACATATAAATTTTATTGCTTTAAAAATATATGCCTTAAATATAGATGCCTTGACACCACATATAAATGCTTTAAATATATATAATGTCTCAACTCTAATATGCCTTAAATATAGAGCATCGACACTACATATAAATTTTACTGCTTTAGAAATATATGCCTTAAATATAGATGCCTTGACACCACATATAAATGCTTTAAATATATATAATGTCTCAACTCTATATATGCCTTAAATATAGAGCATCGACACTACATATAAATTTTATTGCTTTAGAAATATATGCCTAAAATATAGATGCCTTGACACCACATATAAATGCTTTATATATATATAATGTCTCAACTCTATATATGCCTTAAATATAGAGCATCAACACTATATATAAATGCTTTAAAATATACATGTTACACCCCTATACCCCTATATAATATTATTATATATGCCTTCATATAAATGCCTCAACACTTGATATAAATATGCTTTAGAAATACACATGGCCCAACATATATCCCACTTCCCATGCATTACAACTAAAATAAAAACACAGCAAACCAAAAATCTGTTCTGGTATAATTTCAGAAGTCCACTAGCTTTACTGCTTTTCCATGAACATCTGAAATTATACCAAATAGTATCAAAGAATATCTGATATCAAATGATATCAGATATATCAAACGACTACCAGTGCACTAACCCGATACACTGATAGTCATGTCGACGTCAACAACTAATTTCTAAATAACCATTACAATAATTTCATGCATTTTACCTTGCAATGCAAGCTACTAAATAGTCATGTCAATCTTTCCAATATCTTGAAGTCCTTGCATTGTTTTAAAGTCCTTGCATTGTTTTAAAGTCCTTCCATTGTTTTAAAGTCCTTCCATTGTTTTAAAATCCTTCCATTGTTTTAAAATACTTCCATTCTTTTAAAATACCTCCATTCTTTTAAAATCCTTCCATTCTTTTAAAATCCTTTTAAAATCCATTATCGTAAACTCTTGTCCTCTTCAACCTTTATTCAACATCTTCGAAAGAATACTTCCACCAGACAACCTACAATATGATGAACACAACTCATTTTACTTGAATAATCCAATTACTAATGCGTGCAAATATTAACATTGAGCTAAACTATAAACATTATATTTACCTTCTTCCAATCTTGTTTACTCCCTCCTTTCCCATTCTTACGTTTTTCACCCACTAACTGTGCTTATCCAATAACTAAAAAACAAACATTCTCTTCCCATAAAATCAACCAACACCCCTCCAATTAATACCGTATATTAACCCCCCCTTAAACATCAATTTTCAACTATCTCCTCCCCTCCCTTAACTTCGATTTTCAACTAATTCCATTCTCCCTCAAAACTTCAATTTTCAACTACATCCTCTCTCCCCTCGCAACTTCAATCTTAATAAATCTATTGTATATACCTTTCTCCAGCTTTCATAAAACTTACATAGGCACAAACACCAGTCATTATCAAACAAACTAAAAAACAAAAAAAACACAACTTACTTCATATAATATTTACATTATCTTCCAATAATATAACTGTATTCTACTAAAATATTAACAAAATGAGAAATATTTAAAAAACTTTACAAGAAATGTATATACCTTTTCATGTAATTTCAATTATTTCCTTATCTTTCTTCATTTATTCCATGACTTTACACCAAGGATGCTAGACATCTCAACTATCAACACTTCCTACAAATAAAAATCATATTTACCTTTCACATACTTCAAAAAATACAGCATAAATAAACTACTCGACTTAAAGCTACACCTAATGACACAACAACAACACACAAATACTTATATTACGGTAAAATCCTTCCATTATGTTGTCCTCTTCAAACTTTATTCAACATCTTTCAAAGAATACTTCCACCAGAAAACCTACAATATGAATACAACTCATTTTAGTTGAATAATCCAATTACTAACGCATGCAAATATTAACATTCATCTAAACTACAAACATATTTACCTTCTTCCAATCTTGTTTACTCCCTCCTTTCCCATTCTTACCTATTTCACCCACTAACTGTCCTTATCCAATAACAAACATTGCATTACCCTAAAATCAACCAACACTTTATCAAACACAAACTAAAAAACAAAAAATACATCTTACTTGACATCTTTACTCTGTCTTGAATAGTATAACTTTATTATACTAAGATATTAACAAAACGACAATAAATATTTTAAAAACTTTACAATAAATTTAAATATATACTTTTCAAAGTCTACTGGTTTCACATCATTTCAATAACCTATCTCTTCCCTGAAATATTCCATGACTTCACCAACAATGTTCTCTTCATTTTTTCATTTTAAATTCTTACACATCTCAACTACCAACACTCACCAGATAGATCCTACAAAAAAAAAACATATTACTTTACACATTCACATATTTTAAAACACACTTTAAATAAGCCACTCGACTTAAAACTACACCCAATCACAATACAACAACAACACACAAATAGTTAAAGTGTCTATGCGACCAAATGAGACTTTGCATTTTTAGAATCTTTGGTAACTATATATACTAAAACCCGAAAACAGAATTAAATTCGAGCTTTTCTTCGCCGAGTTATTGCTATTTAAATAGTTGATTTTTTGTGGCGAAGAAATTGAAAACCGCGAAAAGAGCTTGGAACCGAATCAGTGCCTTGTGACGTCACAATAGTAACTCTCTCAATAGAAAAACAACAACATAGCAAGTATTAGCATATAGTACGCAAAGGTTTAGTGCAATATAAGTCACGCAATCTGAAAATGTCAAATAGATGTGTTGTTGGCGGCTGTTCTAATGTCCCCAGCCCAAAACAGGGAATTGCATTGCATTTCATACCATTCACTGGAGACGAGAGGCCAGAAGCGAAAAAACGACGAAAGCAGTGGGTCGACTTTGTACTCAAGCGAGCAAAATGGGATCCGACTCCCAGCTCAAGCATTTGTTCGGTGCACTTTCCGAAAGAAGACTTTACAGAAAGGTTTCTTGGTATTTCTGGTAAAATCCCTCGGTTGATTGCGGATGAAATTGGCGTCGTCGCAATTCCGAAATATCATATATCTGCTGAGGAAAAACCTCTGTCTGCTAGAGCCAACAGAAAGGTAAGTGCGTAACCTTTGAAAATCAAATGTTTGTACATTTTGCTTTTTTAACAAGAGACAAAATTCATTCGTCAACCTCTTGGCGTAACTGCAACTTAACTAATATCCAATTTTTAATAGATTGTGAAAGAAACTATGTCCAAGTCCATGATGATATCGACTTGAGGATAGCGTGACTTCGAGCGTGACCTTCACCGACAGCGCCATAGTAATTGATCATGCATCACAGCCGTTGAACAAAGTAGAAGATTCTGAAGAGGAATTCGAAGGAAATGGCACAACAGAGGATGAGCGGCCTTTGCTAGTTTTGCCAAACAAAGTACGTTTATAGGTTTAAACCATTAAAACGCGCAAGTTGCGCCACAGCTAGATTATTCAATTAGAGGTAATCATAACACTGTCATGATCACTGTGTCGTGATATTTTTTCTTTGCTCTAAGCCAAACGATGTTTCCACCCAAACAGACGGTTGTGTTGGATGCGCCTATTTAGTGAGAGAAAGGAGAAATCTATTGGAATAAATATATTAAGCTAAAAGCTAAATTCAATGCATCAATCTAAGTGAAACGAACTAAAGGTATAGTTAGACATGAAAATATACACGCACTGCAGGGAAAAACCCGTCTAATATTTCAATATTTAATCTTATAACCAACTTTTTTTCCTTGGACCATTTTTCATACGGCTGGTGAATGAGCTTACATCATAAACTTTATTCATGCACAGCCAAAACTTATATCAATTCCCACATTTCTAGTGTTCAGTGTGATATCATTACGGAAATTGGCAGAGAACAGGAAACTGAAAGCGAAACCCTTAACGATGTAAACATGGAGCACGACACGGTTTCCGATGAGGAGGATTTCACTGAATACGAAGTAGACGACGGACCTGCAGACGAGGATTTTGAGTACGAAACCGAGACAGAATCTGAGTTGGAAATTGATTTGGATGAGAATAGGTAACGCAATTAAGGGAAAAGATTGAGAATATTAACCCTTCCCCGTCTGGGAGGCTTTTCCTCAGCGAGTAGAATTGTGTTGTACACTAGCCATGCAGGCTAAAAATCCAGAAAAGACGAGAGTTAGGTAGATAGTATATAGTTAAACTTTAAGAATAGCAATGCCATTGTATCCTTGGCAGCTTTGCTTTTGTATGGAACATTACCTGTTTTTCTTAAACAAATTTTAGGGTTTCTGTGAAGGATACAAATCTACGACAGGAACCGAAATTCATCGTTTTCCTCTCTTCAGTTTGCTTTTGCTGTTTAAATTCTGTCACTATTGCAAAACAGATAACCCCCTTGTGGAAGCTCGAAAAGCTGGAACTGGCAGTGATCATCACAACAGCTTTTCTTTTTTTCCGCTGTATTCAGCCAGCCATTCCTCGTCGGCAACTGGTTCATTAGCATATGGACCAACATGTGGTTCACGATCGTCCATTGCCCGTCGCTTCCCCCACAGTTCCCTCTACTTCAGTTGGGTCGTTGATTGTATACGGCCCGGGAATATAGTTTCCAATCAGAGTCGTCAGTTTGGTAACTTTCATTCTCCGTGTCTGAACTTGATGAGGACATTTTAAGCGTTACAATATTAGCTCGAAACACAAGATAAATCACACTAGTATTTTTAACCGTTCGCTGTTTAGGAAGCTGAGATGTTGATTACTATTGTGACGTATTAGTTACCAGTTCTCTGACTTTCGCGGTTTGAAAATTTTGTATGCCGTTAAAATTTTGAAATTTCCGATTTTCAACCCGCTATAACTTAGTGAAAACAAGTTCGAATTTGATTCTGTTTTCGATTTTTAATATCAACGCGTCAAGAAGATCCTAAAAACGTGAAGTCTCATTTGGTCGCATAGACACTTTAAATAAAACTTAATATATATCATACTTTTAAAGTTGTTACATCAACCCTAGAAAACCAATATTTAAACATCTTAGTTCAATGACTGTCATACTCAGACATTTATTCTAAAATACTAACAAATTTCATTCAACAATAACTTTAATTTAAAATAAAACAATTTACATGTACATCACACATACCTTAACATTGCAAACCCTATAAAATGAAAAAAAAATCAATCTTAGTTCACCTTCAAAATTTCAAAAGCAACCTGAAACTGACTGTAAGACCTTCATCGAGTATATAAAACACTTCAAATACATATATACCTTAACATTATGACTTATTCAATAACATTTTGACAACTTTTTTCTCTTCTCTGGAACGTTGTATCCGAACTTTTTCCTTCAAGATTTTAGCCATTGCTAATCTTTTAAAACAACAGGCAACTAAGCTTTAGTTTAGTTAAGCTTTTAAATTTAGCATAGAAATCTTAAAGTTTAAACTTAGTGATTTAAGAGCCATTATAAACCTAGTTTTTTTTATCGAATCCCAACGCTTTCTTACTTTTGCCAATATATTCTCTTTAATTCCACACAAAATAACACAACTGATATCTTAAAACAAATTCTATTTGTCCTAAACTAAAATTTCAACAAAACACCACACCCACAAATATCAAATTCAACCTACCTTCCCGTTCAAATGACGCCCAAATTTCTTTCAAATTTTTCGTTAATAAACATTAACACTACAAAGAGAAGAAAAGCGTAGTATTAGTGAAGAAGATATTTTCAACGTACAACTATACACAAATATACAGTACACCTTTAATACCCCACGTGCGTTGCGTTCAAATTCGCCATACCCAATTCACTCACTTTTTTTAAGAAAATTCCATGATAAACTTGCTCAAAAATAACAAAAACATACAATTTAAGACTTTGGTTTTACATTATAACAGTGTTAGAAAACCCTAGCTTGTATTTCACCCTTGAAAGACAACTCGAACTTCAACGTTCAACTTCAACCGCACCCAAACTCCCCCAAGCTTAAACGGATATTACCTCGTTTCTTTCGGATAAACTATTCATTCAAACAACTGTTCAATATCTTTGATTCTTCTTCTTCATGTGTGGCCTCCTATCTTTTGAAAAAGAACCATTTTAGCAGCAATAAAGTCATCAAAACTCTCGTCTCTTCTTCCCACTCGTGTCCGCCATCTTGCTTCTTCGATTCTCCTAACAACAATGACGTCAAACATTCAACGCATCAACCACTGACCACAATCCATCGCATGCTCACCCCCCATTTCCACCAATCAAAAAACATTACGTCACCATTTCCACCAATCAAAAAAACATTACGTCACCATTTTTTCAATTAAAAAAACAACACATTACATCACCACCCCCAAATGCTGATCTTTAGTCTGGCCAAAAAAGTGAAGAGATTTTTTTAGCTGGATTTTCCCTGTGACAAGTAAAATCATCTGATGTTTAATTCGCAGCATAAAATACATTAGACAGCCAAGAAATAATTACACCAAACTAAAAAGAATCATTAGCAGGCACACAAACAAACTCATAATTGAAATACGACTAATAATCTGGCATAAGACCATGTTTATTACTTTTATTACTCAGACAAAAATACCTAAGCCTACTGCAAATGTACAAAATAATCTTTCACTATTCTGATTTTTTCAACATCATTGGAGCTTCACAAACTCTTAGCAAATTACACCTACTCCTGCTCACACCAACTATTTTAAATGTTCCTTATTTCAATACATATATAAACAACTATACAACAATATATAAACATTTGCAGGAAGACAACTTAACTTGAATATATACTTTAAATCACCACTATTTATATTATCAGCTAACTATATTTCTTTTTCTTATTAACTTACCTAATCACAGTGAAGCTTTTAGTTTATCATTACCGTAATTATTCGAATAAACGCCGCGGCGTTTATTAAATTTTTGGCGCTTCAGGTGCGGCGTTTATTCGAGGGCGGCGTTTATTGCAAATTTTGTAACAACAACTGTGAATTTATTAAAAAACTAAGAATAAAATTCATATGTCTTTTAAATATATATAAATATATATGAAAATTGAACTGTTCACTGTCTTATATAATGACTAAGTTTCATTCTATTTCAATGTCACTGTCTCCTTCGTGGCCTGAGTCTAACAGCTGAATAATAGGGCATGCCTCTTCAACATCGGAAGACGTGTATTCTTCAGTACATAAGTACCGAATAAACGCCGCGGCGTTTATTAAATTTTTGGCGCTTCAGGTGCGGCGTTTATTCGAGGGCGGCGTTTAATAATATTTTTGCTTGTCCCTGCGGCGTTTATTCGAGGGCGGCGTTTATTCGAGGGAGGCGTTTATTCGAATAATTACGGTAATTCATTTTATACAGTAAATGTAAACACAAATATATGGAAATTTAGCTTTTTTAAATATTGTTCTCTCGTTATTCTTAATTATTTTCTTATTCACATGTACTCTATATACAGTACATATAGGATTTGCAAACATTTATTGAAGGCTTATTAACCGAGTTCAAGGTCTGTACAAGAAAGTATTTGCCCGAGGTTTTCGTACAGACGGAGCGACAAAGGAGCGAGGTTTGTGCGAGAGAAACCGAGGGCAAATACTTTCCCGTACAGACCGAGAAAACGAGGTTAATAAGCCTTTTATTATATGGCTTTTGGTTTGTTTTCTTATCTGTTTTTAGTTCTACGTTTGTCTTGATCAGCTGTCGCTGTTCACTTTAGTTCTTACTTTTGAGTTTGTTCATTTCGCTTCATGTTTACACCTGTTAGGCTTTTATTTTTTTGCGCTTTTAAATAAGAAGTTTTTATAAAAAGAAACACTGATGTTTCAGGACGTATTATTGTTCAAAGTTTTCCAACGAATATATCTAATTCGCTTTTATTTTCATTCAAATCAACTCAGAAATTTTCCCACCAAAACTTGCAGGTCATTAAAAAGAATGTAATACCCTCTCGCAGTGCCGAGAGTGCATTACAGCTTTTTCTGGACCTCTCAGCAACCAATCAGCGTGCGACGTTTGGCGTAATCACCCAAAAACAAGCCCAGCCATATAATAATATACATTAAACACCTTCAAGAACTCAACAAGTCAAAAAGCTCATCAATAAACAATAAATGTGTTGTTATAGTTATAGTCCGTTTCAGCTTGCTTTTGAAATCTGATACGTATAATTGAAATGAACATTCCGAACTTACGTTGCAATGTTCCAAACTACGTTGCGAGGTAGATACAAATTTAAGTTGGCAATTTGTTTCTGCTTAACCAAGTATCTATTATTATATTCTATACAACAAATAATCTTTTTCTCCATGATTTAATTACCAAAGCAATTCAATTCAATTCAAAGCTTATTAAATTCGAACTTCACGACGAACTTTGAGAACTTCTGTACCAAGTTCCCAACCTTCCAACGAATGTTGACAAACAAATTTCAAAAACAAGCTGAAACTGACTATAATTCTCACTTCTATTACAATTTTAAATCCTACCACATACTCTCCTTGATAAACACTATATCCTACCACATGCCGTATTTTCTGGGCGATAACCCACGGGTTATCTCTTAATTTTGCTAGGAAACATAATTAGTGTGGGTAATAGGGTGGTGCGGGTAATCTGTTGAATTCTTAAGACGACGCCATCACGAAGACCAGAGATTCTACTTTCATCTTTCAACTACTGGTACTGTACTTTTTTAAATTTTGTGGTCCCAAACCAAGGGAGCACACCAGACTGACCTGTATTTCTTCTTCTTTGTTCGGCGTTCCTTCATTTATATTCAGCCATTTTGAATAATGCGATATATTCATTAGCGTATTGCAGGTGCAGGCTATACGATACCTGCGCCTGCGATACGCTAATGATATATACCGCATTATTCAAAATGGCTGAATATAAATGAAGGAACCCCCGAACAAAGAAGAAATACAAGTCAGTCTGCTGTGCTCCCTTGCCCAAACCTATTATTAGCAGCTGCGGGTTATCTGATTGTGCGGGTAATACACTGATTTATTTTTCCAAAAGTGACATTTTTGTTGCTGTGCAGGTTATACGCCGTGCGGGTTATCGCCCAGAAAATACGGTACTGTACTCTCCCTAGTAAACACTATATCCTAACACATACTCTCTCTTCCTGGTGGACACTATATCCCACCACATACATACAGTATTCTCTCTTCCTGGTAAACACTATATCGTACCACATAATCTCTCTCTCATAGACACACTATTTTTTTACAATCCTACCACAAATAAGTAACTTCTGGTATATATATATATATATATATAATAATTAAAAATATGCTGTTACTTACATATCACATCACAGATAATCCTCTACATAAAAATCCACTTTGTCTTTGCAACGTAATATTCATCAGTTTTTAAAACAATCCACCCTTAGTCAAACAAAAAAGTGCAACCAACTTTAGTTATATTACTGCTGACAAAAATTGAACAAGAATAATATATACAGAAATATACAATTGACAAAACTTCAACAAAATGTACAAACCTTAAAACCATGATGTGCGAATCCATCCAAAAAATCAACCATCCTTCATTTCTGCAGCAACAATCCTTGCTTTTTACAGTTCCATTGCTTTCCTAAAAACATTAGAATTAATATTTCTTCCTTTTCTTCTTGTAAAAGCATAAAGAAACCTATCATTTTGAACCATTAATATAAGTTAAAAAATAAGCAAAATTTTGTAGATTATTCTCATACTTTTAGCTTACATTTTTTGCTTCTTGTTAACATTTAACAACAGGTTATACAGAAGTAAGTAACTCACAAAACATTCAACATTTTACATAATTTTACAAACCTGAAATCTGAAAACCATGAGGCGAGAATCCATCAAGAAAATCAACCATCTTTCATTTCTCGAAGAAGAATCCTTGCTTTTTAGAGTTCCATAGCTTTCCTAAAAAGATAAGCATTAATATTTTTTACTTTTCTTCTTTAAAAGCAGAACGATGGCTACCATTTTGACCATTAATATAACTTAAAAAATACCCAAAAATTTTGTCCATTATTCTCGCACTTTTAACTTAGAGTTTCTACTGTCTTGTTAACCGTTTAACAACAGGTCGTCAGGAAATAAAGAACTCACAAACACTCACTCAACAAAATGTACAAACCTGAACTATTAAAACCACGAGCTGGGAGCATCTACAAAATCACCCATCTTTCGTTTCTGAAGCCCAAATCTTGACGTCTTTGAGTTTTAATGAGTACTCAAGCTGCTCTAAATTCATATTTTCTAACTCTAAACGGTTCAAAACGGTAAAAAATGGCAAAAATCGGGACCTTCCCACATCACCTTCAAAAAGCACTTTTTCCCCCATCGCCGCCATCTTGAAAACGTAATCCTCGCCCCAGTCTCCTGGGAGATCACCCATCCAATCCTATCCCTTTCAGGGCGTCCCCCCCGGTCAGCTCCATTTCTGCCCCATAACACAAGCTTGCCGTTAATTGAGAAAATTGTGAAGCCCCCCTGGGAAAACGGGGGACGACTTGAAGTTGAACTCCCTGGCCTCCCTTTAAAAACCCTCCCACGAGTCCAACTTCTATCCTCCAATGTAAAAAAAATCCAAAAATAATGAATGACCCTGACCTGGGTTTGGGTCTTCCGTTACCGCCCCGTTGTACTAACTCCCTGCTCACTATTGACAAGCGCGTCAGGTGAAAATTTCACTGCAAATTAAGTGGGGATATCTATCCTCCGACTCTGGCTCCCAGGCTGTCCTGCTTACCACACACACACAACCCCGACCAACTTTTGAACTTAATATTTCGAGTTTCATTTACTTAAACTAAACATTGAGACATTTTTAAGATAAGAAAAACTCACCTGTTTTCCATTGATATACATTACAGTACCCACAACAAGTCACGAATAACTAACATTCTGTCATTGCAAACATTTCACTCCTTTGATAATCCCCATAACCAACTCCCTCATAAAACACATTCTCGTTCGAAAATTTCTCATCGTAAATTAGCAGAATATTCATGAGCGATTTTCATTTCTCAATCTGCTCATTTACACAAACAATTCCACCCTCTTTAATAGTTCACTTTCACCAAACCTATACAACTCAATTATATCCCAAAAGTTTCCACTTTCTCTATATCCTTTCGAAACATTATCAATTTCTTCAACATCGCAAAAATTCTTTTTTCTTTGTCTCAATACTAGCTTCAAATGTTTTCGACTTTAAATTAGACTAATCGAGATTTTCACCACAAATTAAATAGCTGAAAAACATCTCTCTACTCTCTAAAAATGCTAAAATCTCCTAATTATCAAATTCCACATCTCAAACATAGCTCACGCAACAAACTGTGTCCCCTCCCTTGTCTCTCACTTACATACAAGCTCACACATTCTCCCGCTCCGCCATCACACCTAAAACGTAACTCATATCCTCAATGTTCTTCATTGATTTCTATTCTGAGTAAAATATTGGAGCGACTGACTCATCAGAATATCGTTCGTACTCCCAATTTTTGGGAGCTAATCATTTTCTTTCTTTTCTTTTTAGTAAAATAGTCTCATCGGAATAAACATTATCTCAATCGACATGCTTTCTTTTTATTATTGAAATAAATGAACTGTTCTAAGAATATCAAAACCTACAAATTCCATGACGACCATTGTACTTGAATTTTGATAGAAAAAATCAATCTCACCTATTATTAATCCAAACAACAGAATTGTGACAAATATATTATAAATTTGTTCTATCAGCTCCCGCCTCAAAATCTCAAATAATGAATCCAACACATATCTGCACAGAAAGTTTCGCAGTAATGCATCTCTACTCAACGCATCTTGCTCGTTAAATCCGCTCACGACTAAAACTCCCCCACCAAAGTCCACGACACTTTTTTCAATTTTTTTCCAAAAGTGTCACTTTTCGACTGACATTTTTTCAATTTCTGTTTTATTTTTCTTTGTATCCAATGATTAGATGTTTATCTAACCTTGCAAATTAGCTTCATGCTTGTGTTTAATTGCCTAAGGTTTTGCATGAATAAATCTTTAATCAACAACATCATGATTATATTATTCAAAAATGTTCTAAATTTTTAATTTTTTTAATTAATAGCTTGAAAATCCACTAAAATAGCTCCAAATAATATATTTCAATTTATCAATTCCAAGCTAGCAAACCCATAGTCAACGTCTCCTTATCACACGTCGAACTCAACCTCACGTTCCCACTCATAGCACTCACGAATGTAGTGTGGCGACTGACTGTTTCTCAGAACATAGACTCCCATTGGGAACTTCCATAATCTTTTTTTTTTTTTTTAAATATCTGAAAAACATTTCTACAACTAAGTTGCTTCAATAAGCTTTCTTTTCCTTTTCTTATTTCAACAACTTCCTTTTCTTTTTAATGAATTCAGTGCTTAATGATTGGTTTTTCCACGATCAGATTGTGTCCAGAACTTTAGACATCCTCATATCTTCTAATTTCTTGCATTTAAGATTTCCATCTTCACCGCTACTAATATGTTATGTAAACAAAAATGATAATTTTCTAGTGGCAAAAAATAGACTGGGGCCAGGTTTCCAATCCTCCCCTAGCTTCAAACACTTTTACTTTTTAACCACCAAATGTTTTATGAATCCATCCAACCCGCAAAAATTTTTTCCCCGAATGATTGTCTAACCAAATCCCTGCAATGCATTATTGTGTACCCAAGAATGCAATTATTGTGACCTCCTTGTAAATAGTATTATACCCCTCCAACTCAGCTGTCTATATTAACGTATTTCCAGAGAAATGTCTTCATTTAAACTCCCAAAACGAATTGTAAATAGCTTTTAGCTAATTATTTCTAACTTTCCATCAATAATACAAAGCACATTTTCCACACAGCATAGTGACTTTATCCAGAAAAATAAATGTAACTCATCTACCAGACCTATTTTTAGTTTAAATTACGCTTCCAATGTTGACAATGTTATATAGAACAGATTATTATAAGTATACGCTAACAAACTCCACTTCTCAATTTTCCCCCCCTTTCACAATTTTACATTATTTAAAAAGCTTGTATATAAACTCTTCAATTAGTTTACTAATCTCATTCCATACGTATCTACACTCCAACCCTTGTATTAGAGATAGTGTATAATGGTAAATAGAGAACCTCTATACAGACATAAAATACAGACAGTGATTTAGCTCCATTCCTAAAATGCTTTTCTTGATTTATACACATTCAGAATCAGATCCTGCTCCACAACAAGTTATGAGACAAGAATACGTCAGACAATAATCTGATCTATATACAGACAGACCAGACAGAAGACAGTGACAGACAGCAACAACTCCAGGACCACACTCAAAAACAGACAGACAATAATCCAGTTTATCTCTACAAGAACAGCTACCTTCAGACATGTCCACTAGTTCAGACAGAGACATTGAAACTTGTTGTCATCTTCCCTGACAACCATAGTCTACCCTATCTGAAGACAGCCACTAGACTCAATACATATGATTGCTTGACAGACAACTAAGACAACAGAACCCTATAAACCTCAGATAGAGCTACACAGCACAGCAATCTCTTGATTGTAATGTATTGTCCTATGTGTTTAGTACGCTGCTTTTCAGATTATATTTTGTGCAGACAGACTAAGACAGCTGAGAAATATTCTCACACACCACAGCTACAGACAGACATCCCAACCAGACAGACATATACAGAAGCAATAACTACAGACAGAGTTACAATACATACAGACTCGATCTGAACTGTTGTCTTTGTGTGATAGACGATAATGCTGGCGTATTCTGCTGAAAAGAATTGTTCTATTATGTTGCTGTAGACGCTCTATTGTACATGAACAATTATGTATTGTAGAAAGCACAAGCATAGACAGACATATACAACAGACTAACAAAGCCTTCTAAACAATGGACAATCTGCTATACCCTATCTAACAAGTTCGTATCCATGCGTGTTAAACCGAATGCATACATATTCTGCTGTTCCTGTTGTTGAAGAGACTGTCATACAACTTACCCTATAGATAACCCTCTCTGACTGAATTAAATGTTATACTCATTGCATAATGAATCGCTTAATCGTGACATAAGACATACTGTACTGGAACGACAACCTTCAAGACAACAGACAGACAGACCCTAAACCATACAGACCTACAGAGACAGACAGACAGACAGATACATACAGGAAGAGTGTCATCACACTGATTGTTGCGGTTGCTGCTTATGTCCACTTCCAGACTTAATATGTTGATTGCTTGCTGTATTTGCTCACGCTGCTGTTGTTGTTGAACTGGATGTTGTATAAGACTCACTTTACAATATATCTATACAGACAAACCCCTTACAGAGAACACTATCTACAAACCTAGACTTCCAATGAATGTTTATATAATTCCATCTGAAAAGTGTTTGAACTGCTGCTGTTCCCATCTGTTCAAGAAGAGATAAATGCTGGATACAACCTTCTGTTTATCTTTGTAACTAAAAACAAATAAGCTGGTTATAGTTAGACAGACAGACAGCTACAGAGAACAGACATACAGACAGACCAGCAGAGACAGATAGACAGACTTTACAACCAGAGAGACAGACAGACAGAGACTTGCTGTTGCTGCTGTTTGCTTTGTCATTGCCTGCTGATTGTTGTTATGTTTGCTGCTTGTTGTTGTTATATTCTGGGATTGCAAGCACTCTCTCTGGTTTACGCATGTTTGTTGACATTGTCTCAAAATATGTTTTAGTAAAACTATCCATTGTTCCGCGAGTTTATCAGACCGTTTCTATGTACTTTAATCTAAGAAATAAGACTAGACAGACAGACAGAGAGACCAAACAGCGACAGACAAGACAGACCAGACAGACTGACAGACAGAAGACAGACAGACTCACAGATGTGTTAATCTCCTGTCTCTCTACATGTATTTTGCCTGTTGACAGTTGGTATTATTGCTGTAATAGAGGTTTACAGAAACGTCTTTACTCAATACTAAGCTCAATTGGCGCACTCCACAAAGTGTGTTGCTTAAAGTGAACTGCTGTTTATTTCACGATTTATACATTATTCCAATTTATCCCCCTCTATATCTAAACTTAGCAGCACATATTGTAGGAATGAAGTCTTTAATGGTTTACTTCTTATAAAGATTCCCTAAATCGTAATAATGCTATTGTCAGATATAAGAAGATCTGGCTGTTGTCATAATCTTCTATATGTGCGTTATGTCTAGACAACTTCCAGACAGCATCAGACCAGACAGACTACACAGACAGATAGTGAAGATTTCAAGGATCATTATTCATCATTAGACAATCAACTTTATTTTTCCCCATCAAATTTCTGTTTTGAAGTTCTTATTTGAAAAAATAAGATGACTTACTATTACAACTCATATTTACAATCGTCCCAAAATCAATATTTGCTCTAATATATAAAATACTATTTCACGTATCAACTAGAAAATTTTCCAATTTATACTCTATCAATTAATTTTAGATATTCTAATCTGGTATTGAGTGGACAGACAGACATTCACCCTCTATGATAAGTATGAGTTGCTTAGATATTCGTAAATTGATCTTAAAATACTGTGGAGAGTCGATTTTCTATCTGCTGTTTGTTGCCACAGTGTTGCTAGCATCTTGTTTTGTTGTAGGTTGTGTGTTGTTTAGTTCATGCAACCGATAATTGTTGAGTGCTGCATTGTGCAACTTTGTTGAATGTGTCAGAAGAGAAACAATCCCTCTCATCCCAAATCATGTGTTCCAATATAGTTCAAAGGTAATGAATGACTTGTAAATGCATTAAGGAAATGTGTGGAGAACAATTTTCTATATCCCACGTTCGAATCTAGACAGACAGACAGACCACAGCACCGATGAGTATTTTTTTCGATGATTTTGTGAGTTGTGACAGACAGTGTGAGTGTGAGTGACAGACAGACCAGATAGACAACCAGCAACACAGATACCTTGACGCATTCTGTGTCAGACTAGACTGTTGCCATTGCAGACAGTAAGATGACCAGTTTTGCAGTTACGACAGGTTTGTTGATGTTGTTGTCAAACAGATGCACGTTGTAGTTATATCGGCGTATCAGGAAGCTTGTGGGTTGTTCCAGTATTGTCTTCAAGATCTCTATATGTAGAACCCCACCCCTGTCGCAACCAATCTCTCACACTTCAGAATGACTTCTGATGCCAATGTGTCTTCAGAATGACAGTCTATAAGATTCCTATGTTATCTGAGAAGACTTTATCTCATCTGTGTTGATATCTCCTCCCTCTCTTGTCTCACTCAATCCACCCGTATCACTCTTATGCTCCTATACGTTTATCCACTAATCCCCCCTAAGTTGTCAGCCCCTCCTAGACAGACAGCCATATAGTCTCTCTGAGACCCATACCCTCAACCCTAGATCAGGCAGACCAAGAATATACTCCAAAATGTTGCCGAGTAACTCGTCAGCTGTATTAACAGAAATAGTGAAGATTCCCAAGACATGGAATAGAAGATCCGATAGACATACCTGTTGTAGCATCACTATCTGAGATACACCCAGACATAGATGCCAATCAATCGAAGCAATCCCTGTGTTGTGTCCTCACATCGGCGCACATATAACGAGTCCCTATAATGTATGCTAAGTCTCATAATATCGGAGCTCCACCTAGCGCCAAGCCGCTTGACGATGTGCCAAGCGCATCTATCTCTGAGCGTCTACTGATTCATTATCTCATATATCTCTCTCACAAACTTACCTCTCATTAGAGCCGAATGTCTTATACAGCCTGTGCAGAGTTATGTCACTCTGCCGTTTGGTCCATTCTGTTCTTCCTGTCTTGATATGTCCGCCTCACCGCACTGAATACAGACAGCGTGGTGTTACAAGATCTATCGTCTATCAAGCCGCCCTCCTGATCCATCTCTATATAGTCCCAACTGATCCCTCGTCTGTTTTCGTGTTCGTTGTTCCTGCTGCTGACGAGATGTTGTAATGCTTTGAGCTCGTACTCGACCCTGTGATGTCCCCTCTGTGTACGCCTGTGATTTGACATAGAGAGTGAAGTGCAACAATTTGCGAGAAATCCATCGCCCTCCATGTGACAGACACCCAATACATGTACCTCAGGAGAGATACCCCACTTCAAAAGAGATCACATTATGCTCTACTACAAACTTAACGTAACAGAAATCAATAGCTCATTATGTATAGACAATAAATAGATCCTTAGAGAAACCGACAGATCCAGCCCCTTTACATTCCCCCCCTCTAATGATCCGTTCACTATCGCCCATACCTAGTGTGAATCCCATTGCTAGATACCGGCAGTGACACTCTCCACTCAGACAAGACGTAGACCATGTGCACAATTGCTGAAGTATCAACCTCGCACCCTTCACTAACAGCCGCACTCCATGTGACAGTAAATCGATAGATCTACTCTCTATCGTCTAGATAGAGATAACATTATTACTCCAATTCTGATGTTGCTGCAGTCTAGAATCATCGCGAACTCAATCGATGCGTGTACAAAGAGTGATACACTACTGTGTCCCTGCTTCTCGGATCTACTCGGCGCAATGCCTTATTGTCACCTCGCTGTACGTGTTGCCAGCCTGCAGTGTCAAACAAACTAGTATGTCTCTTCTCACAATATCCAAAGCAATGACTCTTTATTAATGAAATAGATGAATGTTATACAGATTCGCCGCGTGCTCGCATACAATGTTTGCCTTGCAGCGGGTTAATCTATTCAGATGACATACATGTAGCTAAGAAGTCACTCAGATTAAAGAAACAAGCACACAGAATAAGCCACAGTTAGAGTTACACGTACAAACAAACTAAGGCAGAACCTATAAACAGAAAGCAAAAGAACTGGTAACTTTTGTAGCTGCAAGCAACTATTTCGAAATTTGGCATTTATTCAGCAATTTTGACAATTTTAAGGAACAATTATCTGTGTAGGTAAATAAAAATTTTACATTTCCTTCTTCTCGCTTCGTTTATGCTTAATAAGAAATAATTTCAGCTTTACAATGGGTTCTTCACTCTTCACTCTAAATGTTTTTTTGCAGAGTTATTAAAGTTTACGTTAAACTTTCTCATCTTTTATGTACGGTATTTAATACACCCCTTAAGCTGGTTTTCCACTAGGCGAATTCGTTCGCGCGAAGCGATTATTCGCCAGAAAAAGTTGTTGTTGATGAACTGTTATTGTTGTTATTCTTGCTGTTGTTGTTATTGTTGCTGCTGCTGCTGCTGTTGTTATCATTGTTATTGTTATTCTTATTGTTGTATACAGAAGCAGTGTAAGCAATAGAGAACAACTTACAACAAACAAAGCCTTCTCAATGACTTCCAATGAATCTTTATTAATTCCATCTGAAAAGTGCTCCTTTCAAATGTGATACCATTCAGTTCAAGGAAGAGATGTCAATGCTGGGATACAACCTTCTGGTTTAACTAAAAACAGAAATAATTCTGGTTAATCTATACAGACAGACAGACAGACAGACAGACAGCTACAGACAGCTACAGACAGACAGGCAGGCAGGCAGGCAAGCAGGAAGGCAGGCACACAGACAAACAGACAGACAGACAGACAGACAGACAGACAGACAGACAGACAGACAGACAGACAGACAGACAGACAGAGACAGACAGCTACAGACAGACAGACAGACAGACAGACAGACAGACAGACAGACAGACAAAAACAGACAGACAGACAAACAGACAGACAGATACATAACTGATTGTTGGTGCTGGTGCTGCTACTGTTGTTGTTGTTGTTGTTGTTGAACTGTTGTTGTTATTCTTGCTGTTGTTGTTATTATTGTTGCTGCTCCTGTTGTTATTGTCATATTGCTGCTATTCTTATTGTTATTATTGTTGTTGTATACAGAAGCAGTGTAAGCAATAGAGAACAACTTACAACAAACAAAGCCTTCTCAATGACTTCCAATGAATCTTTATTAATTCCATCTG
>JAWNZC010000460.1:175000-222500 GCA_035771165.1 Paragorgia papillata | reverse complement strand
CTGCTGTTGTCATTGCTGCTGAACTGCTATTGTTGTTATTGTTGCTGTTGCTGCTGCTGTTGTTGTTGAACTGTTGTTGTATAGAGAAGCAGTGTAAGCAATAGAGAACAACTTACAACAAACAAAGCCTTCTCAATGACTTCCAATGAAGCTTTATTAATTCCATCTGAAAAGTGTTCCTTATGAATGTGATACTATTCAGTTCAAGGAAGAGATGTCAATGCTGGGATACAACCTTCTGGTTTATCTTTATTAACTAAAAACATAAATAATGCTGGTTAATCTAGACAGACAGACAGACAGACAGACAGACAGACAGACAGACAGACAGACAGACAGACAGACAGACAGACAGACAGACAGACAGACAGACAGACAGACAGACAGACAGACAGACAGACAGACAGACAGACAGACAAACCAGCAGAGGCAATTGTACAAAAAATCTTGAAATTTTGCACGATTCCCAGTCAGGAGGCAATCGTACAAAAAACCTTGAAACTTTGTACGATTCCCAGTCAGGAGGCAATCGTACAAAAAATTTTGAAATTTTGTACGATTCCCAGTCAGGAGGCAATCGTACAAAAAATCTTGAAATTTTGTACGATTCCCAGTCAGGAGGCAATCGTACAAAAAATCTTGAAATTTTGTATGATTCCCAGTCAGGAGGCAATCGTACAAAAAATCTTGAAACTTTGTACGATTCCCAGTCAGGAGGCAATCGTACAAAAAATCTTGAAACTTTGTACGATTCCCAGTCAGGAGGCAATTGTACAAAAAATGTTGAAATTTTGTACAATTCCCAGTCAGGAGGCAATCGTACAAAAAACCTTGAAACTTTGTACGATTCCCAGTCAGGAGGCAATCGTACAAAAAATCTTCAAATTTTGTACGATTCCCAGTCAGGAGGCAATCGTACAAAAAATCTTGAAATTTTGCACGATTCCCAGTCAGGAGGCAATCGTACAAAAAACCTTGAAACTTTGTACGATTCCCAGTCAGGAGGCAATCGTACAAAAAATTTTGAAATTTTCTACGATTCCCAGTCAGGAGGCAATCGTACAAAAAATCTTGAAATTTTGTACGATTCCCAGTCAGGAGGCAATCGTACAAAAAATCTTGAAAGTTTGTACGATTCCCAGTCAGAAGGCAATCGTACAAAAAATCTTGAAATTTTGTACGATTCCCAGTCAGGAGGCAATCGTACAAAAAATCTTGAAATTTTGTACGATTCCCAGTCAGGAGGCAATCGTACAAAAAATCTTGAAATTTTGTACGATTCCCAGTCAGGAGGCAATCGTACAAAAAACCTTGAAACTTTGTACGATTCCCAGTCAGGAGGCAATCGTACAAAAAATTTTGAAATTTTGTACGATTCCCAGTAAGGAGGCAATCGTACAAAAAATCTTGAAATTTTGTACGATTCCCAGTCAGGAGGCAATCGTACAAAAAATCTTGAAATTTTGTACGATTCCCAGTCAGGAGGCAATCGTACAAAAAAATCTTGAAATTTTGTACAATTCCCAGTCAGGAGGCAATCGTACAAAAAATCTTGAAATTTTGTACGATTCCCAGTCAGGAGGCAATCGTACAAAAAACCTTGAAACTTTGTACGATTCCCAGTCAGGAGGCAATCGTACAAAAAATTTTGAAATTTTCTACGATTCCCAGTCAGGAGGCAATCGTACAAAAAATCTTGAAATTTTCTACGATTCCCAGTCAGGAGGCAATCGTACAAAAAATCTTGAAATTTTGTATGATTCCCAGTCAGGAGGCAATCGTACAAAAAATCTTGAAATTTTGTACGATTCCCAGTCAGGAGGCAATCGTACAAAAAACCTTGAAACTTTGTACGATTCCCAGTCAGGAGGCAATCGTACAAAAAATTTTGAAATTTTGTACGATTCCCAGTCAGGAGGCAATCGTTCAAAAAATCTTGAAATTTTGTACGATTCCCAGTCAGGAGGCAATCGTACAAAAAATCTTGAAATTTTGTACGATTCCCAGTCAGGAGGCAATCGTACAAAAAACCTTGAAACTTTGTACGATTCCCAGTCAGGAGGCAATCGTACAAAAAATTTTGAAATTTTCTACGATTCCCAGTCAGGAGGCAATCGTACAAAAAATCTTGAAATTTTGTACGATTCCCAGTCAGGAGGCAATCGTACAAAAAATCTTGAAATTTTGTATGATTCCCAGTCAGGAGGCAATCGTACAAAAAATCTTGAAACTTTGTACGATTCCCAGTCAGGAGGCAATCGTAGAAAAAATCTTGAAACTTTGTACGATTCCCAGTCAGGAGGCAATTGTACAAAAAATCTTGAAATTTTGTACAATTCCCAGTCAGGAGGCAATCGTACAAAAAACCTTGAAACTTTGTACGATTCCCAGTCAGGAGGCAATCGTACAAAAAATCTTGAAATTTTGTACGATTCCCAGTCAGGAGGCAATTGTACAAAAAATCTTGAAATTTTGCACGATTCCCAGTCAGGAGGCAATCGTACAAAAAACCTTGAAACTTTGTAAGATTCCCAGTCAGGAGGCAATCGTACAAAAAATTTTGAAATTTTGTACGATTCCCAGTCAGGAGGCAATCGTACAAAAAATCTTGAAATTTTGTACGATTCCCAGTCAGGAGGCAATCGTACAAAAAATCTTGAAATTTTGTATGATTCCCAGTCAGGAGGCAATCGTACAAAAAATCTTGAAACTTTGTACGATTCCCAGTCAGGAGGCAATCGTACAAAAAATCTTGAAACTTTGTACGATTCCCAGTCAGGAGGCAATTGTACAAAAAATGTTGAAATTTTGTACAATTCTCGGTCAGGAGGCAATCGTACAAAAAACCTTGAAACTTTGTACGATTCCCAGTCAGGAGGCAATCGTACAAAAAATCTTGAAATTTTGTACGATTCCCAGTCAGGAGGCAATCGTACAAAAAATCTTGAAATTTTGTACGATTCCCAGTCAGGAGGCAATCGTACAAAAAATCTTGAAAGTTTGTACAATTCCCAGTCAGGAGGCAATCGTACAAAAAATCTTGAAAGTTTGTACGATTCCCAGTCAGGAGGCAATCGTACAAAAAATCTTGAAACTTTGTACGATTCCCAGTCAGGAGGCAATTGTACAAAAAATCTTGAAATTTTGTACAATTCCCAGTCAGGAGGCAATCGTACAAAAAACCTTGAAACTTTGTACGATTCCCAGTCAGGAGGCAATCGTACAAAAAATCTTGAAATTTTGTACGATTCCCAGTCAGGAGGCAATCGTACAAAAAATCTTGAAATTTTGTACGATTCCCAGTCAGGAGGCAATCGTACAAAAAACCTTGAAACTTTGTACGATTCCCAGTCAGGAGGCAATCGTACAAAAAATTTTGAAATTTTGTACGATTCCCAGTCAGGAGGCAATCGTTCAAAAAATCTTGAAATTTTGTACGATTCCCAGTCAGGAGGCAATCGTAACAAAAAATCTAGAAAGTTTTGTACAATTCCCAGTCAGGAGGCAATCGTACAAAAAATCTTGAAAGTTTGTACGATTCCCAGTCAGGAGGCAATCGTACAAAAAATCTTGAAATTTTGTACGATTCCCAGTCAGGAGGCAATCGTACAAAAAATCTTGAAATTTTGTACGATTCCCAGTCAGGAGGCAATCGTACAAAAAATCTTGAAATTTTGTACGATTCCCAGTCAGGAGGCAATCGTACAAAAAATCTTGAAATTTTGTATGATTCCCAGTCAGGAGGCAATCGTACAAAAAATCTTGAAACTTTGTACGATTCCCAGTCAGGAGGCAATCGTACAAAAAATCTTGAAACTTTGTACGATTCCCAGTCAGCAGGCAATTGTACAAAAAATCTTGAAATTTTGTACAATTCCCAGTCAGGAGGCAATCGTACAAAAAACCTTGAAACTTTGTACGATTCCCAGTCAGCAGGCAATCGTACAAAAAACCTTGAAATTTTGTACGATTCCCAGTCAGGAGGCAATCGTACAAAAAATCTTGAAATTTTGCACGATTCCCAGTCAGGAGGCAATCGTACAAAAAACCTTGAAACTTTGTACGATTCCCAGTCAGGAGGCAATCGTACAAAAAATCTTGAAAGTTTGTACGATTCCCAGTCAGGAGGCAATCGTACAAAAAATCTTGAAATTTTGTACGATTCCCAGTCAGGAGGCAATCGTACAAAAAACCTTGAAACTTTGTACGATTCCCAGTCAGGAGGCAATCGTACAAAAAATCTTGAAACTTTGTACGATTCCCAGTCAGGAGGCAATCGTATAAAAAATCTTGAAATTTGTACGATTCCCAGTCAGGAGGCAATTGTACAAAAAATCTTGAAATTTTGCACGATTCCCAGTCAGGAGGCATGCGTACAAAAAACCTTGAAACTTTGTACGATTCCCAGTCAGCAGGCAATCGTACAAAAAATTTTGAAATTTTGTACGATTCCCAGTCAGGAGGCAATCGTACAAAAAATCTTGAAATTTTGTACGATTCCCAGTCAGGAGGCAATCGTACAAAAAATCTTGAAATTTTGTATGATTCCCAGTCAGGAGGCAATCGTACAAAAAATCTTGAAACTTTGTACGATTCCCAGTCAGGAGGCAATCGTACAAAAAATCTTGAAACTTTGTACGATTCCCAGTCAGGAGGCAATTGTACAAAAAATGTTGAAATTTTGTACAATTCCCAGTCAGGAGGCAATCGTACAAAAAACCTTGAAACTTTGTACGATTCCCAGTCAGGAGGCAATCGTACAAAAAATCTTGAAATTTTGTACGATTCCCAGTCAGGAGGCAATCGTACAAAAAATCTTGAAATTTTGTACGATTCCCAGTCAGGAGGCAATCGTACAAAAAACCTTGAAACTTTGTACGATTCCCAGTCAGGAGGCAATCGTACAAAAAATTTTGAAATTTTGTACGATTCCCAGTCAGGAGGCAATCGTACAAAAAATCTTGAAAATTTTGTACGATTCCCAGTCAGGAGGCAATCGTACAAAAAATCTTGAAAGTTTGTACAATTCCCAGTCAGGAGGCAATCGTACAAAAAATCTTGAAAGTTTGTACGATTCCCAGTCAGGAGGCAATCGTACAAAAAATCTTGAAACTTTGTACGATTCCCAGTCAGGAGGCAATCATACAAAAAATCTTGAAACTTTTGTACGATTCCCAGTCAGGAGGCAATTGTACAAAAAATCTTGAAATTTTGTACAATTCCCAGTCAGGAGGCAATCGTACAAAAAACCTTGAAACTTTGTACGATTCCCAGTCAGGAGGCAATCGTACAAAAAATCTTGAAATTTTGTACGATTCCCAGTCAGGAGGCAATCGTACAAAAAATCTTGAAATTTTGTACGATTCCCAGTCAGGAGGCAATCGTACAAAAAACCTTGAAACTTTGTACGATTCCCAGTCAGGAGGCAATCGTACAAAAATTTTTGAAATTTTGTACGATTCCCAGTCAGGAGGCAATCGTTCAAAAAATCTTGAAATTTTCTACGATTCCCAGTCAGGAGGCAATCGTACAAAAAAATCTTGAAATTTTGTACGATTCCCAGTCAGGAGGCAATCGTACAAAAAATCTTGAAATTTTGTATGATTCCCAGTCAGGAGGCAATCGTACAAAAAATCTTGAAATTTTGTACGATTCCCAGTCAGGAGGCAATCGTACAAAAAAACCTTGAAACTTTGTACGATTCCCAGTCAGGAGGCAATCGTACAAAAAATTTTGAAATTTTGTACGATTCCCAGTCAGGAGGCAATCGTACAAAAAATCTTGAAATTTTGTACGATTCCCAGTCAGGAGGCAATCGTACAAAAAATCTTGAAAGTTTGTACAATTCCCAGTCAGGAGGCAATCGTACAAAAAATCTTGAAAGTTATGTACGATTCCCAGTCAGGAGGCAATCGTACAAAAAATCTTGAAACTTTGTACGATTCCCAGTCAGGAGGCAATCGTAACAAAAAATCTTGAAACTTTTGTACGATTCCCAGTCAGGAGGCAATTGTACAAAAAATCTTGAAATTTTGTACAATTCCCAGTCAGGAGGCAATCGTACAAAAAACCTTGAAACTTTGTACGATTCCCAGTCAGGAGGCAATCGTACAAAAAATCTTGAAATTTTGTACGATTCCCAGTCAGGAGGCAATCGTACAAAAAATCTTGAAATTTTGTACGATTCCCAGTCAGGAGGCAATCGTACAAAAAACCTTGAAACTTTGTACGATTCCCAGTCAGGAGGCAATCGTACAAAAATTTTTGAAATTTTGTACGATTCCCAGTCAGGAGGCAATCGTTCAAAAAATCTTGAAATTTTCTACGATTCCCAGTCAGGAGGCAATCGTACAAAAAATCTTGAAATTTTGTACGATTCCCAGTCAGGAGGCAATCGTACAAAAAATCTTGAAATTTTGTATGATTCGCAGTCAGGAGGCAATCGTACAAAAAATCTTGAAACTTTGTACGATTCCCAGTCAGGAGGCAATTGTACAAAAAATCTTGAAATTTTGTACAATTCCCAGTCAGGAGGCAATCGTACAAAAAACCTTGAAACTTTGTACGATTCCCAGTCAGGAGGCAATCGTACAAAAAATCTTGAAATTTTGTACGATTCCCAGTCAGGAGGCAATCGTACAAAAAATCTTGAAATTTTGTACGATTCCCAGTCAGGAGGCAATCGTACAAAAAACCTTGAAACTTTGTACGATTCCCAGTCAGGAGGCAATCGTACAAAAAATTTTGAAATTTTGTACGATTCCCAGTCAGGAGGCAATCGTACAAAAAATCTTGAAATTTTGTACGATTCCCAGTCAGGAGGCAATCGTACAAAAAATCTTGAAAGTTTGTACAATTCCCAGTCAGGAGGCAATCGTACAAAAAATCTTGAAAGTTTGTACAATTCCCAGTCAGAAGGCAATCGTACAAAAAATCTTGAAATTTTGTACGATTCCCAGTCAGGAGGCAATCGTACAAAAAATCTTGAAATTTTGTACGATTCCCAGTCAGGAGGCAATCGTACAAAAAATCTTGAAATTTTGTACGATTCCCAGTCAGGAGGCAATCGTACAAAAAACCTTGAAACTTTGTACGATTCCCAGTCAGGAGGCAATCGTACAAAAAATTTTGAAATTTTGTACGATTCCCAGTAAGGAGGCAATCGTACAAAAAATCTTGAAATTTTGTACGATTCCCAGTCAGGAGGCAATCGTACAAAAAATCTTGAAATTTTGTACGATTCCCAGTCAGGAGGCAATCGTACAAAAAATCTTGAAATTTTGTACAATTCCCAGTCAGGAGGCAATCGTACAAAAAATCTTGAAATTTTGTACGATTCCCAGTCAGGAGGCAATCGTACAAAAAACCTTGAAACTTTGTACGATTCCCAGTCAGGAGGCAATCGTACAAAAAATTTTGAAATTTTCTACGATTCCCAGTCAGGAGGCAATCGTACAAAAAATCTTGAAATTTTCTACGATTCCCAGTCAGGAGGCAATCGTACAAAAAATCTTGAAATTTTGTATGATTCCCAGTCAGGAGGCAATCGTACAAAAAATCTTGAAATTTTGTACGATTCCCAGTCCAGGAGGCAATCGTACAAAAAACCTTGAAACTTTGTACGATTCCCAGTCAGGAGGGCAATCGTACAAAAATTTTTGAAATTTTGTACGATTCCCAGTCAGGAGGCAATCGTTCAAAAAATCTTGAAATTTTGTACGATTCCCAGTCAGGAGGCAATCGTACAAAAAATCTTGAAATTTTGTACGATTCCCAGTCAGGAGGCAATCGTACAAAAAACCTTGAAACTTTGTACGATTCCCAGTCAGGAGGCAATCGTACAAAAAATTTTGAAATTTTCTACGATTCCCAGTCAGGAGGCAATCGTACAAAAAATCTTGAAATTTTGTACGATTCCCAGTCAGGAGGCAATCGTACAAAAAATCTTGAAATTTTGTATGATTCCCAGTCAGGAGGCAATCGTACAAAAAATCTTGAAACTTTGTACGATTCCCAGTCAGGAGGCAATCGTAGAAAAAATCTTGAAACTTTGTACGATTCCCAGTCAGGAGGCAATTGTACAAAAAATCTTGAAATTTTGTACAATTCCCAGTCAGGAGGCAATCGTACAAAAAACCTTGAAACTTTGTACGATTCCCAGTCAGGAGGCAATCGTACAAAAAATCTTGAAATTTTGTACGATTCCCAGTCAGGAGGCAATTGTACAAAAAATCTTGAAATTTTGCACGATTCCCAGTCAGGAGGCAATCGTACAAAAAACCTTGAAACTTTGTAAGATTCCCAGTCAGGAGGCAATCGTACAAAAAATTTTGAAATTTTGTACGATTCCCAGTCAGGAGGCAATCGTACAAAAAATCTTGAAATTTTGTACGATTCCCAGTCAGGAGGCAATCGTACAAAAAATCTTGAAATTTTGTATGATTCCCAGTCAGGAGGCAATCGTACAAAAAATCTTGAAACTTTGTACGATTCCCAGTCAGGAGGCAATCGTTCAAAAAATCTTGAAACTTTGTACGATTCCCAGTCAGGAGGCAATTGTACAAAAAATGTTGAAATTTTGTACAATTCTCGGTCAGGAGGCAATCGTACAAAAAACCTTGAAACTTTGTACGATTCCCAGTCAGGAGGCAATCGTACAAAAAATCTTGAAATTTTGTACGATTCCCAGTCAGGAGGCAATCGTACAAAAAATCTTGAAATTTTGTACGATTCCCAGTCAGGAGGCAATCGTACAAAAAATCTTGAAAGTTTGTACAATTCCCAGTCAGGAGGCAATCGTACAAAAAATCTTGAAAGTTTGTACGATTCCCAGTCAGGAGGCAATCGTACAAAAAATCTTGAAACTTTGTACGATTCCCAGTCAGGAGGCAATTGTACAAAAAATCTTGAAATTTTGTACAATTCCCAGTCAGGAGGCAATCGTACAAAAAACCTTGAAACTTTGTACGATTCCCAGTCAGGAGGCAATCGTACAAAAAATCTTGAAATTTTGTACGATTCCCAGTCAGGAGGCAATCGTACAAAAAATCTTGAAATTTTGTACGATTCCCAGTCAGGAGGCAATCGTACAAAAAACCTTGAAACTTTGTACGATTCCCAGTCAGGAGGCAATCGTACAAAAAATTTTGAAATTTTGTACGATTCCCAGTCAGGAGGCAATCGTTCAAAAAATCTTGAAATTTTGTACGATTCCCAGTCAGGAGGCAATCGTACAAAAAATCTTGAAAGTTTGTACAATTCCCAGTCAGGAGGCAATCGTACAAAAAATCTTGAAAGTTTGTACGATTCCCAGTCAGGAGGCAATCGTACAAAAAATCTTGAAATTTTGTACGATTCCCAGTCAGGAGGCAATCGTACAAAAAATCTTGAAATTTTGTACGATTCCCAGTCAGGAGGCAATCGTACAAAAAATCTTGAAATTTTGTACGATTCCCAGTCAGGAGGCAATCGTACAAAAAATCTTGAAATTTTGTATGATTCCCAGTCAGGAGGCAATCGTACAAAAAATCTTGAAACTTTGTACGATTCCCAGTCAGGAGGCAATCGTACAAAAAATCTTGAAACTTTGTACGATTCCCAGTCAGCAGGCAATTGTACAAAAAATCTTGAAATTTTGTACAATTCCCAGTCAGGAGGCAATCGTACAAAAAACCTTGAAACTTTGTACGATTCCCAGTCAGGAGGCAATCGTACAAAAAACCTTGAAATTTTGTACGATTCCCAGTCAGGAGGCAATCGTACAAAAAATCTTGAAATTTTGCACGATTCCCAGTCAGGAGGCAATCGTACAAAAAACCTTGAAACTTTGTACGATTCCCAGTCAGGAGGCAATCGTACAAAAAATCTTGAAATTATGTACGATTCCCAGTCAGGAGGCAATCGTACAAAAAATCTTGAAATTTTGTACGATTCCCAGTCAGGAGGCAATCGTACAAAAAACCTTGAAACTTTGTACGATTCCCAGTCAGGAGGCAATCGTACAAAAAATCTTGAAACTTTGTACGATTCCCAGTCAGGAGGCAATTGTACAAAAAATCTTGAAATTTTGTACGATTCCCAGTCAGGAGGCAATCGTACAAAAAACCTTGAAACTTTGTACGATTCCCAGTCAGGAGGCAATCGTATAAAAAATCTTGAAATTTTGTACGATTCCCAGTCAGGAGGCAATTGTACAAAAAATCTTGAAATTTTGCACGATTCCCAGTCAGGAGGCATGCGTACAAAAAACCTTGAAACTTTGTACGATTCCCAGTCAGGAGGCAATCGTACAAAAAATTTTGAAATTTTGTACGATTCCCAGTCAGGAGGCAATCGTACAAAAAATCTTGAAATTTTGTACGATTCCCAGTCAGGAGGCAATCGTACAAAAAATCTTGAAATTTTGTATGATTCCCAGTCAGGAGGCAATCGTACAAAAAATCTTGAAACTTTGTACGATTCCCAGTCAGGAGGCAATCGTACAAAAAATCTTGAAACTTTGTACGATTCCCAGTCAGGAGGCATTCGTACAAAAAATGTTTGAAATTTTGTACAATTCCCAGTCAGGAGGCAATCGTACAAAAAACCTTGAAACTTTGTACGATTCCCAGTCAGGAGGCAATCGTACAAAAAATCTTGAAATTTTGTACGATTCCCAGTCAGGAGGCAATCGTACAAAAAATCTTGAAATTTTGTACGATTCCCAGTCAGGAGGCAATCGTACAAAAAACCTTGAAACTTTGTACGATTCCCAGTCAGGAGGCAATCGTACAAAAAATTTTGAAATTTTGTACGATTCCCAGTCAGGAGGCAATCGTACAAAAAATCTTGAAATTTTGTACGATTCCCAGTCAGGAGGCAATCGTACAAAAAATCTTGAAAGTTTGTACAATTCCCAGTCAGGAGGCAATCGTACAAAAAATCTTGAAAGTTTGTACGATTCCCAGTCAGGAGGCAATCGTACAAAAAATCTTGAAACTTTGTACGATTCCCAGTCAGGAGGCAATCGTACAAAAAATCTTGAAACTTTGTACGATTCCCAGTCAGGAGGCAATTGTACAAAAAATCTTGAAATTTTGTACAATTCCCAGTCAGGAGGCAATCGTACAAAAAACCTTGAAACTTTGTACGATTCCCAGTCAGGAGGCAATCGTACAAAAAATCTTGAAATTTTGTACGATTCCCAGTCAGGAGGCAATCGTACAAAAAATCTTGAAATTTTGTACGATTCCCAGTCAGGAGGCAATCGTACAAAAAACCTTGAAACTTTGTACGATTCCCAGTCAGGAGGCAATCGTACAAAAATTTTTGAAATTTTGTACGATTCCCAGTCAGGAGGCAATCGTTCAAAAAATCTTGAAATTTTCTACGATTCCCAGTCAGGAGGCAATCGTACAAAAAATCTTGAAATTTTGTACGATTCCCAGTCAGGAGGCAATCGTACAAAAAATCTTGAAATTTTGTATGATTCCCAGTCAGGAGGCAATCGTACAAAAAATCTTGAAATTTTGTACGATTCCCAGTCAGGAGGCAATCGTACAAAAAACCTTGAAACTTTGTACGATTCCCAGTCAGGAGGCAATCGTACAAAAAATTTTGAAATTTTGTACGATTCCCAGTCAGGAGGCAATCGTACAAAAAATCTTGAAATTTTGTACGATTCCCAGTCAGGAGGCAATCGTACAAAAAATCTTGAAATTTTGTACTTCCCAGTCAGGAGGCAATCGTACAAAAAATCTTGAAAGTTTGTATGATTCCCAGTCAGGAGGCAATCGTACAAAAAATCTTGAAATTTTGTACGATTCCCAGTCAGGAGGCAATCGTACAAAAAATCTTGAAACTTTGTACGATTCCCAGTCAGGAGGCAATCGTACAAAAAATCTTGAAATTTTGTACGATTCCCAGTCAGGAGGCAATCGTACAAAAAATCTTGAAACTTTTTGTACGATTCCCAGTCACGAGGCAATCGTACAAAAAATCTTGAAATTTTGTACGATTCCCAGTCAGGAGGCAATCGTACAAAAAATCTTGAAATTTTGTACGATTCCCAGTCAGGAGGCAATCGTACAAAAAACCTTGAAACTTTGTACGATTCCCAGTCAGGAGGCAATCGTACAAAAAATCTTGAAATTTTGTACGATTCCCAGTCAGGAGGCAATCGTACAAAAAATCTTGAAATTTTGTACGATTCCCAGTCAGGAGGCAATCGTACAAAAAATCTTGAAATTTTGTACGATTCCCAGTCAGGAGGCAATCGTACAAAAAATCTTGAAATTTTGTACGATTCGCAGTCAGGAGGCAATCGTACAAAAAATCTTGAAACTTTGTACGATTCCCAGTCAGGAGGCAATCGTACAAAAAATCTTGAAATTTTGTACGATTCCAGTCAGGAGGCAATCGTACAAAAAACCTTTGAAATTTTGTACGATTCCCAGTCAGGAGGCAATCGTACAAAAAATCTTGAAATTTTGTACGATTCCCAGTCAGGAGGCAATCGTACAAAAAATCTTGAAATTTTGTACGATTCCCAGTCAGGAGGCAATCGTACAAAAAATCTTGAAATTTTGTACGATTCCCAGTCAGGAGGCAATCGTACAAAAAATCTTGAAATTTTGTACGATTCCCAGTCAGGAGGCAATCGTACAAAAAATCTTGAAATTTTGTACGATTCCCAGTCAGGAGGCAATCGTACAAAAAATCTTGAAATTTTGTACGATTCCCAGTCAGGAGGCAATCGTACAAAAAATCTTGAAATTTTGTACGATTCCCAGTCAGGAGGCAATCGTACAAAAAATCTTGAAATTTTGTACGATTCCCAGTCAGGAGGCAATCGTACAAAAAATCTTGAAACTTTGTACGATTCCCAGTCAGGAGGCAATCGTACAAAAAACCTTGAAATTTTGTACGATTCCCAGTCAGGAGGCAATCGTACAAAAAAATCTTGAAATTTTGTACGATTCCCAGTCAGGAGGCAATCGTACAAAAAATCTTGAAATTTTCTACGATTCCCAGTCAGGAGGCAATCGTACAAAAAATCTTGAAATTTTGTACGATTCCCAGTCAGGAGGCAATCGTACAAAAAATCTTGAAATTTTGTACGATTCCCAGTCAGGAGGCAATCGTACAAAAAATCTTGAAATTTTGTACGATTCCCAGTCAGGAGGCAATCGTACAAAAAATCTTGAAATTTTGTACGATTCCCAGTCAGGAGGCAATCGTACAAAAAATCTTGAAATTTTGTACGATTCCCAGTCAGGAGGCAATCGTACAAAAAATCTTGAAATTTTGTACGATTCCCAGTCAGGAGGCAATCGTACAAAAAAACCTTGAAATTTTGTACGATTCCCAGTTCAGGAGGCAATCGTACAAAAAATCTTGAAATTTTGTACGATTCCCAGTCAGGAGGCAATCGTACAAAAAATCTTGAAATTTTGTACGATTCCCAGTCAGGAGGCAATCGTACAAAAAAATCTTGAAATTTTGTACGATTCCCAGTCAGGAGGCAATCGTACAAAAAATCTTGAAATTTTGTACGATTCCCAGTCAGGAGGCAATCGTACAAAAAAATCTTGAAATTTTGTACGATTCCCAGTCAGGAGGCAATCGTACAAAAAAATCTTGAAACTTTGTACGATTCCCAGTCAGGAGGCAATCGTACAAAAAATCTTGAAATTTGTACGATTCCCAGTCAGGAGGCAATCGTACAAAAAATCTTGAAATTTTGTACGATTCCCAGTCAGGAGGCAATCGTACAAAAAATCCTTGAAATTTTGTACGATTCCCAGTCAGGAGGCAATCGTACAAAAAATCTTGAAATTTTGTACGATTCCCAGTCAGGAGGCAATCGTACAAAAAATCTTGAAATTTTGTACGATTCCCAGTCAGGAGGCAATCGTACAAAAAATCTTGAAAACTTTTGTACGATTCCCAGTCAGGAGGCAATCGTACAAAAAATCTTGAAATTTTGTACAATTCCCAGTCAGGAGGCAATCGTACAAAAAATCTTGAAATTTTGTACGATTCCCAGTCAGGAGGCAATCGTACAAAAAATCTTGAAATTTTGTACGATTCCCAGTCAGGAGGCAATCGTACAAAAAATCTTGAAATTTTGTACGATTCCCAGTCAGGAGGCAATCGTACAAAAAATCTTGAAACTTTGTACGATTCCCAGTCAGGAGGCAATCGTACAAAAAATCTTGAAATTTTGTACGATTCCCAGTCAGGAGGCAATCGTACAAAAAATCTTGAAATTTTGTACGATTCCCAGTCAGGAGGCAATCGTACAAAAAATCTTGAAATTTTGTACGATTCCCAGTCAGGAGGCAATCGTACAAAAAATCTTGAAATTTTGTACGATTCCCAGTCAGGAGGCAATCGTACAAAAAATCTTGAAATTTTGTACGATTCCCAAGTCAGGAGGCAATCGTACAAAAAATCTTGAAATTTTGTACGATTCCCAGTCAGGAGGCAATCGTACAAAAAAATCTTGAAACTTTGTACGATACCCAGTCAGGAGGCAATCGTACAAAAAATCTTGAAATTTTGTACGATTCCCAGTCAGGAGGCAATCGTACAAAAAATCTTGAAATTTTGTACGATTCCCAGTCAGGAGGCAATCGTACAAAAAATCTTGAAATTTTGTACGATTCCCAGTCAGGAGGCAATCGTACAAAAATCTTGAAATTTTGTACGATTCGCAGTCAGGAGGCAATCGTACAAAAAATCTTGAAACTTTGTACGATTCCCAGTCAGGAGGCAATCGTACAAAAAATCTTGAAATTTTGTACGATTCCCAGTCAGGAGGCAATCGTACAAAAAATCTTGAAATTTTGTACGATTCCCAGTCAGGAGGCAATCGTACAAAAAATCTTGAAATTTTGTACGATTCCCAGTCAGGAGGCAATCGTACAAAAAATCTTGAAATTTTGTACGATTCCCAGTCAGGAGGCAATCGTACAAAAAATCTTGAAATTTTGTACGATTCCCAGTCAGGAGGCAATCGTACAAAAAATCTTGAAATTTTGTACGATTCCCAGTCAGGAGGCAATCGTACAAAAAATCTTGAAATTTTGTACGATTCCCAGTCAGGAGGCAATCGTACAAAAAATCTTGAAATTTTGTACGATTCCCAGTCAGGAGGCAATCGTACAAAAAATCTTGAAATTTTGTACGATTCCCAGTCAGGAGGCAATCGTACAAAAAATCTTGAAACTTTGTACGATTCCCAGTCAGGAGGCAATCGTACAAAAAATCTTGAAATTTTGTACGATTCCCAGTCAGGAGGCAATCGTACAAAAAATCTTGAAATTTTGTACGATTCCCAGTCAGGAGGCAATCGTACAAAAAATCTTGAAATTTTGTACGATTCCCAGTCAGGAGGCAATCGTACAAAAAATCTTGAAATTTTGTACGATTCCCAGTCAGGAGGCAATCGTACAAAAAATCTTGAAATTTTGTACGATTCCCAGTCAGGAGGCAATCGTACAAAAAATCTTGAAATTTTGTACGATTCCCAGTCAGGAGGCAATCGTACAAAAAATCTTGAAATTTTGTACGATTCCCAGTCAGGAGGCAATCGTACAAAAAATCTTGAAATTTTGTACGATTCCCAGTCAGGAGGCAATCGTACAAAAAATCTTGAAATTTTGTACGATTCCCAGTCAGGAGGCAATCGTACAAAAAATCTTGAAATTTTTGTACGATTCCCAGTCAGGAGGCAATCGTTACAAAAAATCTTGAAACTTTGTACGATTCCCAGTCAGGAGGCAATCGTACAAAAAATCTTGAAATTTTGTACGATTCCCAGTCAGGAGGCAATCGTACAAAAAATCTTGAAATTTTGTACGATTCCCAGTCAGGAGGCAATCGTACAAAAAATCTTGAAATTTTGTACGATTCCCAGTCAGGAGGCAATCGTACAAAAAATCTTGAAATTTTGTACGATTCCCAGTCAGGAGGCAATCGTACAAAAAATCTTGAAATTTTGTACGATTCCCAGTCAGGAGGCAATCGTACAAAAAATCTTGACATTTTGTACGATTCCCAGTCAGGAGGCAATCGTACAAAAAATCTTGAAATTTTGTACGATTCCCAGTCAGGAGGCAATCGTACAAAAAATCTTGAAACTTTGTACGATTCCCAGTCAGGAGGCAATCGTACAAAAAATCTTGAAATTTTGTACGATTCCCAGTCAGGAGGCAATCGTACAAAAAATCTTGAAATTTTGTACGATTCCCAGTCAGGAGGCAATCGTACAAAAAATCTTGAAATTTTGTACGATTCCCAGTCAGGAGGCAATCGTACAAAAAATCTTGAAATTTTTGTACGATTCCCAGTCAGGAGGCAATCGTACAAAAAAATCTTGAAATTTTGTACGATTCCCAGTCAGGAGGCAATCGTACAAAAAACCTTGAAATTTTGTACGATTCCCAGTCAGGAGGCAATCGTACAAAAAATCTTGAAATTTTGTACGATTCCCAGTCAGGAGGCAATCGTACAAAAAATCTTGAAATTTTGTACGATTCCCAGTCAGGAGGCAATCGTACAAAAAATCTTGAAATTTTGTACGATTCCCAGTCAGGAGGCAATCGTACAAAAAATCTTGAAATTTTGTACGATTCCCAGTCAGGAGGCAATCGTACAAAAAATCTTGAAATTTTGTACGATTCCCAGTCAGGAGGCAATCGTACAAAAAATCTTGAAATTTTGTACGATTTCCCAGTCAGGAGGCAATCGTACAAAAAATCTTGAAATTTTGTACGATTCCCAGTCAGGAGGCAATCGTACAAAAAATCTTGAAATTTTGTACGATTCCCAGTCAGGAGGCAATTGTACAAAAAAATCTTGAAATTTTGTACGATTCCCAGTCAGGAGGCAATCGTACAAAAAATCTTGAAATTTTGTACGATTCCCAGTCAGGAGGCAATCGTACAAAAAATCTTGAAATTTTGTACGATTCCCAGTCAGGAGGCAATCGTACAAAAAATCTTGAAATTTTGTACGATTCCCAGTCAGGAGGCAATCGTACAAAAAATCTTGAAATTTTCTACGATTCCCAGTCAGGAGGCAATCGTACAAAAAATCTTGAAATTTTGTACGATTCCCAGTCAGGAGGCAATCGTACAAAAAATCTTGAAATTTTGTACGATTCCCAGTCAGGAGGCAATCGTAACAAAAAATCTTGAAATTTTGTACGATTCCCAGTCAGGAGGCAATCGTACAAAAAAATCTTGAAATTTTGTACGATTCCCAGTCAGGAGGCAATCGTACAAAAAATCTTGAAATTTTGTACGATTCCCAGTCAGGAGGCAATCGTACAAAAAATCTTGAAACTTTTGTACGATTCCCAGTCAGGAGGCAATCGTACAAAAAATCTTGAAATTTTGTACGATTCCCAGTCAGGAGGCAATCGTACAAAAAATCTTGAATTTTGTACGATTCCCAGTTCAGGAGGCAATCGTTCAAAAAATCTTGATCTTTTGTACGATTCCCAGTCAGGAGGCAATCGTACAAAAAATCTTGAAATTTTGTACGATTCCCAGTCAGGAGGCAATCGTACAAAAAATCTTGAAATTTTGTACGATTCCCAGTCAGGAGGCAATCGTACAATAAATCTTGAAATTTTGTACGATTCCCAGTCAGGAGGCAATCGTACAAAAAATCTTGAAATTTTTGTACGATTCCCAGTCAGGAGGCAATCGTACAAAAAAATCTTGAAATTTTGTACGATTCCCAGTCAGGAGGCAATCGTACAAAAAATCTTGAAATTTTGTACGTTTCCCAGTCAGGAGGCAATCGTACAAAAAATCTTGCAACTTTGTACGATTCCCAGTCAGGAGGCAATCGTACAAAAAATCTTGAAATTTTGTTCGATTCCCAGTCAGGAGGCACTCGTACAAAAAATCTTGAAAATTTGTTCTTGAAATTTTGTACGATTCCCAGTCAGGAGGCAATCGTACACAAAATCTTGAAATTTTGTACGATTCCCAGTCAGGAGGCAATCGTACAAAAAATCTTGAAATTTTGTACGATTCCCAGTCAGGAGGCATTGTACAAAAAATCTTGAAATTTTTGTACGATTCCCAGTCAGGAGGCAATCGTACAAAAAATCTTGAAATTTTGTACGATTCCCAGTCAGGAGGCAATCGTACAAAAAATCTTGAAATTTTGTACGATTCCCAGTCAGGAGGCAATCGTACAAAAAATCTTGAAATTTTGTACGATTCCCAGTCAGGAGGCAATCGTACAAAAGATCTTGAAATTTTGTACGATTCCCAGTCAGGAGGCAATTGTACAAAAAATCTTGAAATTTTGTACGATTCCCAGTCAGGAGGCAATCGTACAAAAAAATCTTGAAATTTTGTACGATTCCCAGTCAGGAGGCAATCGTACAAAAAATCTTGAAATTTTGTACGATTCCCAGTCAGGAGGCAATCGTACAAAAAATCTTGAAATTTTGTACGATTCCCAGTCAGGAGGCAATCGTACAAAAAATCTTGAAATTTTGGAACGATTCCCAGTCAGGAGGCAATCGTACAAAAAATCTTGAAATTTTGTACGATTCCCAGTCAGGAGGCAATCGTACAAAAAATTTTGAAATTTTGTACGATTCCCAGTCAGGAGGCAATCGTACAAAAATATCTTGAAATTTTGTACGATTCCCAGTCAGGAGGCAATCGTACAAAAAATCTTGAAATTTTGTACGATTCCCAGTCAGGAGGCAATCGTACAAAAAATCTTGAAATTTTGTACGATTCCCAGTCAGGAGGCAATCGTACAAAAAATCTTGAATTTTTGTACGATTCCCAGTCAGGAGGCAATCGTACAAAAAATCTTGAATTTTTGTACGATTCCCAGTCAGGAGGCAATCGTACAAAAAATCTTGAAATTTTGTACGATTCCCAGTCAGGAGGCAATCGTACAAAAAATCTTGAAATTTTGTACGATTCCCAGTCAGGAGGCAATCGTACAAAAAATCTTGAAATTTTGTACGATTCCCAGTCAGGAGGCAATCGTACAAAAAATCTTGAAATTTTGTACGATTCCCAGTCAGGAGGCAATCGTACAAAAAATCTTGAAATTTTGTACGATTCCCAGTCAGGAGGCAATCGTACAAAAAATCTTGAAATTTTGTACGATTCCCCAGTCAGGAGGCAATCGTAACAAAAAATCTTGAAATTTTGTACGATTCCCAGTCAGGAGGCAAATCGTACAAAAAATCCTTGAAACTTTGTACGATTTCCCAGTCAGGGAGGCAATCGTACAAAAAATCTTGAAATTTTGTACGATTCCCAGTCAGGAGGCAATCGTACAAAAAAATCTTGAAACTTTGTACGATTCCCAGTCAGGAGGCCAATCGTACAAAAAATCTTGAAATTTTGTACAATTCCCAGTCAGGAGGCAATCGTACAAAAAATCTTGAAATTTTGTAACGATTCCCAGTCAGGAGGCAATTCGTACAAAAAATCTTGAAACTTTGTACGATTCCCAGTCAGGAGGCAAATCGTACAAAAAATCTTGAAATTTTAGTACGATTCCCAGTCAGGAGGCAATCGTACAAAAATTCTTGAAATTTTGTACGAATTCCCAGTCAGGAGGCAATCGTACAAAAAATCTTGAAATTTTGTACGATTCCCAGTCAGGAGGCAATCGTACAAAAAAATCTTGAAATTTTGTACGATTCCCAGTCAGGAGGCAATCGGTAACAAAAAATCTTGAAATTTTGTACGATTCCCAGTCAGGAGGCAATCTGTACAAAAAATCTTGAAATTTTGTACGATTCCCAGTCAGGAGGCAATCGTACAAAAAATCTTGAAATTTTGTACGATTCCCAGTCAGGAGGCAATCGTACAAAAAATCTTGAAATTTTGTACGATTCCCAGTCAGGAGGCAATCGTACAAAAAATCTTGAAATTTTGTACGATTCCCAGTCAGGAGGCAATCGTACAAAAAAATCTTGAAACTTTGTACGAATTCCCAGTCAGGAGGCAATCGTACAAAAAATCTTGAATTTTGTACAATTCCCAGTCAGGAGGCAATCGTACAAAAAAAAATTTGAAATTTTGTACGATTCCCAGTCAGGAGGCAAATCGTACAAAAAATCTTGAAATTTTGTACGATTCCCAGTCAGGAGGCAATCGTACAAAAAATCTTGAAATTTTGTACGATTCCCCAGTCAGGAGGCAATCGTACAAAAAATCTTGAAATTTTGTACGATTCCCAGTCAGGAGGCAATCGTACAAAAAATCTTGAAATTTTGTACGATTCCCAGTCAGGAGGCAATCGTACAAAAAATCTTGAAATTTTGTACGATTCCCAGTCAGGAGGCAATCGTACAAAAAATTTTGAAATTTTGTACGATTCCCAGTCAGGAGGCAATCGTACAAAAAATCTTGAAATTTTGTACGATTCCCAGTCAGGAGGCAATCGTACAAAAAATCTTGAAATTTTGTACGATTCCCAGTCAGGAGGCAATCGTACAAAAAAATCTTGAAATTTTGTACGATTCCCAGTCAGGAGGCAATCGTACAAAAAATCTTGAAATTTTGTACGATTCCCAGTCAGGAGGCAATCGTACAAAAAACCTTGAAACTTTGTACGATTCCCAGTCAGGAGGCAATCGTACAAAAAAATCTTGAAATTTTGTACGATTCCCAGTCAGGAGGCAATCGTACAAAAAATCTTGAAATTTTGTACGATTCCCAGTCAGGAGGCAATCGTACAAAAAATCTTGAAATTTTGTACGATTCCCAGTCAGGAGGCAATCGTACAAAAATTCTTGAAATTTTGTACGATTCCCAGTCAGGAGGCAATCGTACAAAAAATCTTGAAATTTTGTACGATTCCCAGTCAGGAGGCAATCGTACAAAAAATTTTGAAATTTTGTACGATTCCCAGTCAGGAGGCAATCGTACAAAAAATCTTGAAACTTTGTACGATTCCCAGTCAGGAGGCAATCGTAACAAAAAATCTTGAAATTTTGTACGATTCCCAGTCAGGAGGCAATCGTACAAAAAATCTTGAAATTTTGTACAATTCCCAGTCAGGAGGCAATCGTACAAAAAACCTTGAAATTTTGTACGATTCCCAGTCAGGAGGCAATCGTACAAAAAATCTTGAAATTTTGTACGATTCCCAGTCAGGAGGCAATCGTACAAAAAATCTTGAAATTTTGTACGATTCCCAGTCAGGAGGCAATCGTACAAAAAATCTTGAAATTTTGTACGATTCCCAGTCAGGAGGCAATCGTACAAAAAAATCTTGAAATTTTGTACGATTCCCAGTCAGGAGGCAATCGTACAAAAAATCTTGAAATTTTGTACGATTCCCAGTCAGGAGGCAATCGTACAAAAAATCTTGAAATTTTGTACGATTCCCAGTCAGGAGGCAATCGTACAAAAAAATCTTGAAATTTTGTACGATTCCCAGTCAGGAGGCAATCGTACAAAAAATCTTGAAATTTTGTACGATTCCCAGTCAGGAGGCAATCGTACAAAAAATCTTGAAATTTTGTACGATTCCCAGTCAGGAGGCAATCGTACAAAAAATCTTGAAATTTTGTACGATTCCCAGTCAGGAGGCAATCGTACAAAAAATCTTGAAATTTTGTACGATTCCCAGTCAGGAGGCAATCGTACAAAAAATCTTGAAATTTTGTATGATTCCCAGTCAGGAGGCAATCGTACAAAAAATCTTGAAATTTTGTACGATTCCCAGTCAGGAGGCAATCGTACAAAAAATCTTGAAATTTTGTACGATTCCCAGTCAGGAGGCAATCGTACAAAAAATCTTGAAATTTTGTACGATTCCCAGTCAGGAGGCAATCGTACAAAAAACCTTGAAACTTTGTACGATTCCCAGTCAGGAGGCAATCGTACAAAAATTTTTGAAATTTTGTACGATTCCCAGTCAGGAGGCAATCGTACAAAAAATCTTGAAATTTTGTACGATTCCCAGTCAGGAGGCAATCGTACAAAAAATCTTGAAATTTTGTATGATTCCCAGTCAGGAGGCAATCGTACAAAAAATCTTGAAACTTTGTACGATTCCCAGTCAGGAGGCAATCGTACAAATATTTTTGAAATTTTCTACGATTCCCAGTCAGGAGGCAATCGTACAAAAAATCTTGAAATTTTGTACGATTCCCAGTCAGGAGGCAATCGTACAAAAAATCTTGAAATTTTGTACGATTCCCAGTCAGGAGGCAATCGTACAAAAAATTTTGAAATTTTCTACGATTCCCAGTCAGGAGGCAATCGTACAAAAAATCTTGAAATTTTGTACGATTCACAGTCAGGAGGCAATCGTACAAAAAAACATGAAACTTTTGTACGATTCCCAGTCAGGAGGCAATCGTACAAAAAATTTTGAAATTTTGTACGATTCCCAGTCAGGAGGCAATCGTACAAAAAATCTTGAAATTTTGTACGATTCCCAGTCAGGAGGCAATCGTACAAAAAATCTTGAAATTTTGTACGATTCCCAGTCAGGAGGCAATCGTACAAAAAATCTTGAAATTTTGTACGATTCCCAGCCAGGAGGCAATCGTACAAAAAATCTTGAAATTTTGTACGATTCCCAGTCAGGAGGCAATCGTACAAAAAATCTTGAAATTTTGTACGATTCCCAGTCAGGAGGCAATCGTACAAAAAACCTTGAAACTTTGTACGATTCCCAGTCAGGAGGCAATCGTACAAAAAATTTTGAAATTTTCTACGATTCCCAGTCAGGAGGCAATCGTACAAAAAATCTTGAAATTTTGTACGATTCCCAGTCAGGAGGCAATCGTACAAAAAATCTTGAAATTTTGTATGATTCCCAGTCAGGAGGCAATCGTACAAAAAATCTTGAAACTTTGTACGATTCCCAGTCAGGAGGCAATCGTACAAAAAATCTTGAAACTTTGTACGATTCCCAGTCAGGAGGCAATTGTACAAAAAATCTTGAAATTTTGTACAATTCCCAGTCAGGAGGCAATCGTACAAAAAATCTTGAAATTTTGTACGATTCCCAGTCAGGAGGCAATTGTACAAAAAATCTTGAAATTTTGCACGATTCCCAGTCAGGAGGCAATCGTACAAAAAACCTTGAAACTTTGTACGATTCCCAGTCAGGAGGCAATCGTACAAAAAATTTTGAAATTTTGTACGATTCCCAGTCAGGAGGCAATCGTACAAAAAATCTTGAAATTTTGTACGATTCCCAGTCAGGAGGCAATCGTACAAAAAATCTTGAAATTTTGTATGATTCCCAGTCAGGAGGCAATCGTACAAAAAATCTTGAAACTTTGTACGATTCCCAGTCAGGAGGCAATCGTACAAAAAATTTTGAAATTTTGTACGATTCGCAGTCAGGAGGCAATCGTTCAAAAAATCTTGAAATTTTGGAGAACAACGAGCAATGGAGAACAACTTACAACAAACAAAGGTTCCTCAATGACTTCCAATGAAGCTTGATTAATTCCATCTGAAAAGTGTTCCTTACGAATGCGATAACATCCAGTCCAAGGAAGAGATGTCAATTGCTGGGATACAACCTTCTGGTTTATCTTTAACTAAAAACAGAAATAATTCTGGTTAATCTACAGACAGGGAGACAGACAGACAGACAGACACCAGGGTTTGAGATTAAAATTTTTTGGTGGTACCCCAAGGGATACCAGCATCTCTGAACTTGGTATCCCAAATGAAAATTTGGTATCCAAACATTTGATACCAGAAAATACACGGTGCTTCTTACAGAGGATTTCACATAACTTTTGCCGATTGTGTTCCGAAGTTGGTGACGAACTTCGCAAATTCATTATGTAGTAGCCAATCAAGTTGCGAACTTCGAAACGAACTTGCGAACTTTCGAACTTCGTTGTCCACAGCATCATTTCAAAGTTCCCTGTTGGACGTATAGAGTAAACATTCGAATGACAACGGATCTAAATACTTTTGGTGGACAAAACCTATAGTGCTGGATTTGGCAGATTCAAGCGATCATTTCGATATAAAATTTATTTAAATCGGGCAAACAGAAAATATTTAAACATGTTTTGAAACACATGTCTCCCAATGTAATACAACACCCACATTATATCTAGACATGCAAACAGGTAAACATATAAATATTCATATTTTTGGCGTTATTTGCTACTTATTACTTGCGTTTTGTAGTTGTTGGACTAAGCAGCAAGCCGTTAGCGAAAACACTACTGAAGTATCAGCTCGATTTACTTGTATTATTTAGATTTACAATTATTTCATGTGGGTGTCGTATTTACATTGGGAGACGTGTGTTTCAAAACATGTTTGAATATTTTCTGTTTGCCCGATTTAAATAAATTTTATATCGAAATGATCGCTTGAATCTGCCGAATCCAGCACTATAGGTTTTGTCCACCAAAAGTAATAAGATCCGTTGTTATTCGAATATTTACTCTATACGTTCAACAGCAAATTTCAAAATGATGCGAACAACGAACTTCGCAATCTCGCAAGATTGTTTCGAAGTTCGCAACTTGATTGGCTATTACGTAACGAACTTGCAAAGTTCGTCGCCAACTTCGAAAATAACAAATGAACTTCGGAACACAATCGGCAAAAGTTATGTGAAATCCTCTGTAAAGGTGATGTACAGCCGTTCTGCAAATGACCACAATGTGGTCCCCAAAACATGACATGTAAACCATTACATAGAAAACTTTATTTGAACACGCTGACCCCATCAACCGAAGCTGACTTCCATGAGGGGCATGTACAAAAGAAGTGTAGAAGTATAGTATTTACCGTATTTTCTGGGCGATAACCCGCGGGTTATCTGTTAATTTTGCTAGGAAACATAATTAGTGCGGGTAATAGGGTGGTGCGGGTAATCTGTTGAATTCTTAAGACGACGCCATCACGAAGACTGAGACCAAGGATTCTACTTTCATCCTTCAACTACTGGTACTGTACTTTTTTATAATTTTGTGGTCCTAAACCAAGGGAGCAAGTCAGACTGACCTGTATTTCTTCTTCTTTGTTCGGCGTTCCTTCATTTATATTCAGCCATTTTGAATAATGCGGTATATTCATAAGCGTATCGCAGGCGCGGGGCCCCGTAGCCCGCGCCTGCGATACGCTAATGATATATACCGCATTATTCAAAATGGCTGAATATAAATGAAGGAACGCCGAACAAAGAAGAAATACAAGTCAGTCTGGCGTGCTCCCTTGCCCAAACCTATTATTAGCAGCTGCGGGTTATACGATGGTGCGGGTAATACGCTGATTTATTTTTCCAAAAGTGACATTTTTGTTGCTGTGCGGGTTATACGCCGTGCGGGTTATCGCCCAGAAAATACGGTAAAAGCTATTTACAAAATATACGGTACAGTGAAACCTGAGTTTTGCGACCCCCATGTTTTACGACCACCTATCATATACGACCACTTTTTCTGGCACGGACGATTTGTAGTTGAAATATACCTGCAATGAGCGACCACCTGCCTTACGCGACCAGTGACCGGTTTTTTGTGTCCCAAGCAAGATATTTACCTGTTATGAGCGACCAACTCAACGTAAAACTGCCGAAATACGTTAAAGAAATACCCGTTTTTTCATAGTAAACAAACACAAATGCAACCACATGTGAAAACAAGAAACCGGAAGTGTTGCTCAATTGCTGTGTTACCGCATTTTAGTCTTGTTTTGCTTCTCTTTTGAGCATTATTTGATGAAAATCTGTGTGAATTTCTCCTGCCAAAGCCAAATACTTTTTAGTTGATGTTTGAGAGTTAATACAATGACTGAACAATCCAAAACCATGAGTAATATTTAACTTTAGACAAGTTAACAAGACCAAACCAGCGCAAAAATTGAATCTGAAACGTAACAAAAACACAGCGCAAAAACTGAAGTGAATGACAGTACGAGTCGTGGTGCTGCCAAAATGGTAGCCTCCTTCGCAGACGTTCTTATGGCTCGCTCAACACTCCCCAAACTAACGTCTGCTCACCCGAGAGCTACATTCCATTCCCTTTGTGTACACGGACCAATGAAATTACACCATTGTCGTGCTAAATAAAGCCGTCCTAGGCTGGTGTTGTTATGTGTAATTTGTTTAGTCGAAAGCTAATATTTTGAAAAGTTTAGCCTAGAACTTCACAAAATTTACGAAGAATATTGTTTTGACTATGTTCTTGCTGCGTATGCAAACAAATAACTAAATAAGCATGAAAGTCAGTGTAAAGCGTAAGAGCGTTAAGAGGAACTAAGATTGTAAACAAAAGCCCAAAGGTGTTTCTGAAGCGACTGCCCGAATTCAGTTTACTTGAAAGCTCATATTTCGCTTACTATAGCTCAGAGCTTTACAAAATTTACGAAGAATGGTATTATGAATATGTTCTTGCTGGTTCCAGATATTGGAAGTCTGACTCTGATTGGTCAACAATTGGAAAGGAATTTGCTGCTCGGGTAAGCAGCTGGTAGTTGAGGGGAGTGAGAACGAACCCGAACTGACGGCTGCGAAGGAGACTACCAAAATGGCTGCTATGACGTCACATCACTACCTGTCTGAACGACCACCTGTCCTTAACGACCACTTTTACGTGGCACCTGGGGTGGTCGCAAAACTCAGGTTTCACTGTATAGTATTAAATAAATTAGTCAACGTAATTAACTAATAGTAATCTATTTACAGGTACATCTATTCATGTTTACTATCAATGTGAGTAGTGATTTTCTTTCGAAAGGAAGAAAGCGATTTGCTCTCCCTAATTTCTTTTGGAATCGAATTCCAAAGGTATGCTCCGTCATACATGAAACTATTTTTCATATTATTAGTATGCGGTTGTGGTAAACAAAGACTACTTGAAATGTTCCGAAGATTATAGTTTGTCATCTCACCTTTATATGTGAAAAGATTAGTGAGTGACTCAGAGCCCATTTTATTTAATAATTTGTACATCATTTTTGCTTTAGCTTTCTTCCTTTCTGTTTTAAGTGGCTCCCAGCCCAATGCTTGTAAATCAACAGAATGATCTATGTCATAATTGCTCATATTCATGATAATTCGAGCAGCTCTATTTTGGAGTTTTTGGAGTCGTTTTGATTGTGTTTCACCGAACACATCCCATACTTCACGTACAGTAATCTAAGTATGGGCGAACAAATAGCATTATATACAGAAAGACATGTTTGCTTATCAGCAAATTCTTTTAAATGTCGAAGAGCCGAGATTCCTGCTGTTATTTTCTTGTAAATATTTTCAGTGTCACTCTTCACATTTCTCAATTCAACATGTTTTCAGTTTTTCTTTGATAAAATAACTACATTAACTTTCCACACGAGATTCAAAGGGATTGTAAACCCGACACTGGCTGACATCTTCGCTACATCACTACATTAAAACTCACTTTACGAATTGTTCCGAGCGCCTGGCGTGCCTATAAAAACACAAAAGAGAAACACGTTAACTATTTTCCTTTTCCAAATATTTTGAACTGAAAAGTAAATGTTCTTACGTTGTAAATTAAAAATGATCGTTGAAGGTCAAGCTCGAAAGCACATGGTTTCTTCGTGGTCCGCCATTTTTTAAATTTCCCCAGACGAAGGGACTCTCTCTGGTAAGTACTTCATGTATGCCTATTATTAGGTCCCGAGACGGGATGGCGGGAGGGGGGGGGGGGGGGGGTATAGACTGTACTATGCTAAACCACTGCAGAGGTGCAGTAGTATGCAGTAGACTGCGTTAGACTGCATTACACTGCATTACACTGCATTACTCTGCAGTAGACTGCATTACTCTGCACTAGACTACAGTAGACTGCATTACTCTGCAGTAGACTGCATTACTCTGCACTAGACTGCATTACTCTGCAGTAGACTGCATTACTCTGCAGTAGACTGCATTACTCTGCAGTAGACTGCATTACTCTGCAGTAGACTGCATTACTCTGCAGTAGACTGCATTACTCTGCACTAGACTGCATTACTCTGCAGTAGACTGCATTACACTGCAGTAGACTGCATTACACTACAGTAGACTGCATTACTCTGCAGTAGACTGCATTACTCTGCAGTAGACTGCATTACTCTGCAGTAGACTGCATTACTCTGCAGTAGACTGCATTACTCTGCAGTAGACTGCATTACTCTGCAGTAGACTGCATTACTCTGCACTAGACTGCATTACTCTGCAGTAGACTGCATTACACTGCAGTAGACTGCATTACTCTGCAGTAGACTGCATTACACTACAGTAGACTGCATTACTCTGCAGTAGACTGCATTACACTACAGTAGACTGCATTACTCTGCAGTAGACTGCATTACTCTGCAGTAGACTGCATTACTCTGCATTACACTGCATTACTCTGCAGTAGACTGCATTACTCTGCAGTAGACTGCATTACTCTGCAGTAGACTGCATTACTCTGCAGTAGACTGCATTACTCTGCAGTAGACTGCATTACACTGCAGTAGACTGCATTACACTGCAGTAGACTGCATTACTCTGCAGTAGACTGCATTACTCTGCAGTAGACTGCATTACTCTGCAGTAGACTGCATTACTCTGCAGTAGACTGCATTACTCTGCAGTAGACTGCATTACTCTGCACTAGACTGCATTACTCTGCAGTAGACTGCATTACACTGCAGTAGACTGCATTACTCTGCAGTAGACTGCATTACACTACAGTAGACTGCATTACTCTGCAGTAGACTGCATTACACTACAGTAGACTGCATTACTCTGCAGTAGACTGCATTACTCTGCAGTAGACTGCATTACTCTGCAGTAGACTGCATTACTCTGCATTACACTGCAGTAGACTGCATTACTCTGCAGTAGACTGCATTACTCTGCAGTAGACTGCATTACTCTGCAGTAGACTGCATTACTCTGCAGTAGACTGCATTACTCTGCAGTAGACTGCATTACACTGCAGTAGACTGCATTACACTGCAGTAGACTGCATTACTCTGCAGTAGACTGCATTACACTGCAGTAGACTGCATTACACTATATGCATTATACTACATTACATGGTTTATCTTTGTTAACTAAAAACAGAAATAATTCTGGTTAATCTAGACAGACAGACTGACAGACAGACAGACAGACAGACAGACAGACAGACAGACAGACAGACAGACAAACAGACCGGCAGAGAGACAGACAGCTACAGACAGAGACAGACAGACAGACAGATACAGGACTGATTGTTGCATGTTGCTGCTGTTGTTGTCATTGCTGCTGAACTGCTATTGTTGTTATTGTTCCTGTTGTTGTTGATGTTGTTGTTGCTGCTGCTGCTGATGTTGCTGTTGTTGAACTGTTGTTGTATACAGAAGCAGTGTAAGCAATAGAGAACAACTTACAACAAACAAAGCCTTCTCAATGACTTCCAATGAAGCTTTATTAATTCCACCTGAAAAGTGTTCCTTACAAATGTGATACCATTCAGTCTATCAATTCATTATGCAAATATAAATTGTTTCCCATGTGACGAATTATGTTCAAAATTGTCAAGTGTTCATTGTTATTGTCTGCGTGTCCGTGTGTTGGTGCCCGCGTGTTCGTGTCCGTGTGTTCGTGCCCGCGTGTCCGTGTTGTTTGTCTCTCTCTTTGGGTTCTACTGTAGTTTATTTGTACTCGTACTTGTCTTCCACTGTTTCTTTCCGTCTTGTCTCCCTGGGTCTTGTTGTAGTTTATTTGTGTCTATCAATGTTTTTTTCTCCATTTTTTGTGATTTCAGATTGTGTGGACTGTATTAATTACCATTCTCTTGTGTAACCAGGCCTGTCTGGACTGTATTAATTACCATGTACTAATTACCTTGCTCTTGTGTGGACTGTATTAATTACCATTCTCTTGTGTAACCAGGCCTGTGTCTTGACTGTATTAATTACCAGCTCTTGTGTAACCCGGCCCCTGTCTGGACTGTATTAATTACCAGCTCTTGTGTAACCCGGCCCCTGTCTGGACTGTATTAATTACCAGCTCTTGTGTAACCCAGCCCCTGTCTGGACTGTATTAATTACCAGCTCTTGTGTAACCCGGCCCCTGTCTGGACTGTATTAATTACCATTCTCTTGTCTAACCCGACGCCTGTAATTCAGTGTCCCGGTTAGGTAAATGGTTAATTAATTGGTTAATTTGTAATTGTTAATTGTAATTGTAATTCTAATTGAAAGACAAAGACAAAGACAAAGACAAAGACAAAGATACCTCACCTTTTTTTCTTGGGAACTTGCACCACCACTTAGTTTTTTTGGGAACTGGCTGGCACTTAGTTTTTCTCAACCCACTATATCAAACACATCTTCGAACCAAGGGTGTGTCGCACACAAGCACAGTGACTTAACCACTGCACAAACACGTCCTTGCCTGAAGTCTACTGATCTTTTCCCTTCTACTTAACCATTTCTTTTTGGGAATTTTTTTTTTTTAACTTAACCACCCTCCACTATATCAAACACGCCTTTTTCTTTTTCGACCAGAGCGCGATTCGACCCAAGGGTGTGTCGCACACAAGCACAGCGACTTAACCACTGCACTAACACGTCCTTGCCTGAAGTCTACTGATCTTTTCGTCTACTTAACCATTTCTTTTTAGGACCGATTTTGGCCATTTTCTCAGCTTTTGAAATAAGGCCAAAATATGCATATTTAGCACAAATATAGCCTTTTTGTTGGTCCAGAAGCTATAAAAAAGGCTTTATCTGTGCTAAACTCACTTCATAGGTACTTCAAAGATCAAGAAGCACTCATCTTGTTTAGATTTACAAACAGTTGATGATTAACAAAAAGAATATTTCAAATTGATTACATTTACAAGGTTATACGTTACATTGGTTTTAAGTTATATGTTGTAGCTTTTCGGGTTTATTTGTTTCAATTACAGTTCTAACCCAGTGCAAATGAGGATCCTCCGCCAGGCGGTTTATGAACGCGAGAAGATGGACGAAATGGCTGATCATCATCCACTTGACCTCCTTGGAGAAGAACAGAGAGAGAGAGAGAGAGAGTAAGAAACGCTTAGGGAAGTAGAAGGAAGGAAGGAACCAAGGACAAAATGAAAGAAGGAAGAGAGAAAGAAAGGGAGGAAGAAAGGAAGCAAAGAAAGAAAGAACAAAAAAAAAGGAACGAAAGGAAAGAGGGAAGGAAAGAGAGAAGCAAGGGAAGAAGGAAGGAAAGAACAAAGAAAGAAACAAAGAAAGGAAGGATGCAAAGAAGGAAGGAAAGAACAAAGAAAGAAAGGAAGGAGGGATGCAAAGAAGGAAGGAAGGAAGGAAGGAAGGAAGGAAGGAAGGAAGGAAGGAAGGAAGGAAGGAAGGAAGGAAGGAAGGAAGGAAGGAAGGAAGGAAGGAAGGAAGGAAGGAAGGAAAAAAGAAGGAAACAAAGAAAAAAAAGAAGGAAGGAAAGAAAGAAGGAAGGAAGGAAGGAAGGAAGGAAGGAAGGAAGGAAAGGAAAGGAAGGACAGAAAAAAAAGAAGGAAGTGACAAGAAAGGTAGAAAGGGATGAAAACATAAGAAAGGCGAAAGAAGATAAAAAATGGATAAATGGATGAATGAATGAGTGGATAGATAAATGAATGGATGAATGAACGGATAGATAGATAGATAGATAGATAGATAGATAGATAGATAGATAGATAGATAGATAGATAGATAGATAGACAGACAGACAGACAGACAGACAGACAGACAGACAGACAGACAGACAGACAGACAGACAGACAGACAGACAGACAGACAGACAGACAGACAGACAGACAGACAGACAGACAGACAGATAGATAGATAGATAGATAGATAGATAGATAGATAGATAGATAGATAGATGAATGGATGAGTGGATAGATAAATGAATGGATGAATGAATGGACAGACAGATAGATGAATGGGTGAATGAACGAGTGGATAGATAGATAAATGAATGAGTGGATAGATAGATGAATGAATGAATGAATGAATGAATGAACGAATGAATGAATGAATGAATGAATGAATGGATAGATAGATGGATGGATGAATGAATGAGTGGATAGATAGATAGATGGATGGATGAATGAATGAGTGGATAGATAGATGGATGGATGAGTGGATAGATAGATGAATGAATGAATGAATGAATGAGTGGATAGATAGATGAATGGATGAATGAATGAGTGGATAGATGAATGAATGAGTGGATAGATAGATGAATGGATGAATGAATGAGTGGATAGATAGATAAATGGATGAATGAATGAGTGGATAGATAGATGAATGGATGAATGAATGAGTGGATAGATAGATAAATGGATGAATGAATGAGTGGATAGATAGATGAATGGATGAATGAATCAGTGGATAGATAAATGGATGAATGAATGAGTGGATAGATAGATGAATGGATGAATGAATGAGTGGATAGACAGATGAATAGATGAATGAATGAGTGGATAGATAGATGGATGGATGAGTGGATAGATAGATAAATGGATGAATGAATGAGTGGATAGATAGGTGGATTGATAGATGGATAGATTGGATGGATGAGTGGATAGATAGATGGATAAATGAATGAATGAGTGGATATATAGATGGATGGATGGATGGATTAAAGGATGGATGTGTCATGTGTCCAACCATCAGATGAGAAAACAAGATGGTTAAACTGCAACAAATGTAGTCTATGTTTTACAAACCTGACAAGGAAAATCCTGAACGATGTAAGTCTCTGTGACCAGCATTGGAAACTTTCTCATCACGATCTTTCTTAGCATACTGAACTGGAGACAATGCCTGTGGCGGTGGCTCTTCATTAGCAATCTTTATTACAGGTCCACCATAAGGTTCCCGTTCAACTTTCTGAGGGACACACACCTGTGAAAAGAAAGCGCTTTTAATTTTCTAACTCTTACTGCGCATTTCATTGCGATATGCACAACACTGACCTATGTAAAAAATCTGAAAATTCTTCGCAGATCCGGGGTGGGAAAAAATCTGAAAATTCTTCGCAGGTCCGGGGTGGGAAAAAATCTAAAAAATTTTTAAGAGGTGTTACCTTGTTGCGTTGCTCTACTGTTTTGTAAACATAATTGGAGTAACATGGATTGGGAACAAAGTTTCCAGCTCCACGAACAACGTGTAACTAAAAAAAATCGAAACAGCACATTGATGCTTGGTTGAATTGAATTGAACTAACTATAAATAAAGTTTGTTTAGTTTACTCTGGTTTCCTTCTGTAGTAACACTGGACCAATGAAGGATGGTCCTTACTGGACCTCTAGGAAGAACAGTTTAGATATAACTGATAAAGTTATCCAGTATAAATAAAGTTAGTTTAGTTTACTCTGGTTTCCTCCACTGGACCAATGAGGGTGGTCCTTACTGGACCTCTAGGAAGAACAGTTCAGTTTAGTTTACTGGATAACTCTATCAGTCATACCTAAACTGTTCTTCCTAGAGGTCCAGTAAGGACCATCCCTCATTGGCCCAGTGTTACTACAGGAGGAAACCAGAGTAAACTAAACTAATTTTATTTATACTGGATAACTCTATCAGTCATATCTAAACTGTTCTCTCTAGAGGTCCAGTAAGGACCATCCTTCATTCATCCAGTGTTACTACAGGAGGAAACCAGAGTAAACTAAACTAACTTTATTTATACTGGATAACTCTATCAGCCATACCTAAACTGTTCTTCCTAGAGGTCCAGTAAGGACCATCCCTCATTGGCCCAGTGTTACTACAGGAGGAAACCAGAGTAAACTAAACTAATTTTATTTATACTGGATAACTCTATCAGTCATATCTAAACTGTTCTCTCTAGAGGTCCAGTAAGGACCATCCTTCATTCATCCAGTGTTACTACAGGAGGAAACCAGAGTAAACTAAACTAACTTTATTTATACTGGATAACTTTATCAGTTATATCTAAACTGTTCTTCCTAGAGGTCCAGTAAGAACCATCCCTCATTCATCCAGTGTTACTACAGGAGGAAACCAGAGTAAACTAAACTAATTCTATTTATACTGGATAACTCTATCAGTCATATCTAAACTGTTCTCTCTAGAAGTCCAGTAAGGACCATCCCTCATTGATCCAGTGTTACTACAGGAGGAAACCAGAGTAAACTAAACTAACTTTATTTATACTGGATAACTCTATCAGTCATATCTAAACTGTTCTCTCTAGAGGTCCAGTAAAGACCATCCCTCATTGATCCAGTGTTACTACAAAAGGAAACCAGAGTAAACTAAACTAACTTTATTTATACTGGATAACTCTATCAGTCATATCTAAACTGTTCTCTCTAGAGGTCCAGTAAAGACCATCCCTCATTGATCCAGTGTTACTACAGGAGGAAACCAGAGTAAACTAAACTAATTTTATTTATACTGGATAACTCTATCAGTCATACCTAAACTGTTCTTCCTAGAGGTCCAGTAAGGACCATCCTTCATTGGTCCAGTGTTACTACAAAAGGAAACCAGAGTAAACTAAACTAACTTTATTTATACTGGATAACTTTATCAGTTATATCTAAACTGTTCTTCCTAGAGGTCCAGTAAGAACCATCCCTCATTCATCCAGTGTTACTACAGGAGGAAACCAGAGTAAACTAAACTAATTTTATTTATACTGGATAACCCTATCAGCCATATCTAAACTGTTCTCTCTAGAGGTCCAGTAAAGACCATCCCTCATTGATCCAGTGTTACTACAAAAGGAAACCAGAGTAAACTAAACTAACTTTATTTATACCGGAGAACCCTATCAGCCATATCTAAACTGTTCTCTCTAGAGGTCCAGTAAAGACCATCCCTCATTGATCCAGTGTTACTACAAAAGGAAACCAGAGTAAACTAAACTAACTTTATTTATACTGGATAACTCTATCAGTCATATCTAAACTGTTCTCTCTAGAGGTCCAGTAAAGACCATCCCTCATTGATCCAGTGTTACTACAAAAGGAAAGTGTTACTACAAAAGGAAACCAGAGTAAACTAAACTAACTTTATTTATACCGGAGAACCCTATCAGCCATATCTAAACTGTTCTCTCTAGAGGTCCAGTAAAAGACCATCCCTCATTGATCCAGTGTTACTACAAAAGGAAACCAGAGTAAACTAAAACTAACTTTATTTATACTGGATAACTCTATCAGTCATATCTAAACTGTTCTCTCTAGAGGTCCAGTAAAGACCATCCCTCATTGATCCAGTGTTACTACAAAAGGAAACCAGAGTAAACTAAACTAACTTTATTTATACCGGAGAACCCTATCAGCCATATCTAAACTGTTCTCTCTAGAGGTCCAGTAAGGACCATCCCTCATTGATCCAGTGTTACTACAGGAGGAAACCAGAGAACCAAAATACATGTATAATAAACTTACCTCACCATCTTCCCAAACAACTTTACCATGGCTGATAGTAACCTCAGCTACTCCGTGACATTCTAAGCCTTCGAAAATATTGAAATCCACAGCCTGCAGAAAGAAGAGAAAAAAATTGAATATCCATAAAGTTGGTACATGTATCATACATTATTATTAACAGACGTTCGGTGGACGTTCGTCAAGCTCAATTACTCAGAAAAGATTTTTGAGCTCTAAACGGGGTTTGAACCGGCAACCTTCCAATGACCAGTCTCAGTAGGTCAATGGTTAGAGCATGTCACTGATCATCAGAAGGTTGTGGGTTGTACACATCTGTAACCTTAGCTCTCCATCTGAGTCTCAGTAGCTCAATGATTAGAGCGTCTAACTGGTCATCAGAAGGTTGCATGTTGTACACATCTGTAACCTTAGCTCTCCATCTGAGTCTCAGTAGCTCAATGATTAGAGCGTCTAACTGGTCATTAGAAGGTTGCAGGTTGTACACATATTCAATCTACGTTCAAATCATCTGAGTCTCAGTAGCTCAATGGTTAGAGCATCTCACTGGTCATCAGAAGGTTGCATGTTGTACACATCTGTAACCTTAGCTCTTTATCTGCGTCTCAGTAGCTCAATGATTAGAGCGTCTAACTGGTTATCAGAAGGTTACAGGTTGTACACATCTGTAACCTTAGCTCTCCATGTGAGCCTCAGTAGCTCAATGGTTAAAGCGTCTAACTGATCATTAGAAGGTTGCAGGTTCAAACTCTGTCTTGGGCTCAGAAACATTTTCTGAGTAATTGAGCTTGATGAGCGTCTACCAAATGTCTGTTACATTACACCAAGCTCACAAACGCACCACATGCACTACGTGGATATACTTATCATACATTCTTGGTATCACAAATTGAATTGGTGATGTTTATGAAACGGAATATTTGTGTAGTGCATCTCGATCAGAAAACTTAACTTATGACTCCATTTATTATATCACACCATATCACCATTATCACCACAACCACCATTATCACCACAACCATCATCACCACCATTATCACCACCACCATCACTATCACCAGCATCACTATTACCAGAATCACCACCATCACCATTACCATCATCATTATCACCACCATCACCAGCATCACTATTATCACCAGAATCACCATCACCACAATCACCACTATTAATGTTATCACCACAACCACCATTATCACCACAACCATCATCACCACCATTATCACTATCACCATCATCACTATCACCAGCATCACTATTACCAGAATCACCACCATCACCATTACCATCATCATTATCACCACCATCACCAGCATCACTATTATCACCAGAATCACCATCACCACAATCACCACTATTAATGTTATCACCACAACCACCATACGACCTGACCTCGTTATTACGACCACATTTTTTTGGCCCAGACGGTGATCGTATTAACGAGGTTCCACTGTATATTAAAGGGCATATGACTCGAAAATTAAGTTTGTCTTATTGAAAAGAACATTTAAAATGATAAAATAACATCTTTTGCAGTTTTTGGTTTCCTTGCTTCGTTTTTGAGATATTCCAGCTTGTTTGATATGCAAATGACACAACTTTGTACGTCACATGTGCATAATGAGTTATCAGAAAAGGTTACATATCTTTGCTATTATGAAAACATGGGCTTAACTCAAAGGAAGCTTGTGCGTGTTTCTACCCACAACACCAAACATGTAGAATTCCAAGTGATTTCGTTTCACAATAGCAAAGATATGTAACCTTCCCTCGGTAACACATAATACTCATTATGCACGTGTGACGTAAAAAGTTGTGTCATTTGCATATCAAACAAACTGGAATATCTCAAAAACGAAGCAAGGAAACCAAAAACTGCAAAAGATGTTATTTTATCATTTTAAATGTTCTTTTCAATAAGACAAACTTAATTTTCGAGTCATATGCCCTTTAAATGCACATTGTTCGTTTATTATTACTCGGGGTACTGTGGTAGACGAGTCTAGCTTTCGTGATTTTTATTATTTTTATTTTTTGCGACGCGTTATTAGTCCTCCGCGCGGCCGCTGGCGATATTGACCAATAAGCTTTGCGAAACTGAGGCATGTGACTATATCTATCAGTAATGTCGCGATCGCTGGCAAGTATCTTGATATTATTACATACGCTTACAATCGCACACGCCGTTGATTAAGTGAACTTGCTGGTGACACTTTCTAGGTAAACATGAAGCTGTGTAATATAAAGGCGAAGAGACTTGACATATTGAACGCTGTACATGTGTGGAAATAATACTTTCTTTCTTTGCTTTCCTGATGTCTGATCAATCGTCTCGGATGTGTTCTGTGTGTTTACATACATAGTTATTGGTCAGTAATGTCGCTGGCAAGTATCTTGATATTATATACACTTACAATCGCACACGCTGTTTATAGTTGTGTTCATATTTAATACCTGAAGAGACTCGACATATGAACGCTGTGTACATGTGTGGAAATAATACTTTCTTTCTTTGCTTTCCTGATGTCTGACCACTCGTCTCGGATGTGTTCTGTGTGTTCACAGACATAGTTATTGGTCAGTGTCGCTGGCAAGTATCTTGATATTATATACACTTACAATCGCACACGCCGTTTATAGTTGTGTTCATATTTAATACCTGAAGAGACTCGACATATGAATGCTGTGTACATGTGTGGAAATACGTTAATAAATACAGGCAATCGTGTTTTGTTATTGCAAATTGTGTTTTCTATCGGAGAATTGGATTGTGTTTTGACTTTTGTCTGTAACCAATGTGTTTTAATAGACTTTAGATCTTAGCACTGCATGTGACAACCTGCGCGTGTATATGATTGCAAACACCTTCACCAGTAATATATAGCACTGTGATTTTGCAGTCGCCCGAGTAAACGCATGGGGTCCTACTTATTACTGCCCGGGACTGCCCGAGACTGCCTGGGAGTAAGAAATGACTGCCTGTGACGGTGTATTACTGCCAGAGACGGTATACATCTGTATTAGAGGCCTTCTATAATAAAGAATAGATCCACATTTACGGCACACCGCAAACTGCAGTTCGAAATCAGCAGATAGCCATTAGAAGTTAGGACAATTTGTATGTTAAGACTGAAAGCTTCAAAAATAGCACTCGGTTTCAAAAATAGAAAAACAAATACATTAATCATTGCCGACTGCGATTAACATTTCAATGGCGCTGTGGGAGACATGAGCTTCGCTCTTGGGCTATATATAAATCGAAGGAAAAAAACTCGTATTTATTATTTATTCACCATATATAAACATACATAGGCCTATACTATATATATAAGACAAATCACAAACGGAAGCTTTCAGTCTTAACATACAAATTGTCCTAACTTATAATGGCTAACTGCTGATTTCGAACTGCAGTTTGCGGTGTGCCGTAAATGTGGATCTATTCTTTATTATATAAGGCCTCTAATACAGATGTATACCGTCTCTGGCAGTAATATACCGTCTCAGGCAGTCATTTTTTACTCCCGGGCAGTCTCAGGCAGTCATTTTTTACTCCCGGGCAGTCTCGGGCGGTCATTTCTTACTCCCGGGCAGTCCCGGGCAGTCTCCGGCAGTCTCGGGCGGTCATTTCTTACTCCCGGGCAGTCTCGGGCAGTAATTAGTAGGACCGAATGCCTGACCAGGCGTCTTATTATAAACTAAACAAGACGCCTGGTCGGGCTACTGTAAACTCGCAACTGCAATCACATCGCATGCACTGCTAAAATCTATAAAAGTCTTTTAAAACGTCATTATTGGTCACAGAAAATAGTCAAAACACAATCTAATTCTCCGATAGGAAACACAATTCGCAATACACAAAACACGATTGGCTGTATTTAACGTATTTCCACACAGCGTTCATACGTCGAGCCCCTTCGGGTGTTAAATATCAACACAGCATGATCATCATGTTTAGTTCCGCTTATAAAGTTCATTTATAAGTATAGGTAATAGCATGGTTTCGAGTGCAATTTGGAAAAAAACATGCACGAGTGAGTTTTTCAAATACTGTCAAAATAGCACGAGTCCGAAGGACGAGTGCTATTTGAAGTATTTGAAAAAACTCACGAGTGCATGTTTTTCCAAATTGCACGAGAAACCATGCTATTACTTATTAATAATATACATGAAAAAATGTTCAAAACAACTGTACTAACATTTTAACGTACGCATGTTTCACGGCGTCCACTCCTGGCATATTTATTTGTTAAAAAAACGCTTCGCTTCCTTTACTACTTTGAAAAAGTTTTACTCGAGGCATAAAGAAGCTTCTGGTCTTCTTGTAGGTACTTCACTTGGCAATATTAAAGCATAACTAGCTTCAAATTTGAACAAATTATCCCCAAAACCGCCGAATCTTGGCCGCCATCTTTGTTTGTTTTGAGTCGAGAAAAATCCGCTGTACAATCAATTTGATTGGTTCTTAGTGATAACAGATTTTTGCACTGTGATTACAGATTTTTGCACTGTGATTACAGATTTTTGCACTGCGATAACAGATTTTTGCACTGTGATTACAGATTTTTGCACTGTTGTTTGGGATTAACTGCACTGGAATCAGTTTTTGCACTGTGATTACAGATTTTTGCACTGTTGTTTGGGATTAACTGCACTGGAATCAGCCAATCACAGTCGAGATATTTTTTCATGTATATTATTAATGGTGAAATAGTGAAATAAAAGTAGCGTGCTGCGTAGGCAGTGTGGAAACAACAATCGAAATATAGTAACCGAAACAGAGAACGTAGGAGTCTAACGTTTCGAGCGAAGGCACTTCGTCAGAGAGAAACGTAAAGAGCACGTGTGTAAAAGTTCATTTATAAAGTTCACTGAATCAAAAGCGTGTGCGATTGCATTAAGAGAAGATACGATACCTGCCAGCGACATTACTGAACAATAACTATGCTTGTAAACACACTGAACACGTCCAAGAAAGAACACTTGACTTCAAACAACTTGATCAGACATCAGCATTCAGGAAAGCGAAGAAAGAAAGCATGAACAGCCATGTAGATTAGCATTTAGCACGCTTCATCAGCCGCACAAGACTCACTTGTTTACAATTCGTTTTGTGTGATTTTAACGTAAAATACATGGATTTTCAAAGCAATTAAACTTACAAAGTATACACGATCTTTGTTTGTACGTACATGTGTCATCTGGTCGATTCTCAGAAGCAGATTTCAAAACCTGCTTCTGGGACCTCTGCCGGCTCTGTGATAAGTAGTTAATCATTGGACACGAGATTAAATATCTCACCTGATGATGGGTTTTGGCTGAGATAATACGAGTAGCATTTGGATTCCAAACAACAACGTCAGCATCACAACCAACTGCAATACGACCCTACAAAAAAACAAAAAACTACGATACTCAACAGACAAATCATTTTATTCACGAATTTCCCATGAAAACAAAGCTTTTCCGTCGAATTTCGCATAAAAATCGATACTTCGAGTTATAAGTTATAAGTCGAAATCTCGACTTATAAATTGAAATTTCACATAAAAAACCGGGACTTTTTAGTCAAATTTTGCATGAAAACGACGTTTTCGACGAAATTTCATACAAATTTCGTACCCAGACCACTGATCTCAATAAAACTGGATGGGACATGAGACCGGATTTAGCGTGCCAGTTGTATGATGACGTGACCACTACCCAAGATGGCCGCCACTGAAGTTCATAGCTTTCGTAGGATTGAAAACAGACAAAAAAAAGTTATTTTAAGAAAATTTAAACGAATGTAATGACACAAGAAGTACTCAATGAGGTTTAAGACGCTAATTTCTTGCATTTGTTTCTGTTACTGAGCTGTAAAACCTTTAAATTTCGTTGTTTTTCTTCAGTGCCGACAACGAAGAAACTTCACGATAATATAAACTGAAAAACAGACTATAAAATCTACGAAGAATTCAATTCCAAGTCTTAAACTGTACCTTTTATAGTAATCTTAATGCCTTAACAATATCTCGTGTTGTGTACTTGCCATCTTTTGACTGTATTTGTTGTTAAACAGTGAAAACTAAACGAACAGGCATCTGTTGTTTGCTTTACGGCTTTCCCGACTCCCCCGGCACAGAGTACTTAATATTCCTCCCCCCGGATAATCTGACCGTGCTGACGTCAAGATTGCTTATGCCAGTCAACTTTGGGATTGGGAACAAGTTCTAAGGCCGCAATGCGTCATATGTTCCACTACGTAAGATGGCGGCGACTAGCACGAAACAATGGCACGAAATGTTTGACTGCTGGCCATAGGGAATGGCTGATCCAGTTTATATAGAGATCAGTGACCCAGACCCGTTCCTTTGGGTCTGGGTACGAGATTGATGAGAAACAAGGAATTTTACAAAAGACTTTTACCTTTTGTGGATAAACATTGAAGATTTTTGCAGCTTCTGAACTAGTAACTGCAACAAATCGACATGGGTCCATTTTACCAGTATACTAGAAAAGCAAATAAGCAAAAATATATATATAATCGAAAATGATACCTAGACTACAGGTTCAATGCAAAAAGGGACCGAACAAAGCTGGCAAAAAAACGAGGTTTCCTCTCATGGTAGCGACCGCTGCCGTCATTCTTTACTTGACTGTGGGCTCAGCCGAGCCCGCAGACCGACCAATTCAGTTTTAAATTCAGTCATGAAAAATAAGTCAGCGGTTACTACCATATGAGAAAGGACCATTGAACTAAAAATAACTGGAACGCTACGTTCAACCGGAAGTTTGAAGCCAAATTATGCAAGTCGTACCCAGCCTTTCCACGAAAAAAACAAACACGGCCAAAACAAAAAAAGTAGAAACACGCGTGGAAGTGCGTGTCTGGGAGTCAAAACTGGCTTCATGGGAGTCAAATTTTGGCTTCAAGATTTGTATGCGCAGTTTACTGAACGTAGCGTTCCAGTTATTTTTAGTTCAATGGAAAGGACTCGTAAATCGCCATCTTGAATTGGTCACCCATTATCAGTCAATGATATAGAGGGCCCACAGTCCAGTTATATATGTCAGTGATCACTCTCTCTCAGTCATTGATATAGAGCACCCACAGTCCAGCTATATATAGGTCAGTGATCACTCTCTTTCTGTCATTGATATAGAGCACCCACAGTCCAGTTATATATAGGTCAGTGATCACTCTCTTTCAGTCATTGATATAGAGCACCCACAGTCCAGTTATATATCGGTCAGTGATCACTCTCTTTCAGTCATTGATATAGAGCACCCACACTCCAGTTATATATAGGTCAGTGATCACTCTCTTTCAGTCATTGATATAGAGGACTCACAGTCCAGTTATATATAGGTCAGTGATCACTCTCTTTCAGTCATTGATATAGAGCACCCACACTCCAGTTATATATAGGTCAGTGATCACTCTCTTTCAGTCATTAATATAGAGCACCCACAGTCCAGTTATATATAGGTCAGTGATCACTCTCTTTCAGTCATTGATATAGAGCACCCACACTCCAGTTATATATAGGTCAGTGATCACTCTCTTTCAGTCATTGATATAGAGCACCCACACTCCAGTTATATATAGGTCAGTGATCACTCTCTTTCAGTCATTGATATAGAGCACCCACAGTCCAGTTATATATAGATCAGTGATCACTCTCTTTCAGTCATTGATATAGAGCACCCATGCACAGTCCAGCTATATATAGGTCAGTGATCACTCTCTTTCAGTCATTGATATAGAGCAGCCACAATCCAGTTATATATAGGTCAGTGATCACTCTCTTTCAGTCATTGATATAGGGCACCCACAGTCCAGTTATATATAGGTCAGTGATCACTCTCTTTCAGTCATTGATATAGAGCACCCACAGTCCAGTTATATATAGGTCAGTGATCACTCTCTTTCAGTCATTGATATAGAGCACCCACAGTCCAGTTATATATAGGTCAGTGATCACTCTCTTTCAGTCATTGATATAGAGCACCCACACTCCAGTTATATATAGGTCAGTGATCACTCTCTTTCAGTCATTGATATAGAGCACCCACAGTCCAGTTATATATCGGTCAGTGATCACTCTCTTTCAGTCATTGATATAGAGCACCCACACTCCAGTTATATATAGGTCAGTGATCACTCTCTTTCAGTCATTGATATAGAGCACCCACAGTCCAGTTATATATAGGTCAGTGATCACTCTCTTTCAGTCATTGATATAGAGCACCCACAGTCCAGTTATATATAGGTCAGTGATCACTCTCTTTCAGTCATTAATATAGAGCACCCACAGTCCAGTTATATATAGGTCAGTGATCACTCTCTTTCAGTCATTGATATAGAGCACCCACACTCCAGTTATATATAGGTCAGTGATCACTCTCTTTCAGTCATTGATATAGAGCACCCACAGTCCAGTTATATATAGGTCAGTGATCACTCTCTTTCAGTCATTGATATAGAGCACCCACACTCCAGTTATATATAGGTCAGTGATCACTCTCTTTCAGTCATTGATATAGAGCACCCACAGTCCAGTTATATATAGGTCAGTGATCACTCTCTTTCAGTCATTAATATAGAGCACCCACAGTCCAGTTATATATAGGTCAGTGATCACTCTCTTTCAGTCATTGATATAGAGCACCCACACTCCAGTTATATATAGGTCAGTGATCACTCTCTTTCAGTCATTGATATAGAGCACCCACAGTCCAGTTATATATAGGTCAGTGATCACTCTCTTTCAGTCATTGATATAGAGCACCCACACTCCAGTTATATATAGGTCAGTGATCACTCTCTTTCAGTCATTGATATAGGGCACCCACAGTCCAGTTATATATAGGTCAGTGATCACTCTCTTTCAGTCATTGATATAGAGCACCCACAGTCCAGTTATATATAGGTCAGTGATCACTCTCTTTCAGTCATTGATATAGAGCACCCACAGTCCAGTTATATATAGGTCAGTGATCACTCTCTTTCAGTCATTGATATAGAGCACCCACAGTCCAGTTATATATAGGTGAGTGACCACTTTCTTTCAGTCATTGATATAGAGCACCCACACTCCAGTTATATATAGGTCAGTGATCACTCTCTTTCAGTCATTGATATAGAGCATCCACACTCCAGTTATACATCTCTTTCAGTCATTGATATAGAGCACCCACACTCCAGTTATATATAGAGTAAATCCTTAATTACACTTGCTACGATGTGATTACATATATAGAAATACATGTACCGATAGATTATGGAAAAGGAGAAACACTTACCACACCCTTCTCCCAGACAACAGACATACGATCTTCAACACCTGTGGATAAACAATAAGATAGGAAGAAAACATTGAAAAACTTATTAGGCTTTCCGAGACTTCTCTCCTTGACGAGTAAAATCGTCTGGCGTTAGACAGAGTAAAATGACAAAGTTGTTCGACAACGACGATGCGCATGAAAGGTTTAACCGAATGTTATTATTATATGATTTAAAGAAAGGGTGAGAGAGAGAAATCTTTATTTGAATTCGGAATCTCGTAAATTTACATTGTTTTTCGTAAGAGCCGAATTAACTTATTTACCGACACAGACAGACAGACAGACAGACAGACAGACAGACAGACAGACAGACAGACAGACAGACAGACAGACAGACAGACAGACAGACAGAGACAGAGACAGACAGACAGACAGACAGACAGACAGACAGACAGACAGACAGACAGACAGACGGACGGACACACAGACACAATCACACACAGGTAAAGTCACACACAGATAAAGACACAGACAGGCACAGACACAGACAAACATACCGTTTCATAACCGTCCGGTGGCGATATACACCGTTTTCTGGCATGCAGATAACCATCAAGTGGTTACATACATGTCATGGGAAGGAAAAGGCAGGGAGGGAAGAGGGAAGGAAAGCAAAAACAGGAAAGGAAGAAAGTAGGGAGAGAAGGAAAGAAGAAAAAAAGGAGGGAGGGAATGAAGGAAGGAAGGATGGAAGGAAAGGAGGGAAGGAGGGAAGGAGGGAAGGAAGGAAGCAAATGAAGGAAATGAAGGAAAGGAAGGAAAGGAAGGAAGGAAGGAAGGAAGGAAGGAAAGGAAGGAAAGGAAGGAAGGAAGGAGGGAAGGAAGGATAGTCAGGAAAGGAAGGAAGGAACGAAGGAAGGAAGGAAGGAAGGAAGGAAGGAAGGAAGGAAGGAAGGAAGGAAGGAAGGAAGGAAGGAAGGAAGGAACGAAGGAAGGAAGGAAGGAAGGAAGGAAGGAAGGAAGGAAGGAAGGAACGAAGGAAGGAAGGAAGGAAGGAAGGAAGGAAGGAAGGAAGGAAGGAAGGAAGGAAGGAAGGAAGGAAGGAAGGAAGGAAGGAAGGAAGGAAGGAAGGAAGGAAGGAAGGAACGAAGGAAGGAAGGAAGGAGGGAAGAAAGGAAAGGAAGGAAGGAAGGAGGGAAGGAAGGAAGGAAGGAAGGAGAGAAGAAAGGAAGGAAGGAAAGGAAGAAGGGAAGGAAGAAGGGAAGGAAGAAGGGAAGGAAGAAGGGAAGGAAGGAAGGAAGGAGGGAGGGAAGAAAGGAAGGAAGGAAGGAAGGAAGGAAGGAAGGAAGGAAGGAAGGAAGGAAGGAAGGAAGGAAGGAAGGAAGGAAGGAAGGAAGGAAGGAAGGAAAGAAAGACAGACAGAGAGACAGACACCATTCGTTACTCACCATTCACGCCATTGGGAATCTTTCTAAAATCATCTTTCCCAAGAGCTTTCTGGTCTGAGCTAAATGTACAATTATCCGTTCCACAGCACTGAAGATCACCACTATAAGACAACAAAATATCAACACATGAAATGAAAATGATCACCATCACCACTACCATTACTATCACCAACATCATCACTACCATCACCATCATCATCATCATCACCACCACCACTACTATCACCACAATCACCATCACCACCATCATCATCACCATCACCACCATTACCACCATCGACATAACGATAATTAATTAATTAACTATTTACAAATCAAACTATTTACTTTATAATGTCAGTCACTACTACGAACAGTCTTTCTCAAGACTACACTAACCTAGACAATCAACTTCAACAAACATCTACTGATACTCCTAGGTTTAAACCATTACTTTATAACGTCAGTCACTACCACCAACAGTCTTTCTCAAGACTACACTAACCTAGACAATCAACTTCAACAAACATCTACTGATACTCCTAGGTTCAAACCATTACTTTATAACGTCAGTCACTACCACCAACAGTCTTTCTCAAGACTACACTAACCTAGACAATCAACTTCAACAAACATCTACTGATACTCCTAGCTTCAAACCATTTACTTTATAACGTCAGTCACCACCAACAGTCTTTCTCAAGACTACACTAACCTAGACAATCAACTTCAACAAACATCTACTGATACTCCTAGCTTCAAACCATTTACTTTATAACGTCAGTTACTAATACCAACATCTTAAAATGGCAGATATCATACTTAGCCAAAAGGTCCATGAGGTAAGCTGGAGTTGTTGTATCTGGTCGTAATGGAGGCCCCATGACATAACCTGAACAACAAAAAAACACGGAACTGTAAAACAATTTCCCAAATTGTTATCTCAAACTCATTAATAATACAAATCAATAAAAAATATATCAAAGAAAAATATTTGGTCATGTGCACGAGTTTTGAAACCTGGTAAAGGTCGCGCTAAGTGAATTTATAATTAAGAAATCAGATAATAAACGGCACAAACAAAGAACCGTTTATTACCACATTTCTTAATTATAAATTCAACATGAGACCATTGGGTACTAATATACACCATTGTCTAATCTAATAATGTACCAATATCACCAAGTCCCTCTACTATAATTGACGATTGAGAAACTATTTCATAATCTCGTGTATCGTGTTTTACCAGGGCTTACAAACACTCGAGAACAACAAAAATCACTCGGCCTCTTACCTCGTAATTTTCAATGTTCTCTCGTGTTTGTAAAACATTCGAAAACAACTCGGCTTGCAGCTTTGTGATTTTTCATTTCATTTACAAACACTCGAGAACAATGAAAATTACTCGGTTAACGGCCTCGTGATTTTCATTGTCCTCTCGTGT
>JAWNZC010000460.1:127500-170000 GCA_035771165.1 Paragorgia papillata | reverse complement strand
CAGAAAAACTACAACAAGTTTCTTAGTGTTATTTCCCAGCCAAATATGGTCGAACATTTACTACATTTTAAAAAGTTTAAAATAACGAGGAAACTTATACTATACATCAAATTGAAGCCAATGCTATTTCTAAAAACATACGTATAAAACAATGTATTTCAATCCGTTGTTTTGGAGTAATTTGTTATCATCCCAAACGAAATATATGGCAGGATGAAAATTAAGTAACTTGAAGCACGGGAGCTACCTGCAAAGGGACTGGCACTGGCTTCAAAATCCCCCCCTGAGTTGTCGTTCCAGTCTTCTTATAGTTCAATGGGTTGGAGAGGTGCGAAGGTGTGAAAATTTGGTCAATTTCTTCATGTAAACAGGGGTTTACTTCACCCGGGCTTGTGTCAAGGAGCTAACCAACAGACAGACAGATAGACAGACAGACAGAGACAGACAGACAGACAGACAGACAGACAGACAGACAAACAGACAGACAGACAGACAGACAGACAGACAGACAGACAGACAGACAGAGACACAGACAGACAGACAAACAGACACACACAGACACACAGACAGACAGACACACACACAGACAGACAGACACAGACACAGACAGACAGACAGACAGACAGACAGACAGACAGACAGACAGACAGACAGACAGACAGACACAGACAGACAGACAGGGGTAAAAACATAACCTGCTGCCGGAGGCAATAATAATACAACAGTATTGCAAAAGGTATTGCAAAAACAAAAAATACAAAACACACTCTGGTCTACACATATTGAATTCTAAATATAAAACCAAGAACTACCTCTGCAATTAAATCTCCATTTTCAGCGTGGACCTGTGCCAGGGCACCAATATCTTTACATTTGGAATAAATATGATACATCTAGGAGGAAATGTTTGATAATAAAACAAGTTAATTGTAAGACATTACGCTACATTGTAAGACGTTACACTATGTTGTAAGACGTTACGCTACATTGTAAGACATTGCGCTACATTGTAAGACGTTACGCTACACTGTAAGACATTGCGCTACATTGTAAGACATTGCGCTACATTGTAAGACGTTACGCTACATTGTAAGACATTGCGCTACATTGTAAGACATTGCGCTACATTGTAAGACATTGCGCTACATTGTAAGACGTTACGCTACATTGTAAGACGTTACGCTACATTGTAAGGCATTGCGCTACATTGTAAGACGTTACGCTACATTGTAAGACATTGCGCTACATTGTAAGACGTTACGCTACATTGTAAGACATTGCGCTACATTGTAAGACGTTACGCTACATTGTAAGACGTTACACTATGTTGTAAGACGTTACGCTACATTGTAAGACATTACGTAGACTTGCTCCAAGTCCGCCTCTTAGTGCTAGTTTTTGCGGGCGGGTGGAAAGGCGGGAGAGCGGAAAAGCGGGAGGAAAGAGACGGACTCTTTCGCTTGCAGGTTTTTGAATCTAATTAAATATTCTGGCGGGAAATCGCTGAAATGTACATCGCCCTGTTTTGACGTGTTTCGGGTTGTCGTACATGCAATGGAAAGTGGTTCTACCCCTACTAAAACGTTTTCAAGAGTCTGTTTAACTCCAACTTCCAAATATAGCACTTGTATAGCGATTTAGCCTGAATATAATTACTTCCCGAATTACGTCACCGGTCGAAAAATTCACCGGTGAATTTTGGCGCGCTGCAGGTGGGAAAAGTCCTTTTCAACGAGGAACCGAAAGGTCAAAAATGTTTGAAAAGGACTTTGAGAAAGTCTAGACATTACGCTACATTGTAAGACATACGTTACATTGTAAAGCCCCTGCAATCAAACGAGAACGCAAGTCATCGCAAGTTGGCAGTCACAAATTTCTGTGGCGGTCGTTTGAACACCCAAATTTACAAAATAAAGGTTTCATGAGTGTTTTAAACAAGTTTTAACTTTGTCACGGTACATAATATTTTCGGGAAATTATTCAGAGCGGCTGGCTGAGATAGCGTGACTGCCAACTTGCGATGACTTGCGTTCTCGTTTGATTAGGGCTTAAGACGTTGCGCTACATGTAAGACATTACGCTACATTATAAGACGTTGCGCTAACATTGTAAGACATTACTTCAGATTCTGTGGCTGTCCGCTATCGAAATTTTTATGGTATCCCGTTGAATACTGAAATTAAGACTTCTAGTATACAAAACTAAAATCGCATGGATATGGGGATACTGCAAATTTCAAGCCCTGGTAATACCTCTTCATCATTAGTCATCATGAGATCTTTATAAGCCATGAAAGTCTTGAATGAATTAATCCCTAAAAATAAATAAATATAAATATATAGAGAGAGTGAGAGACATTATAAAATAGCAACCTCGTACCCAGGCTTTCCGCTCCCGCCCTTGCGAACTCGTCGCAAATTCATAGTCATGTGTGCTTCCTTAGTGGTAGCGTTTGCATATGAGATGTAGTTGAAGTGATATGATAAGTTGTACGTATACATGTAGTGCATGTGGTACGTTTGTGACCTTGACCCGTAGCTCAGTCGGTAGAGCGTGGGACTAGTAACCTGAAGGCATTGAACTCTATTAGTAAACTGGAACGCTAACTCCATAAGTCAGGCCCTATGAATGGATGAAGCCAAAAATCTTTAAATGTTAGTTTTTGTGAGTTTTGAGCTGAAATACTTAACGCTGAACGTTGGGCTGTATATGAAACTGAAGCTATTGAAAAATGCTATTTGGTATAGAAACTTCAAGAGCTTAGCTAAAAGAGAAATAATTAAAAAATATAAAAACAACTGCCATTTTGTTTGCCGAACGTTACAAAATCGGGCAGTTGTTTTTATATTTTTTAATTATTTCCCTTTTAGCTAAAGTCTTGAAGTTTCTATACCAAATAGCATTTTTCAATAGCTTCAGTTTCATATATAGCCCAACGTTCAGCGTTAAGTATTTCAGCTCAAAACTCAGAAAAACTACAACAAGTTTCTTAGTGTTATTTCCCAGCGAAATATGGTCGAACATTTACTACATTTTAAAAAGTTTAAAATAACGAGGAAACTTATACTATACATCAAATTGAAGCCAATGCTATTTCTAAAAACATACGTATAAAACAATGTATTTCAATCCGTTATTTTGGAGTAATTTGTTATCGTCCCAAAATATATGGCAGGATGAAAATTAAGTAACTTGAAGCACGGGAGCTACCTGCAAAGGGACTGGCACTGGCTTCAACCCCCCCCCCCCCCCCCCCCGAGTTATCGTTCATGCAGGTTTGACCAAGTTTTTTGATTTTTAACACAACTACATATTGTACCTCTTTCTTTAGAAAGAACTTCCATTTCTTTGCCAACACTTTCATCCCACCATGTGACAGCAACGTGAAATGAATAATCACAAACAACTAAACAACCAAAATAATTTTTAAAAAATGTTTAAAGTGCTTATGTAGCGAAAATGAAGTCCAAAAGAAACTCTCTTATTTGACAAAACGTTTGAATTGATAAAGATGGACGTTTACAATTCGTCCTCATCTCACTTCGTTCTTGAGATATTGAGATTTGTTTTAAATAGCACTTATCAAATTCATTAATAATTCATGAAGAAAATTCAAACGAAATGAATGTTTAATCAGCATCTTTAAATACGGATAAAACATTGATTAATAAAACATCAATGTTTTATCAAAGTTAATAGGCACTAGTGGCTCAAATTCAGCTTTTTCTGAGTTAAAATGATCTTATTTAACCTTTTCTACGACTCTTAAACAAAAATATCTTTGGAACAAGATGAGAAACTGAACAAGCGAAGAGGCTATTCCTCTTAATTTTAAAAACACTTACTTAAAAAAATTAACATACCTTTTTCGTCAGCCCATTTTCGCCATTTGTCATAAGCTGCCAATAGAGACTCATTCTTTGCGGGAATAACAAAATCAACTGGAAAGAAACAGGCGAGAGTAAATGAACAAATAAACAAAATGAATGAAGAAACAAATGAATGAACAAACAAATGAATGAATGAATGAACGAATAATCAAACAAACAAACAAACAAACAATTACAAACAAATAGACAGACAAACAAACAAACAAACAAACAAACAAACAAACAATTACAAACAAACAAACAAACAAACAAACAAACAAACAAACAATTACAAACAAATAGATAGACAAACAAACAATTACAAACAAACAAACAAACAAACAAACAAACAAACAAACAAACAAACAAACAAACAAACAAACAAACAAACAAACAGACAAACAAACAAACAAACAGACAAACAGACAGACAGACAGAGACAAACAAACAAACAAACAAACAAACAAACAGACAGACAAACAAACAAACAGACAAACAAACAATTACAAACAAATAGATAGACAAACAAACAATTACAAACAAACAAACAAACAAACAAACAAACAAACAGACAAACAAACAAACAAACAAACAAACATACAAACAATTACAAACAAACAAACAGACAGACAGACAGATAAACAATTACAAACAAACAAACAGACAGACAGACAAACAAACAAACAAACAGACAAATGAACGAACAAACAAATGAACAAACAAACAAACAAACAAACAAACAAACAGACAGACAAACAAACAATTACAAACAATTACAAACAAACAAACAAACAAACAAACAGACAGACAAACAGACAGACAGACAGACAGACAAACAAACAATTACAAACAAATAAAAATAGACAGACAGACAGACAGACAGACAGACAAACAAACAAACAAACAAACAAACAAACAGACAAACAAACAAACACACAAACAAACAAACAAACAAACAATCAATTACAAATGAACGAACGAACAAATGAATGAATGGTAGATGGATAAATAGATAGATGAATGGATGGTGAATAAATGAATAATAAAAGAATAAATAGACAGGTGAATGCATTAATGAAAAAATAATTAAATTTCTCACATGACTGATGAGAGATTACGATAGAAAACTTAGTGCCAACTCTTGGAATTCAAAATATTTCAGACTTACTTATCATGGTCGTACCACCAGCAACTGCAGCTTTTGTACCATGGTAAAAATCATCCACAGCAACCGTACCACCAAATGGAAATTGCATGTGAGTATGAGTATCAATACCACCTTAAAATACACCAACAAAAAATATAAACTTAAGTCTTAACCCAATGCTGCAAATAAGAGTTATTGCTGTAATCAACTAATGTTAGAGTAAAATAGTCTGGTGTTAGACAGAGTAAAATAGTCTGGTGTTAGACAGAGTAAAATAGTCTGGTGTTAGACAGAGTAAAATAGTCTGGTGTTAGACAGAGTAAGGTGTTAGACAGAGTAAAATAGTCTGGTGTTAGACAGAGTAAAATAGTCTGGTGTTAGACAGAGTAAAATAGTCTGGTGTTAGACAGAGTAAAATAGTCTGGTGTTGGACAGAGTAAAATAGTCTGGTGTTAGACAGAGTAAAATAGTCTGGTGTTGGACAGAGTAAAATAGTCTGGTGTTTGACAGAGTAAAATAGTCTGGTGTTTGACAGAGTACAATAGTCTGGTGTTAGACAGAGTAAAATAGTCTGGTGTTAGACAGAGTAAAATAGTCTGGTGTTGGACAGAGTAAAATAGTCTGGTGTTAGACAGAGTAAAATAGTCTGGTGTTTGACAGAGTAAAAAAAATGGTGTTGGACAGAGTAAAATAGTCTGGTGTTAGACAGAGTAAAATAGTCTGGTGTTTGACAGAGTAAAAAAAATGGTGTTGTACAGAGTAAAATAGTCTGGTGTTAGACAGAGTAAAATAGTCTGGTGTTAGACAGAGTAAAATAGTCTGGTGTTAGACAGAGTAAAATAGTCTGGTGTTGGACAGAGTAAAATAGTCTGGTGTTTGACAGAGTAAAAAAAAAGGTGTTGGACAGAGTAAAATAGTCTGGTGTTAGACAGAGTAAAATAGTCTGGTGTTAGACAGAGTAAAATAGTCTGGTGTTAGACAGAGTAAAATAGTCTGGTGTTGGACAGAGTAAAATAGTCTGGTGTTGGACAGAGTAAAATAGTCTGGTGTTTGACAGAGTAAAAAAAATGGTGTTGGACAGAGTAAAATAGTCTGGTGTTAGACAGAGTAAAATAGTCTGGTGTTAGACAGAGTAAAATAGTCTGGTGTTAGACAGAGTAAAATAGTCTGGTGTTTGACAGAGTAAAAAAAATGGTGTTGGACAGAGTAAAATAGTCTGGTGTTAGACAGAGTAAAATAGTCTGGTGTTAGACAGAGTAAAATAGTCTGGTGTTAGACAGAGTAAAATAGTCTGGTGTTGGACAGAGTAAAATAGTCTGGTGTTTGACAGAGTAAAAAAAATGGTGTTGGACAGAGTAAAATAGTCTGGTGTTAGACAGAGTAAAATAGTCTGGTGTTAGACAGAGTAAAATAGTCTGGTGTTAGACAGAGTAAAATAGTCTGGTGTTAGACAGAGTAAAATAGTCTGGTGTTGGACAGAGTAAAATAGTCTGGTGTTTGACAAAGTAAAAAAAATGGTGTTGGACAGAGTAAAATAGTCTGGTGTTAGACAGAGTAAAATAGTCTGGTGTTAGACAGAGTAAAATAGTCTGGTGTTAGACAGAGTAAAATAGTCTGGTGTTGGACAGAGTAAAATAGTCTGGTGTTGGACAGAGTAAAATAGTCTGGTGTTTGACAGAGTAAAAAAAATGGTGTTGGACAGAGTAAAATAGTCTGGTGTTAGACAGAGTAAAATAGTCTGGTGTTGGACAGAGTAAAATAGTCTGGTGTTAGACAGAGTAAAATAGTCTGGTGTTGGACAGAGTAAAATAGTCTGGTGTTAGACAGAGTAAAATAGTCTGGTGTTAGACAGAGTAAAATAGTCTGGTGTTGGACAGAGTAAAATAGTCTGGTGTTAGACAGAGTAAAATAGTCTGGTGTTTGACAGAGTAAAAAAAATGGTGTTGGACAGAGTAAAATAGTCTGGTGTTAGACAGAGTAAAATAGTCTGGTGTTAGACAGAGTAAAATAGTCTGGTGTTAGACAGAGTAAAATAGTCTGGTGTTTGACAGAGTAAAAAAAAATGGTGTTGGACAGAGTAAAATAGTCTGGTGTTTGACAGAGTAAAAAAAAATGGTGTTGGACAGAGTAAAATAGTCTGGTGTTAGACAGAGTAAAATAGTCTGGTGTTAGACAGAGTAAAATAGTCTGGTGTTTGACAGAGTAAAATAGTCTGGTGTTAGACAGAGTAAAATAGTCTGGTGTTAGACAGAGTAAAATAGTCTGGTGTTAGACAGAGTAAAATAGTCTGGTGTTGGACAGAGTAAAATAGTCTGGTGTTTGACAGAGTAAAAAAAATGGTGTTGGACAGAGTAAAATAGTCTGGTGTTAGACAGAGTAAAATAGTCTGGTGTTAGACAGAGTAAAATAGTCTGGTGTTAGACACAGTAAAATAGTCTGGTGTTAGACACAGTAAAATAGTCTGGTGTTAGACAGAGTAAAATAGTCTGGTGTTAGACAGAGTAAAATAGTCTGGTGTTAGACAGAGTAAAATAGTCTGGTGTTAGACACAGTAAAATAGTCTGGTGTTAGACAGAGTAAAATAGTCTGGTGTTAGACAGAGTAAAATAGTCTGGTGTTAGACAGAGTAAAATAGTCTGGTGTTAGACAGAGTAAAATAGTCTGGTGTTAGACAGAGTAAAATAGTCTGGTGTTTGACAGAGTAAAATAGTCTGGTGTTAGACAGAGTAAAATAGTCTGGTGTTAGACAGAGTAAAATAGTCTGGTGTTAGACAGAGTAAAATAGTCTGGTGTTGGACAGAGTAAAATAGTCTGGTGTTTGACAGAGTAAAAAAAATGGTGTTGGACAGAGTAAAATAGTCTGGTGTTAGACAGAGTAAAATAGTCTGGTGTTAGACAGAGTAAAATAGTCTGGTGTTAGACACAGTAAAATAGTCTGGTGTTAGACACAGTAAAATAGTCTGGTGTTAGACAGAGTAAAATAGTCTGGTGTTAGACAGAGTAAAATAGTCTGGTGTTAGACAGAGTAAAATAGTCTGGTGTTAGACACAGTAAAATAGTCTGGTGTTAGACAGAGTAAAATAGTCTGGTGTTAGACAGAGTAAAATAGTCTGGTGTTAGACAGAGTAAAATAGTCTGGTGTTAGACAGAGTAAAATAGTCTGGTGTTTGACAGAGTAAAATAGTCTGGTGTTAGACAGAGTAAAATAGTCTGGTGTTAGACAGAGTAAAATAGTCTGGTGTTAGACAGAGTAAAATAGTCTGGTGTTAGACAGAGTAAAATAGTCCGGTGTTAGACAGAGTAAAATAGTCTGGTGTTAGACAGAGTAAAATAGTCTGGTGTTAGACAGAGTAAAATAGTCTGGTGTTGGACAGAGTAAAATAGTCTGGTGTTTGACAAAGTAAAAAAAAATGGTGTTGGACAGAGTAAAATAGTCTGGTGTTAGACAGAGTAAAATAGTCTGGTGTTAGACAGAGTAAAATAGTCTGGTGTTAGACAGAGTAAAATAGTCTGGTGTTGGACAGAGTAAAATAGTCTGGTGTTAGACAGAGTAAAATAGTCTGGTGTTTGACAGAGTAAAAAAAATGGTGTTGGACAGAGTAAAATAGTCTGGTGTTAGACAGAGTAAAATAGTCTGGTGTTTGACAGAGTAAAAAAAATGGTGTTGTACAGAGTAAAATAGTCTGGTGTTAGACAGAGTAAAATAGTCTGGTGTTAGACAGAGTAAAATAGTCTGGTGTTAGACAGAGTAAAATAGTCTGGTGTTGGACAGAGTAAAATAGTCTGGTGTTTGACAGAGTAAAAAAAAAAGGTGTTGGACAGAGTAAAATAGTCTGGTGTTAGACAGAGTAAAATAGTCTGGTGTTAGACAGAGTAAAATAGTCTGGTGTTAGACAGAGTAAAATAGTCTGGTGTTGGACAGAGTAAAATAGTCTGGTGTTGGACAGAGTAAAATAGTCTGGTGTTTGACAGAGTAAAAAAAAATGGTGTTGGACAGAGTAAAATAGTCTGGTGTTAGACAGAGTAAAATAGTCTGGTGTTAGACAGAGTAAAATAGTCTGGTGTTAGACAGAGTAAAATAGTCTGGTGTTTGACAGAGTAAAAAAAATGGTGTTGGACAGAGTAAAATAGTCTGGTGTTAGACAGAGTAAAATAGTCTGGTGTTAGACAGAGTAAAATAGTCTGGTGTTAGACAGAGTAAAATAGTCTGGTGTTGGACAGAGTAAAATAGTCTGGTGTTTGACAGAGTAAAAAAAATGGTGTTGGACAGAGTAAAATAGTCTGGTGTTAGACAGAGTAAAATAGTCTGGTGTTAGACAGAGTAAAATAGTCTGGTGTTAGACAGAGTAAAATAGTCTGGTGTTAGACAGAGTAAAATAGTCTGGTGTTGGACAGAGTAAAATAGTCTGGTGTTTGACAAAGTAAAAAAAATGGTGTTGGACAGAGTAAAATAGTCTGGTGTTAGACAGAGTAAAATAGTCTGGTGTTAGACAGAGTAAAATAGTCTGGTGTTAGACAGAGTAAAATAGTCTGGTGTTGGACAGAGTAAAATAGTCTGGTGTTGGACAGAGTAAAATAGTCTGGTGTTTGACAGAGTAAAAAAAATGGTGTTGGACAGAGTAAAATAGTCTGGTGTTAGACAGAGTAAAATAGTCTGGTGTTGGACAGAGTAAAATAGTCTGGTGTTAGACAGAGTAAAATAGTCTGGTGTTGGACAGAGTAAAATAGTCTGGTGTTAGACAGAGTAAAATAGTCTGGTGTTAGACAGAGTAAAATAGTCTGGTGTTGGACAGAGTAAAATAGTCTGGTGTTAGACAGAGTAAAATAGTCTGGTGTTTGACAGAGTAAAAAAAATGGTGTTGGACAGAGTAAAATAGTCTGGTGTTAGACAGAGTAAAATAGTCTGGTGTTAGACAGAGTAAAATAGTCTGGTGTTAGACAGAGTAAAATAGTCTGGTGTTTGACAGAGTAAAAAAAAATGGTGTTGGACAGAGTAAAATAGTCTGGTGTTTGACAGAGTAAAAAAAAATGGTGTTGGACAGAGTAAAATAGTCTGGTGTTAGACAGAGTAAAATAGTCTGGTGTTAGACAGAGTAAAATAGTCTGGTGTTTGACAGAGTAAAATAGTCTGGTGTTAGACAGAGTAAAATAGTCTGGTGTTAGACAGAGTAAAATAGTCTGGTGTTAGACAGAGTAAAATAGTCTGGTGTTAGACAGAGTAAAATAGTCTGGTGTTTGACAGAGTAAAAAAAAATGGTGTTGGACAGAGTAAAATAGTCTGGTGTTTGACAGAGTAAAAAAAAATGGTGTTGGACAGAGTAAAATAGTCTGGTGTTAGACAGAGTAAAATAGTCTGGTGTTAGACAGAGTAAAATAGTCTGGTGTTTGACAGAGTAAAATAGTCTGGTGTTAGACAGAGTAAAATAGTCTGGTGTTAGACAGAGTAAAATAGTCTGGTGTTAGACAGAGTAAAATAGTCTGGTGTTGGACAGAGTAAAATAGTCTGGTGTTAGACAGAGTAAAATAGTCTGGTGTTAGACAGAGTAAAATAGTCTGGTGTTAGACAGAGTAAAATAGTCTGGTGTTAGACAGAGTAAAATAGTCTGGTGTTAGACAGAGTAAAATAGTCCGGTGTTAGACAGAGTAAAATAGTCTGGTGTTAGACAGAGTAAAATACTCTGGTGTTAGACAGAGTAAAATAGTCTGGTGTTGGACAGAGTAAAATAGTCTGGTGTTTGACAAAGTAAAAAAAATGGTGTTGGACAGAGTAAAATAGTCTGGTGTTAGACAGAGTAAAATAGTCTGGTGTTAGACAGAGTAAAATAGTCTGGTGTTAGACAGAGTAAAATAGTCTGGTGTTGGACAGAGTAAAATAGTCTGGTGTTAGACAGAGTAAAATAGTCTGGTGTTTGACAGAGTAAAAAAAATGGTGTTGGACAGAGTAAAATAGTCTGGTGTTAGACAGAGTAAAATAGTCTGGTGTTTGACAGAGTAAAAAAAATGGTGTTGTACAGAGTAAAATAGTCTGGTGTTAGACAGAGTAAAATAGTCTGGTGTTAGACAGAGTAAAATAGTCTGGTGTTAGACAGAGTAAAATAGTCTGGTGTTGGACAGAGTAAAATAGTCTGGTGTTTGACAGAGTAAAAAAAAAGGTGTTGGACAGAGTAAAATAGTCTGGTGTTAGACAGAGTAAAATAGTCTGGTGTTAGACAGAGTAAAATAGTCTGGTGTTAGACAGAGTAAAATAGTCTGGTGTTGGACAGAGTAAAATAGTCTGGTGTTGGACAGAGTAAAATAGTCTGGTGTTTGACAGAGTAAAAAAAATGGTGTTGGACAGAGTAAAATAGTCTGGTGTTAGACAGAGTAAAATAGTCTGGTGTTAGACAGAGTAAAATAGTCTGGTGTTAGACAGAGTAAAATAGTCTGGTGTTTGACAGAGTAAAAAAAATGGTGTTGGACAGAGTAAAATAGTCTGGTGTTAGACAGAGTAAAATAGTCTGGTGTTAGACAGAGTAAAATAGTCTGGTGTTAGACAGAGTAAAATAGTCTGGTGTTGGACAGAGTAAAATAGTCTGGTGTTTGACAGAGTAAAAAAAATGGTGTTGGACAGAGTAAAATAGTCTGGTGTTAGACAGAGTAAAATAGTCTGGTGTTAGACAGAGTAAAATAGTCTGGTGTTAGACAGAGTAAAATAGTCTGGTGTTAGACAGAGTAAAATAGTCTGGTGTTGGACAGAGTAAAATAGTCTGGTGTTTGACAAAGTAAAAAAAATGGTGTTGGACAGAGTAAAATAGTCTGGTGTTAGACAGAGTAAAATAGTCTGGTGTTAGACAGAGTAAAATAGTCTGGTGTTAGACAGAGTAAAATAGTCTGGTGTTGGACAGAGTAAAATAGTCTGGTGTTGGACAGAGTAAAATAGTCTGGTGTTTGACAGAGTAAAAAAAATGGTGTTGGACAGAGTAAAATAGTCTGGTGTTAGACAGAGTAAAATAGTCTGGTGTTGGACAGAGTAAAATAGTCTGGTGTTAGACAGAGTAAAATAGTCTGGTGTTGGACAGAGTAAAATAGTCTGGTGTTAGACAGAGTAAAATAGTCTGGTGTTAGACAGAGTAAAATAGTCTGGTGTTGGACAGAGTAAAATAGTCTGGTGTTAGACAGAGTAAAATAGTCTGGTGTTTGACAGAGTAAAAAAAATGGTGTTGGACAGAGTAAAATAGTCTGGTGTTAGACAGAGTAAAATAGTCTGGTGTTAGACAGAGTAAAATAGTCTGGTGTTAGACAGAGTAAAATAGTCTGGTGTTTGACAGAGTAAAAAAAAATGGTGTTGGACAGAGTAAAATAGTCTGGTGTTTGACAGTGTAAAAAAAAATGGTGTTGGACAGAGTAAAATAGTCTGGTGTTAGACAGAGTAAAATAGTCTGGTGTTAGACAGAGTAAAATAGTCTGGTGTTTGACAGAGTAAAATAGTCTGGTGTTAGACAGAGTAAAATAGTCTGGTGTTAGACAGAGTAAAATAGTCTGGTGTTAGACAGAGTAAAATAGTCTGGTGTTGGACAGAGTAAAATAGTCTGGTGTTTGACAGAGTAAAAAAAATGGTGTTGGACAGAGTAAAATAGTCTGGTGTTAGACAGAGTAAAATAGTCTGGTGTTAGACAGAGTAAAATAGTCTGGTGTTAGACACAGTAAAATAGTCTGGTGTTAGACACAGTAAAATAGTCTGGTGTTAGACAGAGTAAAATAGTCTGGTGTTAGACAGAGTAAAATAGTCTGGTGTTAGACAGAGTAAAATAGTCTGGTGTTAGACACAGTAAAATAGTCTGGTGTTAGACAGAGTAAAATAGTCTGGTGTTAGACAGAGTAAAATAGTCTGGTGTTAGACAGAGTAAAATAGTCTGGTGTTAGACAGAGTAAAATAGTCTGGTGTTAGACAGAGTAAAATAGTCTGGTGTTTGACAGAGTAAAATAGTCTGGTGTTAGACAGAGTAAAATAGTCTGGTGTTTGACAGAGTAAAATAGTCTAGTGTTTGACAGAGTAAAATAGTCTGGTGTTAGACAGAGTAAAATAGTCTGGTGTTAGACAGAGTAAAATAGTCTGGTGTTAGACAGAGTAAAATAGTCTGGTGTTAGACAGAGTAAAATAGTCTGGTGTTTGACAGAGTAAAATAGTCTGGTGTTAGACAGAGTAAAATAGTCTGGTGTTAGACAGAGTAAAATAGTCTGGTGTTAGACAGAGTAAAATAGTCTGGTGTTAGACAGAGTAAAATAGTCCGGTGTTAGACAGAGTAAAATAGTCTGGTGTTAGACAGAGTAAAATAGTCTGGTGTTAGACAGAGTAAAATAGTCTGGTGTTGGACAGAGTAAAATAGTCTGGTGTTTGACAAAGTAAAAAAAATGGTGTTGGACAGAGTAAAATAGTCTGGTGTTAGACAGAGTAAAATAGTCTGGTGTTAGACAGAGTAAAATAGTCTGGTGTTAGACAGAGTAAAATAGTCTGGTGTTGGACAGAGTAAAATAGTCTGGTGTTGGACAGAGTAAAATAGTCTGGTGTTTGACAGAGTAAAAAAAATGGTGTTGGACAGAGTAAAATAGTCTGGTGTTAGACAGAGTAAAATAGTCTGGTGTTAGACAGAGTAAAATAGTCTGGTGTTGGACAGAGTAAAATAGTCTGGTGTTAGACAGAGTAAAATAGTCTGGTGTTGGACAGAGTAAAATAGTCTGGTGTTAGACAGAGTAAAATAGTCTGGTGTTAGACAGAGTAAAATAGTCTGGTGTTGGACAGAGTAAAATAGTCTGGTGTTAGACAGAGTAAAATAGTCTGGTGTTTGACAGAGTAAAAAAAATGGTGTTGGACAGAGTAAAATAGTCTGGTGTTAGACAGAGTAAAATAGTCTGGTGTTAGACAGAGTAAAATAGTCTGGTGTTTGACAGAGTAAAAAAAAATGGTGTTGGACAGAGTAAAATAGTGTGGTGTTAGACAGAGTAAAATAGTCTGGTGTTAGACAGAGTAAAATAGTCTGGTGTTTGACAGAGTAAAATAGTCTGGTGTTAGACAGAGTAAAATAGTCTGGTGTTAGACAGAGTAAAATAGTCTGGTGTTAGACAGAGTAAAATAGTCTGGTGTTGGACAGAGTAAAATAGTCTGGTGTTTGACAGAGTAAAAAAAATGGTGTTGGACAGAGTAAAATAGTCTGGTGTTAGACAGAGTAAAATAGTCTGGTGTTAGACAGAGTAAAATAGTCTGGTGTTAGACACAGTAAAATAGTCTGGTGTTAGACACAGTAAAATAGTCTGGTGTTAGACAGAGTAAAATAGTCTGGTGTTAGACAGAGTAAAATAGTCTGGTGTTAGACAGAGTAAAATAGTCTGGTGTTAGACACAGTAAAATAGTCTGGTGTTAGACAGAGTAAAATAGTCTGGTGTTAGACAGAGTAAAATAGTCTGGTGTTAGACAGAGTAAAATAGTCTGGTGTTAGACAGAGTAAAATAGTCTGGTGTTAGACAGAGTAAAATAGTCTGGTGTTAGACAGAGTAAAATAGTCTGGTGTTTGACAGAGTAAAATAGTCTAGTGTTTGACAGAGTAAAATAGTCTGGTGTTAGACAGAGTAAAATAGTCTGGTGTTAGACAGAGTAAAATAGTCTGGTGTTAGACAGAGTAAAATAGTCTGGTGTTAGACAGAGTAAAATAGTCTGGTGTTTGACAGAGTAAAATAGTCTGGTGTTAGACAGAGTAAAATAGTCTGGTGTTAGACAGAGTAAAATAGTCTGGTGTTAGACAGAGTAAAATAGTCTGGTGTTAGACAGAGTAATTAAAATAGTCTGGTGTTTGACAGAGTAAAATAGTCTGGTGTTAGACAGAGTAAAATAGTCTGGTGTTTGACAGAGTAAAATAGTCTGGTGTTAGACAGAGTAAAATAGTCTGGTGTTTGACAGAGGAAAATAGTCTGGTGTAATTAGACAGAGTAAAATAGTCTGGTGTTAGACAGAGTAAAATAGTCTGGTGTTAGACAGAGTAAAATAGTCTGGTGTTAGACAGAGTAAAATAGTCTGGTGTTAGACAGAGTAAAATAGTCTGGTGTTAGACAGAGTAAAATAGTCTAGTCAAATTACTGTCTAATGCCAGACAATTTTACTCAGCATGAGATAACCTATTAAGTAGTCAAATGGTTAACTGGAAAGAAAGATGTTAAATTCTTGAAGATACATTACCAGGTATAACATATTTCTTGTAAGCATCGATCACTTTAGCATCTCCTGGAACCACCAATCCTTCACCAACTTCCCTATTTTAGAGAATACAGTGACCACACCATTAACTTTCATGACTAGTGACCACACACATTAACTAACATGAGTAGCGACCACACACATTAACTAACATGACTAGTGACCACACACATTAACTAACATGACTAGTGACCACACACATTAACTAACATGACTAGTGACCACACACATTAACTTTCATGACTAGTGACCACACCCATTAACTTTAATGACTAGTGACCACACACATTAACTTTAATGACTAGTGACCACACACATTAACTTTAATGACTAGTGACCACACACATTAACTTTATGACATGACCACACATTAACTAATGGACTAGTGACCACACCCATTAACTTTCATGACTAGTGACCACACACATTAACTTCCATGACTAGTGACCACACCCATTAACTTTCATGACTAGTGACCACACCCATTAACTTTAATGACTAGTGACCACACACATTAACTTTCATGACTAGTGACCACACCCATTAACTTTCATGACTAGTGACCACACACATTAACTTTCATGACTAGTGACCACACCCATTAACTTTCATGACTAGTGACCACACCCATTAACTTTCATGACTAGTGACCACACCCATTAACTTTCATGACTAGTGACCACACACATTAACTTTCATGACTAGTGACCACACACATTAACTTTAATGACTAGTGACCACACACATTAACTAACATGACTAGTGACCACACCCATTAACTTTAATGACTAGTGACCACACACATTAACTTTAATGACTAGTGACCACACACATTAACTTTAATGACTAGTGACCACACACATTAACTTTCATGACTAGTGACCACACACATTAACTTTCATGACTAGTGACCACACACATTAACTTTCATGACTAGTGACCACACACATTAACTAACATGACTAGTGACCACACCCATTAACTTTCATGACTAGTGACCACACCCATTAACTTTAATGACTAGTGACCACACACATTAACTTTCATGACTAGTGACCACACACATTAACTAACATGACTAGTGACCACACCCATTAACTTTCATGACTAGTGACCACACACATTAACTTTAATGACTAGTGACCACACACATTAACTTTCATGACTAGTGACCACACCCATTAACTTTCATGACTAGTGACCACACCCATTAACTTTCATGACTAGTGACCACACACATTAACTAACATGACTAGTGACCACACCCATTAACTTTCATGACTAGTGACCACACACATTAACTTTAATGACTAGTGACCACACCCATTAACTTTAATGACTAGTGACCACACACATTAACTTTAATGACTAGTGACCACACACATTAACTTTCATGACTAGTGACCACACCCATTAACTTTAATGACTAGTGACCACACACATTAACTTTCATGACTAGTGACCACACCCATTAACTTTCATGACTAGTGACCACACCCATTAACTTTCATGACTAGTGACCACACCCATTAACTAACATGACTAGTGACCACACCCATTAACTTTCATGACTAGTGACCACACCCATTAACTAACATGACTAGTGACCACACACATTAACTTTCATGACTAGTGACCACACACATTAACTTTCATGACTAGTGACCACACCCATTAACTTTCATGACTAGTGACCACACCCATTAACTTTAATGACTAGTGACCACACCCATTAACTTTAATGACTAGTGACCACACACATTAACTTTCATGACTAGTGACCACACCCATTAACTAACATGACTAGTGACCACACCCATTAACTTTAATGACTAGTGACCACACACATTAACTTTAATGACTAGTGACCACACACATTAACTAACATGACTAGTGACCACACCCATTAACTTTAATGACTAGTGACCACACACATTAACTTTCATGACTAGTGACCACACTCATTAACTTTAATGACTAGTGACCACACTCATTAACTTTAATGACTAGTGACCACACTCATTAACTTTAATGACTAGTGACCACACACATTAACTAACATGACTAGTGACCACACTCATTAACTTTCATGACTAGTGACCACACACATTAACTTTCATGACTAGTGACCACACTCATTAACTTTAATGACTAGTGACCACACTCATTAACTTTAATGACTAGTGACCACACTCATTAACTTTCATGACTAGTGACCACACCCATTAACTTCCATGACTAGTGACCACACACATTAACTTTTATGACTAGTGACCACACACATTAACTTTAATGACTAGTGACCACACTCATTAACTTTCATGACTAGTGACCACACACATTAACTTTCATGACTAGTGACCCTACAGCAAATAATTATTGATTCCTAAACCTCATGAACTTACTTGATCAAACCATCTTCTATATAGACATCAGATTCAAACATTCGATCATGGTTGACCACAGTACCACCCTTGATCACAATTCGATTGTGCTAAACAAACAAAAAACAAACAGATTCTAAACTACAGGTATATGTTTGAGGGATTATTGGTGAAATAAAACTTTCTGCATTGAAATATATATATACACTGAAGGCAGTAAAGGCCTTGAACCTGTAATGCCAGTGCAGTGCTCATACCATTCAGTGATGATTTCCAAATTTTAGAAGTGGGGGAACGCTCACTAAAGTCAAATCAGGGGTTTCAAATGATTGACCGTGTATTACTGCTAAACTGGATTTTCTGGTACACTGCCTAGCACAGTACCCCCTACAGATATTATATTAACTATGCCTCTAAAAACCAACTTATCCTAACCCCAAAAATTCAGGTCTCCTAGATTTAACAACTAAGTACATCTATATAATATGAGTAGCTGCAATCTCAATTTTCATAATTGGTCTGGGATATGACCGGTATTCCGATATTAAGGGGCACGTGTTTACATGAGGCTGGCGTGAACTTGGACTGGCCTGAATTTTGCATTTCAGTTTTTGTTTACACGAGGCCAGCCTTGAAACTAATGGTTTCACTGTTACTCCAAGATTTGTGTAAAATGCCTTAGTACAGCTTGTGACCACCGGAGAATCATTATTTTATATAGATCTGACACCAATCTTATTTAAAACAACGTATTGAGTTTGAGATGTGAAAGTGCTTCAGTTCGGTCTAGCAGGCGACCTGAGATTAGGCTGGCGTGAACTGAATCTCAGGCCGGACTCATGAAAACGATCTATAGTAAAAACACTACAACCTGCCTGAAATCAGTCTGACCTGAGTTTGGGCCGGCCTCGTGTAAACACCCCCTAACCCAAGTAAGGATCTGCATGACCCTAACCAACACACTGTGCCCTCTATTATATTAACAATGCCTCTATAAAAAAGATTAACCCCCCAAAGCTTACTGTATACACTAACTTAGCAACCCATAAATTCAAGTCTCCTAGAGTAACAACTATAAAGTACATCTACATATCAGTAGCTGCAATCTCAATTTTCATAATTGGTTTCAGATATGACCATAAGTATTCCGATATTTACACTGGCTGTTCGGAAAACACGGGGTGCAGGGTCAATTTAATTTTTAATAATAAAAGTGAATAAAGTATATCCTTTAGTTGTTGTTGTTTTAAAATTAGGCCTACCGAAAATATTCGTATAAAAGCAAGCGGTACAGTTTTTAATAAGTTAATGTAAGTCCAAGATATGGGATCCCAAATCATCGAGTTTGGATTCGAGTTTAAGTTAAAGTTCGAATCACATCTACACCGTCACGTAAAAATCTCACAGCTTGTCAACAGGATGTGTTCGTAACAGGCTTGTAACAAGGCTGGGAACAAGTTATAACAATGCTGTTCATTCAAGAAGTTGCTACAACCTTGTTAGCATCAATCTGTTAACAACTTGTTGAGTGCAGAGCGGTAACAGGTTGTTGGAACAACTTGTCATCAGTCTGTTGGAGTCATCATCTACACACGTAAAAACACACAAGCTGTTATACAACAGGTTGTTGACAACTTGTAACAAGGCTGATGACTTCAACAGACTGATGACAAGTTGTTCCAACAACTTGTTACCACTCTGCACTCAACAAGTTGTTAACAGATTGATGCTAACAAGGTTGTAGCAGCTTCTTGAATGAACAGCATTGTTACAACTTGTTCCCAGCCTTGCTACAAGCCTGTTGCAAACACATCCTGTTGACAAGCTGTGAGATTTTTACGATTTTTACGAGATCTGTTACTTACCGACCTGCAAGAAAGTTGTTACAAGGCTGTTCAACAGGCTGTCACAGTCATGTGTTTGCACTGGCTGTCCTGTCTGTTAACATGTCTGTAACAGGTTGTTGACAACTTGTAACAAGGCTGATGACTCCAACAGACTGATGACAAGTTGTTCCAACAACCTGTTACCGCTCTGCAATCAACAAGTTGTTAACAGATTGATGCTAACAAGGTTGTAGCAGCTTCTTGAATGAACAGCATTGTTACAACTTGTTAACAGCCTTGCTACAAGCCTGTTGCGAACACATCTTGTTGACAACCTGTGAGATTTTTACATGTGTAGTACACACGTAAAAATACACAAGCTGTTACAGACCTGCAAGCAAGTTGTTACAAGGCTGTTCAACAGGCTGTCACCGTCATGTGTTCACACTGGCTGTCCCAGTCTGTTAACATGTCTGTAACAGGTTGTTGACAACTTGCAACAAGGCTGATGACTCCAACAGACTGATGACAATTAAGTTGTTCCAACAACCTGTTACCGCTCTGCACTCAACAAGTTGTTAACAGATTGATGCTAACAAGGTTGTAGCAGCTTCTTGAATGAACAGCATTGTTACAACTTGTTAACAGCCTTGCTACTGACCTGTTGCGAACACAAGCTGTGAGATTTTTACATGTGTAGTAGATCAGCCTAGAGAGTATGTAGTCTACAAGATGTGATTTGAACCCCATCTTGGACTTACATTGACTTATTAAAATAGCTATATATTTGTAATACTGTACAGTCTGGTTTTATACGAATATTTTCAATAGGAATAATTTTAAAACAACAACAACTAAAATATATACTTTAGTCGCTTTCATTATTAAAAATTAAATATTTGACCCCGCATCTCGCGCACCCCGTGTTTTCCGAACAGCCATTTACACTAGTTAAATATAAACAAGATAAAAACACACACAAGTGTACATAACAGTACACCTTTGTGTAAAGTTTGCACAGCTGTAATTCATAGCGTTATTAAAACTTTTATAAATAAAGCTAAGCTAGCTGAACGAAGTCAAACTGTTCGCATATATATATTTATTTATTAGTGCCTTCCTCGTTTCTGTAGTCTGCGACAAGCCGACTTCTAAATACGAGAAATTCTACACTATAAAAGTCAAAGAACGTCAAATAATTGACCTTACGGCTTACCACCATTGTACAAATCTCAGCTCCCTTCTTCTTCAAATCCTTTCTGGAAAACTCGATTGAAAAACCACTTTCAATCCTTGCAACGTGGTCGCAACGCTACAAATTTATAAATGGAAATCTCAATTGGAAACTCAAATAGCGACCAGACTCCCCCCGTAAATCATGTTACTTATTATCTTTTACAGGGGGGTGGGGACAAAACCTTTGAAAGAGCGAAGTGCAAATTGATCTTGTGATTTGTGTAGGTTCTCTCGGAATTCTTAAAATAAGGAAAAACTACAAGCACTGACATTTTTTTGCTTTACAACTAATTACAAGGCTTGTAAAGGTAATGTTACAATTTCATGGAAAACACTGTCACTGTTGGAAAAAGCCCGCCATTAATTAATTAAGGCGGTAAAAAATTTCGGCGAAAAATTTGTACCGGCAAAATATTTCGTAAAAAAAGTGAAAGTAAAAAAATTGAATGAATGGATGGATGATGGATGGATAAATGGATGGATGAATGAATATATACATGGATAAATAGATGGATGAATGAATGAATAGATGGATAAATAGATGGATGAATGAATGAATGAATAGATGGATAAATGGATGGATAAATGGATGGATGGATGAATGAATGAATAGATGGATGGATGGATGAATGGATGGATGGATGGATGGATGGATGGATGGATGGATGGATGGTGGATGTGGAAAGATCGATTCAGCTCACACCCGCAAAAATTTCGACGACAAATATGTCCCGAAAAAAGTTTCGCTAAAGAACATGGCGGAACAGCCATACCGAGAGTTGATAGCCAATTCAGGTGTAAATGAACTGTTTTTTGACGGCAATTGCGACGGCGAAAGAGCTATTTGTTGGACAAGATTGACCACAGATGAAGCCTCTTGGATAATAGCTGTTAGCAATGGCAACGATATTTGGAGGAACGCTTTTGAGCGGCCAGATTTGGAAAGCCAATGTGAACTATCTGATGTTGAAACTGTTGAGAACTGCTTGGAAATTGTGAAAAATTCCTTTGAAACTGGAAATGTGTCTATGTTAAAAGTTGGGAATAAAGTGCTACTGCAATGTTCTGAAGGAACAACGACGATCAATTTTGATTTATACGAGGCGAAAATAAGCGAAAGAAAAATTGAGTTGTCCTACATCGTGTTTCATTTGACAGATAAAATGAAAAATTTGGAAAATTCTCTAACAGACGCAAAAAAAGATTTGGAAGGAGAAAGGTGTATAAAAGAGAAAAGTGTGGATGTTCAAAGCTTTGGTTTTGAGCCTACGAGGAAAGCTGGCCCAGCAGCTAATGTACGCAGAAAACATGGACATAGTCTTGTGAATCCGAACAGCAAGAAAGCTAAAAGAGCAAAGGGAATTAGTTTTGAGTGAAGAATTTGATTATAATGTACTGTACAAGTCATAATAGCTACTGCTGGTTGGAGGTGACCGTGCCGCACACCGAATTTTGATCGTTGTTTGCATTGTCTCAACTCCTACTTGACACGACCCAAAGTGTGAGTTCACATGGGGTCAAGTACAAGTTCAGTTTAGTCAAGGTTATTTTTAAAGCTTGAATCGAGTTTTTGTCAGTTGTAAATTAATGTTTATTTTTGTATCAACCAATCACATTTCACTTATCCCAACAAACTGAAATTGAACACTAATAACATTTAACACCAGATCCCAGACAGCAAGTTCTGAGATAATAATTATGAAACTTAGCAAATGTGGAAGGAGATACAGTCATTGGCACCTAAGCGTGTACACCCGTCAAAACATGTTTTATGACAACGTCAAAGTTAAATGTTTACCTTGCAAACGTATTAGGTTTTCATTCGATACATTCGAACCAATGCATTATTGTCACATGAATGCGCCCTTAGCCAATCACATCTCGCCAATCACATCTCGCCAATCGCACGGTGTTGATTTCAAAACAGTTAACTTTGGCTTAAATTTAGAACATGTTTCGACGGGCAGTGTACACGCTTAGGTGCCAACGACTGTATTACTAGTGTAAAAGCTTTGTCCATTGATTTTACAGTAAAAGAGCTATTGTCGACAAGCATTTTAAATAACCTTGACTAATTAACTGAACTTGTACTTGACCGTGTGTGAACTTGTACTTTGGGCCATGTCAAGTAGCAGTTGAGACAATGCAAAGAATGATCAAAATTAGGTGCACGGCGCGGTCACCTGCAACCAGCTGTAGGCACATTTAATTAGTGATTATTGGTGACTGAGAAAATCAAGCAATAATTATAATTTGTGGGCATGTGCATTCAGTCCTCAAAAACTGCCAAAGAAATATGAATTATAGACTTTGATTTCACATTTACTTTTCTGCTTTGTGTTGCAAAGTTCATTGGGAAGTTCAGATATTCGTTTGTAAGTACATGTTGCCAAGGTTGAAAACTTATCCAATCGAATTGCGAGCTTTGGATCAAAACTCATTTATGATTGGATAATGTTTTAACCTTGGTAACATAATTCTTACCCTGAAACTCAGAGCCCCTTTCCAACTTACACAGGCTTCAGGGGAAAGTGGACTCTGCCAACAAACTCGATTAGAGCCTGGCCCGCCCAAAATAGTATCTTGGCAACCATTTACGCATACTCAAAAACAAATATCAAGTTTATTGGCAGAGCTCACTTTCCTAGAAAGCCTGTGTAGGTTGCAAAGGGGCTCTGACTCACATGGTACATAATTCTGAACTTCTGAATGAATACCTGAACTTGAAAAAGGAAAAACGTAAAAAAGTCCAGAGTAATCTTTACATTTGTCCATTTGATCTCCAATGAACACTTTTCACCTCTCATTTTTTACCTTAAAAATGCTATTAGGAATGACCTTTGGTCTTTCATCGTTATTAAACCCGATTTTGATTGAAAAGGCTCCATTAACGTGAAATCAACTATACCGGTAATTTATACAAAATGTTTCAATTAATTAGTTGGATTATCTACATCGTATGTATGGAATTTTTTGCATGCTGATCTCTGGGGGTATCCATCCTGCAGGAACCCAGCCTGTGGTCTGATTCAACCCCACTGTATCTGGTTGAGCCCACTCACTATCTTTCAGTGCTGTAAAAGTTACATAATTTTTGTAACTTAAGTTACAGCTACATCGTTAGAAAAGTAACTAGTTGCCGATAAAAGTTACAATGAAAAGAAAGTAACTAGTTACAGTTACAAAGTTACTTCAAAAAATTTGTAACTAGTTACAAAGTTACATTCCATTGTCCGTGTTTCTAGAATCAACAAAGAAATTACTAGTTTTTAGATACCAGTACCATAGTCCATAATTATGTTTTTACAGCTAAATATAGTTGTCACTAAGCAGAAATAGTCAAATGTGTACATAATGTACCTTTATTATTACATCAAAACCATTTTTATCAAGAAAGAATGACATCCTCAACTGAATATCAGTAACTATACTAGTCACATTTTTGAACCAAATATTGTAACTAGTTACAGTTCTTTAAAAAAGTAACTAGTTATAGTTACTTCTTCAAAAACTAGTTATAGTTACAGTTACTTCTTCAGAAAAAGTAACTAGTTTCAGTTACAGTTACTTAAAAATGTAACTAGTTACTGTAACTAGTTACTTGTAATGAAGTTACTCACAGCACTGCTATCTTTGGAGTATGTGAAATCACGTCGAGGACTGGGGTGAGTAAAGTCAAACCAGGGGGGAGAGAAGACAACAGCATATTTCACACACTCCAAAGTTAGCGAGAGGGCTCCCTGTCCACTGTATCTGGTTGAGAACCTCAATGTCTCAATCTAATTTTTGTTGACATACTGAACCGTTGTATCCATTTGAAACTTTCCAACCACTGACCTCGATATATTGAGGCGTTTCGGTAGTGGAGTACCCCCCCCCCCCCCCCCCCCCCCCCCAAGAACCAAAGGGCCTACATAGCCCACGATCAGGCCCAGGCCCAGCTGGGTACCAGGCCCGCGCGCCCGACAATGTTTACCTCCCAGTCATCGCTTAGCAACGAATGGAAGCCATGTTGTATCTCGAGAAGAATTGAAGCACCGAGTTCTACATCTTTGTAGCCCAAAATAATGGCCAGTACAGTTATCTCGACCAGGTTACCGCCAAATATTGACATCACAAAAGCACCATTGGCTTATGGCGACAGAGCTTTGCCCAAACTGGTTGGTAGTTTGCGAGAAATCTTTCTTTTTTCCGTCGTCATTTTCGCTCGAATTATTACACTAAAAATGCTCTGGTTTCTTCTTGTGCTTTTTTATACAGAATCGTGAGCTTAATGGCGGGGATCTTTTGACAAAACAAAGAGCGTTGATGTCGCTTTGTGATATTTTGCACGATCCTGAAAACATTTGCCAAGCTTTACGAGTTGGTAAGCGAACGCTTCTTTTAGATATAAAATTAGTCTGATGAAGAACTTTGGTTTAAAACGTCAGTATTTCGTTCTCTAAAATCTCAACAGTTCACCATCTTTAAGATTTTCTATACATCATAACACACTGCCTACGTAGCATGGTTTACTCTGATGAAGAACTTTGGTTTAAACTAATCTTGGCAGTTTAAAACACTGCCTACGCAGCACTCTACTTTTTTATAAATGATTCTCATCATCTGAGTCTCAGTAGCTCAATGGTTAGAGCATCTCACTGGTCATCAGAAGGTTGTGGGTTGTACACATATTCAATCTACGTTCAAATCATCTGAGTCTCAGTAGCTCAATGGTTAGAGCATCTCACTGGTCATCAGAAAGGTTGTGGGTTGTACACATATTCAATCTACGTTCAAATTATCTGAGTCTCAGTAGCTCAATGGTTAGACCATCTCACTGGTCATCAGAAGGTTGTGGGTTGTACACATATTCAATCTACGTTCAAATCATCTGAGTCTCAGTAGCTCAATGGTTTGAGCATCTCACTGGTCATCAGAAGGTTGTGGGTTGTACACATATTCAATCTATGTTCAAATCATCCGAGTTCTATGGGTTTAATAACAAGTGATTTCCCCCTTTCCTGCCTGAGCTGCTCAAAAACAACCCCTTTATTGTTTTACTCTGTCTATTAGTTAACACCAGATGATTCAGTACTTGTCAAAGGGTGAACCCTCAGACATCCTAGGCAGCAATGAGTTGATATTCAATTAATATTTTATACCTAGGTATTGTGTCAAGTCTTAAAAGTCTGTTGCTTGATCGAGACCCAACAGTGAGACACAAGACAACAGAAGTCCTTTACATTATAGCAGGTTGGATTATATACTGTAGTACCCTGCGAGTCAGCCCTTTCCGACCTACGCAAGCTTCGGGGGAAAGTGGGCTCTGCCAAACTCGATCTTCACCCCAAGTTTGGGGCAACTTCAGTCAGGTTTTAAACTGGTCAAACAAGTTCTAGTTTACGAACACGCGTAAGCAGGAAAATAGGAAGTGACGCATTAGAGCCTGGGCCAAAAATAGTATCTTGGCAACCATTCACGCATGCTCAAAAAGAAATATCGAGTTTTTGAGAAAATGTGGTGCGCGCAAGAACGTGGCGTGTGAAAATGTGGCGTGTGAAAATATGAAGCTCGAAAATATGGCGCGTGAAAATAAGGCCAGGGGGATGACATGTGATGAAGATAACCAATATGACTACAACCATGATTAATGATTGAAGGTCATGATGATGTTTGTAAATGATGTACTGTAGATAAAGTAGTGATGCTGATGACCACTACAACCATAACGATGGTGTTTACTGTATAATGATAATGACTATGATTTTTAAAGAGAATGTCTTGCACTTATCATTATCGTACGCCATCACATGTGATGGTGAATCATGATCACCATGTTGATGATGATCAGGTGATCGACCATGATGATCAGATGACCAAGATGATGATGTAATATATGAAACATGGGGAAGAGTGTTTCATCCGATATCCAGTCACTGAGAAGTGGTTGAAAAACGAGGTCGTAGGCCGCGTTTTTTTAACCAATTTCGAGGTGGCTGGATTAAGGGTAATATACACCTTTAATTTGTGTCTTTTTAATTTCTGCAGGACACGCTTCTGGAAAAGATGCTTTTCTCGATCACAAAATCATATCCCCACTATCCAAACTAGTAAGCAATGTAGAGCTGTGTTCCAAAGACCTACATTTTGATTAAATAACTTCAATCATGTCAATTGCAGGCAGCAGACCACCGAGAGGGGAGAGAAGCCACACAGGGGGCCCACTACCACAGTCTAAAAGTGAAAGCTACAAACTAGCGCGATTCTTAGAAAGTTTTAAGAACTGCATTAGAAGAAAAAATCTACAGAATTTAGTCGAAAACAACTGTAATAATTGTAATCTTTGCTCTACTTAAAATCATTCGCAGTTTTAACTTTTATATCTTACAAAATTTTAGAAGTTTATTGTTACTGTAACTGTATATCATATGTCTATATATAAATTACTGTATATTAGTTAGAGTTTAGTTAGGTACGGTAGTACAGTAAGTGTCCCCAATTAGTTTGTTAAAACTAAATACATAGACACTTTTTAATGAAGTTATTATTATTCAAACCCCCAGACCCCCCCTAGTAGGGTTGAAGCTTCGGCACGATCTGACTTACCCCGGGGCCCATCATGGCTTTCGGTGGCCCTGATGTCAGGTCACACAATATAATAGCTATAGCCTGTAAAAAATGTTATTTAAAATAGACATGCATGTATATTAATATACTTTTCTTAGTTTGACGATGAGGTGTATGAGGCTCGATGCAATTCCCATAAAGCTATTGAAATGTGTGCACACATGACAAATGGACAAGAAGGAATAGTCGAGGCAGGTCTCATTCCAACATTAGTGGGAAAATTACTGGAGGAAACGGATGAAATAAAGGTGAGCCATTCTTAATCTCTTGGATCATTCACTCTAGTGGTAGTACTGCACTTGGCTGTATAATAAACATTCCTTGGTGACCAGAAGGATCTCTTTCACCATCTCCTATCTTTTTGTCTAATAAATTCATTAATTTTAATCATTAATGTTAATGTAATTCCACTTGTAAAACACCAGACATAAGTTACCCTCTTGATTGATACACTGATTATCACCACCATCACTATCATCACCACCACCAGCTGTCACCAGCATCATCACCACCACCACCTGTCACCACCATCATCATCAAGTGCAACCATTATCACTACCATCATCACCATCACCATCGTCACCATCATCAAGTGCAAGCATTATTATCACCACCATCATCATCACCACTATCAACACCACCATCATCATCACCACTATCAACACCACCATCATCACTATCATCACCACCACCATTGTCACCACCATCATCAAGTGCAACCATTATTATCACCATCACCACCCCCATCACATTACCACCACTATTATCACCACCACTATCATCACCACCACCACCATTAATCACTACCACTATTATCATCACTACTACTGTAATCACTACCACCACCACCACTATCATCACTACTACTGTAGTCACCACCACCACTATCATCGCTACTACTGTAATCACTACCACCACTATCATCACTACTGCTGTAATCACTACCATCACCACCACTATCATCACTACTACTGTAATCACTACCACCACCACCACTATCATCACTACTACTGTAATCACTACCACCACCACCACTATCATCACTACTACTGTAATCACTACCACCACCACAATCACTGCTACCATGATCACCATCATCACAACCACCATCATCACCATCACCACCATCACATCACTACCATGATCACCACCATCAACACAACCATCACCACCACCATTATCACCATCAGGTGCCACCATTATTGCATGTCACCACCATCACCACTGTAACTTATATTTAAATCATATAATTATTATTTCTAGGAACTGATACTAGATACACTCCACTTCTGTATGAGAGTAAATACTGAAGATGCATTGGAATCCAATGCTATGGAAGTTTTTGTTGGTCTCTTATCACATCAGTTGCCTGTAATTAGAGGCAAAGCAGCCAGGGATGTCATGGATTTAAGGTAATGTAAGGAAACCAGAGTAAACTAAACTAACATTATATTTATACTGGATAATACTATCAGTCACATCTAAACTGTTCCCTCTAGAGGTCCAGTAAGGGCCATCGCTCATTGATCCAATGTTACTACAGAAGGAAACCAGAGTAAACTAAACTAACTTTATTTATACTGGATAACTCAATCAGTCATATCTAAACTGTTCTCCCTAGAGGTCCAGTAAGGATCATCCCTTATTGATCCAGTGTTACTACAGGAGGAAACCAGAGTAAACTAAACTAACTTTATTTATACTCGATAACTCTATCAGTCATATCTAAACTGTTCTTTCTAGAGGTCCAGTAAGGACCATTCCTTCATTAGTCCAGTGTTACTACAGAAGGAAACCAGAGTAAACTAAACTAACTTTATTTATACTGGATAACTCTATCAGTCATATCTAAACTGTTCTCCCTAGAGGTCCAGTAAGGATCATCCCTCATTGATCCAGTGTTACTACAGGAGGAAACCAGAGTAAACTAAACTAACTTTATTTATACTGGATAACTCTATCAGTCATATCTAAACTGTTCTCCCTAGAGGTCCAGTAAGGACCATCCCTCATTGATCCAGTGTTACTACAGGAGGAAACCAGAGTAAACTAAACTAACTTTATTTATACTGGATAACTCTATCAGTCATATCTAAACTGTTCTTCCTAGAGGTCCAGTAAGGACCATATCTAAACTGACAATTCTTCCTAGAGGTCCAATAAGGGTCATCCCTTTCATGTTTTTTTCCATGTTCAATTTGTCTCTTTTTGCATTCCAGCTTTCCACTCGATGGTAAAAATAAGGCAGTTGAAGTTGGTGCAATAACTTCGTTAGTTCCTTTGCTAAGGGATGCTGATATGGATGTGCAAGCCAATGCATCAGGTGCTATCATGGTGTAAGTGTTGTGTACCGGTGATATAATGGTACAATGTGAACAGCTTGGTGCAACCTAATCAGCTAGAGGCTCAGGTGGAGAGCTAAGGTTGCAAATTCATAGTGATATGTGTTTTCTAAGCAGTAATGTTAGCAAAGTGACATTATCACCTCATCAGCACTAACTACCACTACAATCATCATCACCACTACTACAACCATCACCACAACCATCACCACCACTACCACCATCCCTACCATTACAACCATCATCACTACCACACCCATCACCACCACCATCACCATCACTACCATCATCACCACCACTACACCCATCATCACTACCACACCCATCAACACAACCACCATCACCACCATTAGGTACCATCATCACAACTACCATCACCACCATCACACCCACTACCATCACAACCACTACCACACCCATCATCATTACTACCATCACCACCATAACTACAACCACCATCATCACCATCATCACTATTATCGCTATCATCACCACCACTACCATCATCATCACAACCACTACAATCATCAATACTACCATCACCAATACCACCATCACCACCACCATCACCACCACTATCACTATCATCACCACCACTACCATAATCATCACCATTACTATCATCACCACCACTACCATCACCATCACCATCATCACTACCACCACTACCATCATCACCATGCACCACCATTCCTAAGATTTCCAAGCAGCAGTGACAGCAAAGTGACGTTAGGTACACGCGTGAAAAACGCACAACTTGTTCACGGTTGTTGACAGACGTGAACAAGTTGTTCTCGACAGCCGTGAACAATGTTGTGCTGCTCGCCGTGAACAAGTTGTCAACAAGTTGTTCACTTATAGTTCGAACAATTTGTTCACGGATAAATCAACAGTCATGAACAAGTTGTTCTAACAGCGCATTCTTTATAGCCAACAACGTTGTTCGCACATGATACAACATGTTGTAACAGCATGATGAAATAACAACGATGAACAACAATGTTACAACAATGGTGAACATGGTTGATGTATCAACACGTCCTTAAATTACATGCGTGAACAACGGTTGTTGTTTCATCAAGCAGTAACAACTTGTTGAAACAATGATGAACAATGTTGTTAATTCATCAATGTTGTTCACACATGTCAACAAGTTGTTACAGCATTGTTCAGGCAACATTAATGCTGTAACAACTTGCGAGATTTTTACGCGTGTACACGCGTAAAAACGCACAACTTGTTCCCGGTTGTCAACAGGCGTGAACAATGTTGTGCTGCTCGCCGTGAACAAGTTGTCAACAAGTTGTTCACTTATGGTTCGAACAACTTGTTCACGGATAAATCAACAGTCATGAACAAGTTGTTCCAACAGCACATTTTTATAGCCAACAACGTTGTTCGCACATGATACAACATGTTGTAACAGCATGACGACGTAACAACGATGAACAACAATGGTGTACAGGTTGGTGTATCAACACGTTCTTCGGTTGTTACAACACGCGTGAACAATGGTTGTTGTTTCATCAAGCTGTAACAACTTCTTGAAACAATGATGAACAATGTTGTTCACATATGTCAACAAGTTGTTACAGCATTGTTCAGGCAACAATGCTGTAACAACTTGCGAGATTTTTACGCGTGAAGTTTGCTAGAACATTCACTCAAACTTAAATCCTCAAACCTGACTAAAAGCCTTTAACTAATATAACTATCATTCTCTTATTCTATAGAATCACTATTACTACTCAGGGAAAATTCGCTGCTATTCAAGACGGTGTACTTCCATGTTTGGTAACTTTACTCTCTGACAAATCAACCGAAGTTCGTCTAAATGCACTCAAGGTATTACGACTAAATACACTAAAAAACAAATTAAGAAATACACTTTTCTTATTTAAAAGTAAAAAAAGTAGAGTGCTGTGTAGGCAGCGTTTTAGATAGAGCAAAGTTAAAAAGTGGTAAACTGCTGAGAATAGTTTTAATAACAAAATACTGACGTTTCAAGCAGAGTCCTTCATCAGAGTAAAATGTAGAGTGCTGTGTAGGCAGTGTTTTAGATAGAGCAAAGTGAAAAGATGGTAAACTGCTGAGAATAGTTTTGATAACGAAATACTGACGTTTCAAGCAGAGCCCTTCATCAGAGTAAAATGTAGAGTGTTGTGTAGGCAGTGTTTTAGATAGAGCAAAGTGAAAAGATGGTAAACTGTTGAGAATTGTTTTAATAACGAAATACTGACGTTTCAAGCAGAGCCCTTCATCAGAGTAAAAAGTAGAGTGCTGTGTAGGCAGTGTTTTAGATAGAGCAAAGTGAAAAGATGGTAAACTGTTGAGAATTGTTTTAATAACGAAATACTGACGTTTCAAGCAGTCCTTCATCAGAGTAAAATGTAGAGTGTTGTGTAGGCAGTGTTTTAGATAGAGCAAAGTGAAAAGATGGTAAACCGCTGAAATTTTTAGTAAGATAGAAGACATGGCTAAAGCCCGTTTTCCAGTCATCGCTGAAACAGGCTCGCAGCGAGTACTTGCATCTAATTAAAAAGAACTCGCGAAAAAATCGAAAGAGCGAAAAACACACTACACAATAGTTTTGACTCCAGATTATAATAGGCTGATACCCATAGAACATTGCTAGGTCAGTCGTACTCACAAATTGTGGGGTCAGTGGCCTGCTACATAGAGGGGGTGGGTGGTCCTTACATTGACAGACTTAAAGTGCACATGAAAATAAGTTTGTCTTATTTGAAAGAACACTTAAAATGATAGAGTAACATCTTTTGCAGTTTTTCGTTTCCTTGCTTCGTTCTTGAGATATTTCAGTTTGTTTGATATGTAATTTAAACATCTTGACGTCACATGTGCATAATGAGTTATCAGAGAAGGTTATATATCTTTGCTATTATCAAACCAAACTTAATTCGAAGGAAGTATGTGCGTGTGTTTCTCTCACAACGCCAAACATGTAGAATTTTCAAGTGATTATGTTTGATAATAGCAAAGATATAACCTCTCTGATAACCTTCTTGTGTGATAATTGAAAATTATCGATCTGATCGAAACGAATGGCTGAAGTGAATCCACGCAGTGGAGTGGATTGACTTGAGTTTCAAGCAAGGATCGACTTGAATGTCTCCAATCTGATTAAGCTAAACATGGTTTGACTTGAAAATGACTTGATAAACATTTGATGCAAAGTGTTTCTTGCAGGCAATTACAACGTTAGCTGAAGCACCAGTTGGAAGAAAGACCTTGCTGAAATCTGTGCACAAAGTAAGCCCAAATCCTCAAGCTTTATTTTGATGAGGTTTTTAAATAAATAAATAAATAAACAAATATACAAACAAAATAAACAAATTAACAAACAAATAAAAATATAAATAAATAAACAAACAAACAAACAAACAAACAGATAGATAAACGAATAAATAAACAGATAAATATATAAATAAATTTACAAACAAATAAATACATCCATACATAAATAAATAATATAAACAAATAAAAAAATAAATAAACAGACAAAAAAAATTAAAAGGAATTGGCATTAAAAATTAAGTTTGTCTAATTTTACAACTTTTTCGTATCTTTCCGCGTTTTCAAGATATTTCAATTTGTTTGATATGTAAATGAGATGGAGTGGGGTAAAATATTTTCATACAGAGCAAAATCACTTACATATCTGACATGAAATGTTCCACGTCGCAAGGAGTTTTTATGTGCACAGTTTCAAATGATTTCGATGAACAAACTTAGAGATATAACTGGTTTTGCTACATGTGAAAATATTTTACCCCACACCTGACGTCAGAGACCATCTCATTTACATATCAAACAAATTGAAATATCTTGAAAACGAAGAGAGATACGAAAAAGTTGTAAAGGATGTTCTATTACAATTTTATGAGTTCTTTCAAATTAGACAAACTTAATTTTTAGTGCTATTGCCCTTCAATAAACAGATAAACAAAATAAATAAATATATAAGCTAATAAAGCGAATATTTTTTCCATTTATTAGGTTGAAAATCTTATTCACGATGTTGAAAGTCCAGCAGTACGAAAAGCAGCGCAGATTGCTGTCAAAGTTATCACATGGAAACCATAAAATAATGAATAAACTACATCTGTACAAATGAAATATTATTTTCCACTATGTAAATACAATTATGAGAGCAATAATAAAGGCTACAGACACATGAGATAGTGTAAAAACTGTTGCGTAGGCAGTGTTTTGGATAGAGCGAAGTGTCGAGATTAGTTTTGATAATGAAATACTGACGTTTCGAGCAAAGCCCTTGGGCAGAGTAAAATGTGACATTTATACTCACTTCAAAAACTCATTAATAATTCATGAGGAAAGCACAAAGAAAAATCATAACCGTATCGTGGTTTTATGTGATAAAACATTCTCCTGATTTACATAAACTTTAGCTTTGATTTTCTCGCCTTAGACAACGTTATATTTCAAAATTACTACGCCAACGAACTTACCAAATGGTGATCGTTTTTTAAGCCATTCAAAACACTCGCAGAACGTGTGTTATCAGATCTAAAACACTCCTGCTCGTGTTTTAAATATTACTTAAAGTGCACATGAAACGAAAATTAAGTCTGTCTTATTTGAAAGAACACTTAATTAAGGTGGCTCCATACAGTTTCTTGAAAAATGGAAAATACAAGTTTGAGGGTCCAAAATACGTGATTAAACAATTCGGAAAAAGAATAAAACTAAATGTTATGCGTAGTTAAACATTCTGACAATCAAAAACTGTTACCAAATAAATAGCAACAGTTGTTGCTATGGCAACAATGACGTTTCAAAATGGCTGCCAATTACCCTTCAAACTAATTTAATTCGAAAAAAACTTTGGTGACCCCAATTTTTTTTTTCATTGAAACTTTTCTTGAAGTATGAGTAAATAATAGGCCGATTTTAAAAAAATTCTGTAGAACGAATAATTTTTTTTCCGGAAAAATCATGTTTGTTAATTTTTAAAAAGAATTTCGTTCTACAGAATTTTTTTTAAATCGGCCTATTGATTACTCATACTTCAAGAAAACTAGAAAGGTTTTAAAGAAGTTGGGGGTTAAATTGGGGGTCACCAAAGTTTTTTCGAATTTGAAGGGTAACTGGCAGCCATTTTGAAACGTCATTGTTTCCATAGCAACAACTGTTGCTATTTATTTAGTAACAGTTTTTGATTGTCAGACTGTTTAACTATGCATAACATTTAGTTTTATTCTTTTTCCGAATTGTTTAATCACGTGTTTTGGACTTTCAAACTTGTATTTTCTATTTTTCAAGAAACTGTATGGAGCCAGCTTAAAATGATAGAGTAACATCTTTTGCAGTTTTTCGTTTCGTTGCTTCGTTGTTGAGATATTTCAGTAAGCATGTGGGTGTGTTTCGCCCACACTAAACATGTAGATCTTCAAGTGACTATTATATTTGATAATAGCAAAGATATATAACCTTCTCTGATAACTCATTATGCACATGTGACGTCAAGATGTTTAATTTGCATTTCAAACAAACTGAAATATCTCAAGAACGAAGCAAGGAAACGAAAAACTGCAAAAGATGTTACTCTATCATTTTAAGTGTTCTTTCAAATAAGACAAACTTAATTTTCGTTTCATAGGCACTTAAAAAGATATTTACAACCTTTACTAAATTACATTATTATTATTTTATCAATGGCGCCGGTTCATCTTCATCAGAATCAAACTCCACACTTTCATCTTTTACCCATTTACCATCCCGATCCAAAATCCATCCAGACTTTCTCAACTCTAGATAACGCTCTTGCTCCTCACTCAACGACTTACTCTTTGTAGCATCCAGGACTCTTGTTTTTCTAGATTTATCAACAACTGTCTGTTTGCTGGTAAAACAGGCATCTTTTTCTACAGAATGGCCTTGTAAAGCTTGTCCAGTATTTGGAAAAGAGGAACTGTTTTCACAAGTGGATAACTTGCGTTCATTCTTGTCACAGCCTTTTTCAAGTTTTTCCGATAAATCAATTTCAACCCTGGATTGAAAAAACGGTCTATTTTTGCCGCGTCTTTCTGAATTTGAAAAACCTTTCTCGTAATCCATGGTCGAACTTCGAGTTTTCTTGTCAGGCAAGGATTGCGGTTTGTGCCTTATCGCTTCGGTTAATTGTCTAGTTTTTTCAAGTAATGGGACGGCTTCGGCTGTGTTCTCGGATATCTTGCTGCTGTTTCCAGAAATAGAGAGTCTTGTGGCGGCTTCTTGTTGTGTGTAGGTCTCTTGTTTTCTCTTTTGAAGCAGTTCACTTAAATCGTGTTCTTTCTCGATCTTGATAGCCATATCTGATGATAAACGAAAGCAGTTACAAGCCGCTGCATGGCATCAGTTGTGTTAAAAGTCTAAGAAGCCTTTACAGGTATAATATGAGGCTACGAGTCCGGAGCGAGTTGAAAACGGCGCTAAAAAGCCACAAAACGCCATTGCGTTCACACGGCACCGAATCGAAATTGTGTGAAAACGTCGCTGTAACTGGAGCGTTTCACAGTCTGTCCACAAAATTAATAATCTCACAGCTTTCCCAGTGGATTACATGCACATCCCCCAAGTGATACATAAGAATAGAAATATCATGTTTATCTTACTTGCCAAGTGTTTCTTGCCTTGTCTGTGTAAGGTCAACATGGCCATTGTATCGAGAACTGGATTATGAGGACAAACAAGACACGCAAATCTGATGAGTCAAGATAAATATGAATGATTAATAGAGGTTGGGGTTGGAATTACTGGTGCGTTTATATACATGGGAATTGCTTTTGAACAGACACAAATTTTTTGGGGGTACTCAGGTGAGGCTGGGGGCGCTTTCCAATTGACAAGGTTAGACCGGTCAGTCTGGCCAGAAATGGACTTGCTTTAAATAGGCCCAAATTTTCCAGTCTGACCGTCCTAAGTCTCAAACGAATCGTGTTCCAATTTCAAGGCTGATCCCGCAATGGTCGCCAAAACATGTACACACTGATAATTCAATCATTGGCTGGGATATTCTATTGCCGAACATTTTCTTACAATCATACGTTCGATCAATTGGGAAAATTTAAAAACTCCAAACTCCATTGGTGGACAAAAGTGTGCTACATACAGTGTATTATAGGGAAAAAATCCCTATCAGCGGCCAAATGACGATTATCGGAGGACATGTCCTCGATGAAATTCAAGGCTTGGTAGAGGTGAGGGAGGGATAGTAGAGGAGAGGAAGAGGGGTAAGGGAGAAGCGAGGGTAAGGGGGTGAGGGAGCGGGTAAGCTGGATAAGAGTGAGGAGAGGAAGAGGTGTAGGGAAAGAGCAATGGGGATAGGGGGGTAAGGAGAGGAGGGGTGAGGGAGGGAGGGAGTAGAAGTGAGGAAGAGGGGTAGGGGAGGAGCAAGGGGGGAGGAGCAAGGGGGGGGATAGGGAGGGGTGAAGTGGTGGGGAGGGGATAAGGGAGAGGGTAAGGGTGGGGTAAGGGGGAGGGAGGGGTAAGGGGGAGGGTGGGGGGAGGGGTGTGTGAAAGCCTTGAATTTCATCGAGGACATGTCCTCCGATAATCATCATTTGTCCACAAATAGGGATGTAGGACACTTTTGTCCGCCGATGGAGTTTGGACCCGACTGATCGAACATATGATCGTAAGAAAATGTTCGGCAATAGAATATCCCAGCCAATGATTGAATTATCAGCGTGTAAATGTTTTGGTGGCATTGCGGGATCAGCCTGGAAATGCAGGCACAACTGTGCTAACCACGTGTTCAAACACTGGTGGCCATGATTGTGCATTGACATTAAAATATGCAGAGGACATTGTTCAGTGTTGGAGTGAAGCGATGATCTGCATGTCCAAGCGAAGAAGACAGTCCTATATCTATATACCAGTCACTACTAACTAATACTATAGCAAATAAATGACATAATATCATGTGAATGTTAGTCATTCTTTATCATGGATTTAATCATTTCCTGACTGTATAGGATAACAGTTTTGTCCTAGCTGAGAGAAAAATGTCCTTGGATAGCCTCATGGAAACTCATTATCGGAGGACATTTTTGTCTTTGGATGCAAAAAGTATAATTCGAGGCCTGGGTGAGGGTAAAGGTGGGGGAGGGGTAAGGGAGAGGGAGAGGGAGAGGGGGGAGGGTGAAAGGGGCTAGCAGCAGTCTGAAATTCCTAGCACCTGAAATTGTCTGTCAAGACTCAAATCATCCATCCAGCCCTCCACTTAAAAACTCAGTCTGCTGTACTACAAACCTAGTAAACCTAGATGAGCAACCTTCACAAACAAGAACTAAGCTTGTAGAACAATACCATTCTTACAACTTCAGACTTGTTATTTATACAAGCCTGATGCAAGCACACATCTTGTATGGATATTTTTGAAATGAGACAAACTTTTAAAACAATTTACCTACTCCTGCCTGCGTCAGCCAAAAATGGCCCCATTATAGTTTTACTCTGTCTAACACCAGATGATTTTACTCATCAAAGAGAGAACCCTCAGACATCCTAGGCAGCAATGAGTTAACAAGTGATTAACCCATTCCTGCCTGAGCTGGTCAAAAATGTCCCCTTTATTGTTTTACTCTGTCTAACACCAGAAGATTTTACTCATCAAAGAGAGAACCCTCAGACATCCTAGGCAGCAATGAGTTAACAAGTGATTAACCCATTCCTGCCTGAGGTGACCAAAAATGACCCCTTTATTGTTTTACTCTGTCTAACACCAGATGATTTTACTCATCAAAGAGAGAACCCTCAGACATCCTAGGCAGCAATGAGTTAACAAGTGATTAACCCATTCCTGCCTGAGCTGGCCAAAAATAATCCCATTATTGCTTTACTCTGTCTAACACCAGATCATTTTAGTTGTCAAAGGGGGAACCCTCAGACACCCTAGGCAGCAATGAGTTAACAAGTGATTAACCCATTCCTGCCTGAGCTGGCCAAAAATAATCCCATTATTGCTTTACTCTGTCTAACACCAGATGATTTTACTCATCAAAGAGAGAACCCTCAGACATCCTAGACAGCAATGAGTTAACAAGTGATTAACCCATTCCTGCCTGAGCTGGTCAAAAACGACCCCTTTATTGTTTTACTGTGTCTAACACCAGATGATTTTACTCATCAAAGAGAGAACCCTCAGACATCCTAGGCAGCAAAGGATTTAAAGTGGTTCTCTGATGAAAATATCGTTGGTAATCTTTCAGCATAATCCTAAAGATATTATGGTACTTGGTAATTGTGCAAAGTTTCATTTCAAAATTCTCAAAAACAAAGTTGTATTTTACGTGTGAAGTTTGTATTTTGGAGCACCGCCATTAAAGTGGCCGAGCTTGAGAAGAATGAGTCGAGGAGAACTTATGTCTCATAGCCTCAAGAAAAACAAAAGATCATTGTTGTTGTCAACAAAAGTCATTGTTGTTATTGAGTTTATGACGTCATAAGCTTCCTCGACCTCATATAAATGGAGGCACTCCAAAATACACACTTTACACGTAAAATATCACCTTTTCTTCAACGAATTTCGAAATGAAGCTTTGGCACGATTACCAACTACCATAAGATCTTTAGGATTATCCAAAAAACATTGCCAACAATATTTTCATCAGAGAACCACTAAACCATTTCTAGTAATTACCTTCCACTCCGTGTTTTACTAGCTTCATCAGCAGGAATATCTTCAGCAAGCAGGTCTGTCACACGATGTTTCTAGAAGAACAAACCCACAGTATCAAGCAACATTGTTATTCAGAAACTCACCAACAAAAACGACAAAAACACTCACCTTTTGAAGTCTCAAAGCACAGTGGTCATCGCCAGCTCTTTTAAAAGACATTTTATTTCAATTCTCGCTCAAGTTTCACTGCCTTGGTGTTCTCCAGTAAGTTAGGTTACATATTTAGCCTTTGGATACACTTTCTAGGCTTGGAAAATCGACGAAATTGACGAAATTTAAACATTCACGTGCAGCAAACATTTTAAATTTTTGAAAACAACTTCGAACATGCGCGCGCTGCCCCGCGTGGAAGCACGCGAGAAGGCGCGCGTGGAGCACGCGGGAAAGAACGCGAGATCGTGGATCCGAACCTGCATTCTTTTAAATTTTGGTACTTCATGTTTGGTTAACGATTTGAATTCGAGATTTTTTATAAATTTAAGAATTGAAATTAAGCTGATTAAAATTATTTAATAATTACCATTTAAATTATATGCATATGTACTACAACTACAATGGACCGTTTTACTCACGTGATCGGTGGCCCCGTTGGGGTGGCGAAACAATACGAAAGGTTTGAATATTAATAATTCCATAGGATAAAGATTGTGTACCAATATGGCCACCATTTCATTGTTTCTGTGCACAAATACGGCCGCCGTGACGTCATATGAAAACCAAGAATTGAATCGCGAGTTTTAAACAACACAACACACTATTAAAAACACGACAAAACAAAACAAACATAACACAAAACAACGCCGCGCAACACCACATCACACTGTACCACATCACACCACACCACACCACACTATACCACATCACACTGCACCACACTGTACCACACCACACTGCACCACACCACACTGTACCACATCACACTGTACCACACTGTACCACACCACACTGCACCACACCACACTGTACCACATCACACTGTACCACATCACACTGCACCACACCACACTGCACCACACCACACTGTACCACACCACACCACACTGCACCACACCACACTGTACCACATCACACTGCACCACATCACACTGCACCACATCACATTGCACCACACCACACTGTACCACATCACACTGTACCACATCACACTGTACCACATCACACTGCACCACACCACACTTTACCACATCACACTGCACCACATCACACTGCACCACACCACACTTTACCACATCACACTGCACCACATCACACTGCACCACACCACACTTTACCACATCACACTGCACCACATCACACTGCACCACACCACACTGTACCACATCACACTGCACCACACCACACTGTACCACACCACACTTTACCACATCACACTGCACCACATCACACTGCACCACACCACACTGTACCACATCACACTGCACCACACCACATCACACTGCACCACACCACACTGTACCACACCACACTGTACCACACCACACTGTACCATATCACACTGCACCACACCACACTGTACCACACCACACTGTACCACATCACACTGCACCACACCACACTTTACCACATCACATTGCACCACACCACACTGTACCACATCACACTGCACCACACCACACTGCACCACACCACTGTACCACACCACACTGTACCACACCACACTGTACCACACCACACTGTACCACATCACTGCACCACACCACACTGTACCACATCACACCACACCACACCGCACCGCACCGCAACACGACACGACACGACAACCCAACCCAACCCAACCCAACGCAACGCAACGCAACGCAACGCAATACAATACAATACAATACAATACAATACAATACAATACAATACAATACAATACAATACAATACAATACAATACAATACAATACAATACACGTGGTCGATACACTTAGCGTTAACGCTATTTTCCAGGTATTTTTTATGTCTTTTGTTTGCCTCGTTTCATCCGGCAGAATGTTCCAAAGTTTTGCTGCTGTGAATCTCCATGATTTTTGGCCGTGTGTTGCCGTCTTTACTTTTGGAATTCTTAACACGATACGACCAGTGCTGTGAGTAACTTCGTTACAAGTAACTAGTTACATTTTTAAGTAACTGTAACTGAAACTAGTTACTTTTTCTGAAGAAGTAACTGTAACTATAACTAGTTACTTTTTGAAGAAGTAACTATAACTAATTACTTTTTTAAAGAACTGTAACTAGTTACAATATTTGGTTCAAAAATGTGACTATAGTTACTGATATTCAGTTGAGGATGTCATTATTTCTTGATAAAAATGGTCTTGATATAATAATAAAGATACATCATATACAATTTGACTATTTCTGCTTAGTGACAACTATATTTAGCTGTAAAAACATAATTATGGTACTGGCATCTAAAAACCATTAATTTCTTTGTTGATTCTAGTAATATGGAATGTAACTTTGTAACTACTGTAGTTACAAAATATTTGGAGTTACTTTGTAGCTGTAACTAGTTACTTTCTTTTCATTGTAACTTTTATCGGTAACTAGTTACTTTTCTAATGATGTAACTGTAACTGAAACTAGTTACAAAAATTATGTAACTTTTACAGCACTGGATACGACACGACACGACACGACACAACACATTTAAAGTACCTATGTCATCCTCAGGGACTTTACATATTTATACTAATTGGAACATTCTGAGAAGATTTGTAATATATCTTCTCAGGCGAAAATTTCATCTTCATGGATTTTTTGGCTGTTAAAGTTGACGGAAGTGACGTCAAAAGAGGAATCTGTAAAGTGGTTTTCATATAGACAAATTCCTCTTTCGGACGTCATTTCCGTCAACTTTAACGGGGGAAAAATCCATGAAGATGAAATTTTCGCCTGAGAAGATATATTACAAATCTTCTCAGAATATTCCAATTAGTATAAATATGTAAAGTCCCTGAGGATGACATAGGCACTTTAAACAACAAACGAAAAATAAAATAGCATTCACTTTACTATTCACAGGAAATTGCATTATGACGTCAAACCAGGAACACGCAAAAAATTTACAGTGACTCCACAGTTATAAAAGTTTGTGAATTGAGTAAAAATTAAGTTTGTCTAATTTGAAAGAACTCATAAAATTGTAATAGAACATCCTTTACAACTTTTTCGT
>JAWNZC010000460.1:92500-122500 GCA_035771165.1 Paragorgia papillata | reverse complement strand
GATGTAGTTAAAGTGACATGATAAGTTGTACGTATACATGGAGTGCATGTGGTACGCTTGTGAGCTTGGTGTAATGGAACAGACGTTCGGTGAACGTTCATCAAGCTCAATTACTCAGAAAAGATTTCTGAACCCCAGTCAGGGATTGAACCTGTGACCTTCTAACGACCAGTGAGATGCTCTAACCATTGAGCTACTGAGACTCAGATGATTTGAACGTAGATTGAATATGTGTACAACCCACAACCTTCTGATGACCAGTGAGATGCTCTAACCATTGAGCTACTGAGACTCAGATGATTTGAACGTAGATTGAATATGTGTACAACCCACAACCTTCTGATGACCAGTGAGATGCTCTAACCATTGAGCTACTGAGACTCAGATGATTTGAACGTAGATTGAATATGTGTACAACCCACAACCTTCTGATCACCAGTGAGATGCTCTAACCATTGAGCTACTGAGACTCAGATGATTTGAACGTAGATTGAATATGTGTACAACCCACAATCTTCTGATATCCAATGAGATGTTCTAACCATTGAGCTACTGGGACTCAGATGATTTGAACGTAGATTGAATATGTGTACAACCCACAACCTTCTGATGACCAGTGAGATGCTCTAATCATTGAGCTACTGAGACTCAGATGATTTGAACGTAGATTGAATATGTGTACAACCCACAATCTTCTGATATCCAATGAGATGTTCTAACCATTGAGCTACTGAGACTCAGATGGAGAGCTAAGGTTGCAAATTCATAGTCATATTTGCTTCCTAAGTGGTAGCGTTTGCACATGAGATGTAGTTAAAGTAATATGATAAATTCTACGTATACACGTAGTGCATGTGGTGCGTTTGTGAGCTTGGTGGTGTAATGTAACAGACGTTTGGGATACGTTCATCAAGCTCAAATACTCACAAAGGTCAGCTGAGTGACCTTACGTCGAAGATTCGTGATCTTGTAGCATCTGTCCTACATTATGATAGCGTTGATGTTTCAAAAGACTTGATTGATGTATTTCGTTTTTTGTTCGTTCAAATTAATCGTGTCATTGTGTTAGGTGTGGTTGTCAATTGGCGCCGTGAATTAACATTGTAATCTTCATGGTTATCATACTGTGATAAATACACCTCCAGCTGCAACACATCCAACATCGCATCATATCTAATTGTAGCTACTGTCCAATAAGGAGTCGTCAAGATTGTGGTCAAGCTTTCCAACTGGGAACAATTAGGCATCTTTAGTTAATATAAGATCTATGCTGACACCAGAATATTCGAAGTTCACGAACGTTTACCAAACTACCACATGCACTACACGTATACGTACAACTTATCATATCACTTTAACTACATATGCAAACGCTATCACTTAGGAAGCACATATGACTATGAATTTACAACCTTAGCTCTCCATCTGAGTCTCAGTAGCTCAATGGTTAGAGCGTCTCACTGGTCATCAGAAGGTTGTGGCTTGTACACATATTCAATCTACGTTCAAATCATCCGAGTCTCAGTAGTTCAATGGTTAGAGCATCTCACTGGTGATCAGAAGGTTGTGGGTTGTACATATATTCAATCTACGTTCAAATCATCTGAGTCTCAGTAGCTCAATGGTTAGAGCGTCTCACTGGTGATCAGAAGGTTGTTGGTTGTACACATATTCAATCTACGTTCAAATCATTTGAGGTTAAAGCATCTCACTGGTCATCAGAAGATTACACGTTGTATACATCTGTAACTTTTATAGCTCTCCATTTAAGTCTCTGTAACTTAATAGTTAGAGTTTATCGATCAGAAGATTGTGGAAATGTGATCTCGATTGCGCTCCTATACATGTGTGATGTGAGCTTAGTTTAATGAGCTTAGTTGCATACTATAGATGTAGTTAAAATGATATGAGTTGTACGATATACATGTAGTGCATGTGGTACGTTCGTGAGTTTGGTGTAATGTAACAGACGTTTGGTGGATGTTCACCAAGCTCAAATATGTTTCGGGTCTCGCTGTAGATCTTATGTCAACTACCTAATTGTTCCCAGTTGGAAAGCTTGAGCACAATCTTGACGACTCCTTATTGCACAGTAGCTACAATTAGATATGATGCGATGTTGAATGCGTTCCAGCTGGAGGTATATTTATCACAGTATGACAACCAAGACCCACGAAGATTACAGTGTTGATTCACGGCGCCAATTGACAACCACACCCGACACAATGAATTTGAACAAAAAAAACGAAATACATAAATCAAGCCTTTTGAAACATCAACACCTTCATAATCATAATGCAGCACAGATGCCACAAGATCACGTACAGAATCTTCTGACGACAAGTGGGATACTCTTGACCTATGACACTCAGATGATTTGAACGTAGATTGAATATCAGAATATGTGTACAACCCACAACCTTCGATGACCAGTGAGATGCTCTAACCATTGAACTAATGAGACTCAGGTGATTTGGACGTAGATTGAATATGTGTACAACACACAACCTTCTGATGACCAGTGAGATGGTCTAACTATTGAGCTACTGAGACTCAGATGATTTGAACGTAGATTGAATATGTATACAACCCACAACCTTCTGATCACCAGTGAGATGCTCTAACCATTGAGCTACTGAGACTCAGATAGAGAGCTAAGGTTACAGATGTGTACAACCTGTAACCTTCTGATCACAAAGAAGACACTCTAGCTACATAAAAATGAGATTGAGATGAAAAGCCAAGGTTATTAACGCGTTCCAATAGCTTATTAATATCATATTCGATGTCGATCTTATTTATGTAAATGATACCAACACTATGTCAGTCTTCACTGAGAAAGATAAATCCATAAGCTAGTATTTCCCTCTTTCAAGAGATAAGCAGCTTCACTCAATGTGTTGATAGCATCAATTGCGCAGTTCCGCCTGTGGAACGATTCGATTAAGCACGATTAGCCTTCGATAAACAAAATAGAAATGTTCTACTTCTGTTTAATTAGTGAACATGTGTCTCGTATACCCTAAAGCCAGAGATGATGAACTGCCGGGATTTAAGTTCCGGCATTTTGATACACAGGTGATACAGCGGTGGACACCGGTGTATCACCGGATCATCGGTGTATCACCGGCCGTGTCTCATCGCTGTATCACCGCTGTATGTATCACCGCTGTATGTATCACCGCTGTATGTATCACCGCTGTATGTATCAACGCTGTATGTATCAACGCTGTATGTATCACAGCTGTATGTATCACCGCTGTATGTATCACCGCTGTATGTATCACCGCTGTATGTATCACCGCTGTATGTATCACCGCTGTATGTATCACCGCTGTATGTATCACCGCTGTATGTATCACCGCTATATGTATCACCGCTGTATGTATCACCGCTGTATGTATCAACGCTGTATGTATCACAGCTGTATGTATCACCGCTGTATGTATCACCGCTGTATGTATCACCGCTGTATGTATCACAGCTGTATGTATCACCGCTGTATGTATCACCGCTGTATGTATCACCGCTGTATGTATCACCGCTGTATGTATCACCGCTGTATGTATCACCGCTGTATGTATCACCGCTGTATGTATCACCGCTGTATGTATCACCGCTGTATGTATCACAGCTGTATGTATCACCGCTGTATGTATCACCGCTGTATGTATCACCGCTGTATGTATCACCGCTGTATGTATCATCGCTGTATCACCGCTGTATGTATCATCGCTGTATGTATCACCGCTGTATGTATCACAGCTGTATGTATCACCGCTGTATGTATCACCGCTGTATGTATCACCGCTGTATGTATCACCGCTGTATGTATCACCGCTGTATGTATCAACGCTGTATGTATCAACGCTGTATGTATCACCGCTGTATGTATCACCGCTGTATCACCGACCGTAAAAAAACATGGATTTTCCTACACTATCCGTCCATATGAACGATGGTCAAAATCGTTGCGAGACAAGTTGCAGCAATCGTTGCACACAGTAGAATCAGGTTCTACTTTCTGCAACGATTACAGCAATTTGTTTTAGTGTTGCATCGTGTAACCAGTGATGGATTTACAGGGGGGTGCGCACCCCCGCCTGGACCTTGCCCAAGGGGGTGCAGGGGGGGTGCCAATTACTCAATTAGTGCCTTGTTGCAGTGGGATGCGACGTGGATTTCATTGAAAATGTCAATCACATTTCTAATGTCTAGCTTCCTTGTGATATCCCTAATAAAATCCATAATAAAACGTCCACTTTATCCCTAAATTTATTTGACACCTTCCAGGTTTGATAAAATGCACTATTGAAAACACGATTTAAAACTTTTAAATCTTTCTTCAAAGTACCGTCAGAATGCAGGAAATGCCATTGCAGAGATCCAAATTTTCAGCCTGTTGCAGTATCAGCAATGATACACCTATGATATCATATCTGTATCATACCTGCAGCTACAACAGACTGTTCAGAACAGATTCTGTCAAACTGTATCAGCCTGACACGGTCAGTGCTGTATCAGTTTGATATAACAGACTGAACAGGTATGTTGTCTACGGAACTAAATGTTTATACATCAGCGCTGGTACATTCTGTAGCTGTCAGGCTATACCAAGGGTCACTACATTTCTCTGAACAGATCTGATATCAGAGCTGATCAGACTGTGCGTTTTTACGTGTGACAATGTGTACGAGGGCCAGGGGCGGATCAAGCTTTAGCGGGGCCCCTGGCACATTAGTAGCCGACTCGCATCTGCCCCTCCCCCCTCCCCGAAGTCAGAAAGAGACTAGAAAAATCGGAGAAAATTAACAAAAAAATATGCGAATAGCAACCAGCTGTCAGCTGCGAATAGCTATACGTTGCAAGAATGTTTGTGTTTATCTATGGTACTCAACCTACATTTCTGGAACCCTGGTTCTATTTCTAAGATATTTACAAACAATGATTTTAAACTTTAGATTGAAAATTAAATAGATTTACAAGTTTCTTATAGCAATAGGTTTTGATATATCCGAAAGCGCGGGGCCCCTGGCACTTGCCCCAAATGCCCTCCCCTTGATCCGCCACTGACGAGGGCCTTTAGTGTGTTTCCACATTCTCTGTTTTTAATGAGAACGAAAATGCGCTCTTTTAGTTTGCGTGTAGACGAAAGGTCAACTTGCATGATAATGCGTTTTCGTATAAGAAATCTTCGAGTGAAACCTAATTCGAATTGCTCTATCTTTTATCAGCTTTGATAATTCCAACTGTGACCACAGCACGAACTTGATTCATCCTAAATACATGTACTAAAGCATTGTTTTACATAACTTGCAGATTGCAGTGCCCCTCACTTCGCCCTATACTATTAATGAATACAAAACTAAAAATTTGGGGGTTTGATCTGCGCTTGAGGTAGTCAAAAAAAGTTTTAACATTAATATTGAAATTTGAGTAACAAATGTTTGACATACACATATATCGCTTATTACTAGGGCTACCTGTGGTGGCCGAGTCTCACAAAATTGCAAAATTGCGCAATACCTCCCATATATGGAGCCTACACTTCGATCACTTCCAATTAATCGACAGTCATGTTCCTGCGTTCCTATTCTGTGGTTGTATCAAGCACATCACTGATCAACCATACAAGCAACATACTTGGAAAACCTACCAACAATTTCGTCGAAGGCAAGGCTAGCCGGAGCTGTTGCATCCAAGTGGCAACCGAACAACCGACAACGATATGTACAGTATATTTTTCTCATGGCTAAACAGGTCTCGACATTCTATAAATATTTAATACCGCCGGTACAGAGATGAGGATCAAAACGCTAACATTCTGGATCTTTATATTGGCACTGTATACACTTTCTCATGCTTTTGGTCGAGCAATTGCGATGTTCATAGGTTTTCTACATGGCTTCAGCAATACTAACAGTTGTTCAATGATCTGGCTCACGACTGTCTGTGAATTGGTCTGAACTCAGGACCTGGCATGCCAAGGTTCAGCAGGTTGCGATAAAATAACATCTTTTGCAGTTTTTGGTTTCCTTGCTTCGTTTTTGAGATATTCCAGTTTATTTGATATGCAAATGACACAACTTTTTACGTCACACGTGCATAATGAGTATTATGAGTTACCGAGAGAAGGTTACATATCTTTGCTATTGTGAAACGAAATCCGAGTTGGAATTCTACATGTTTGGCGTTGTGGGCAGAAACACGCACATGCTTCCTTTGAGTTAAGCCCATGCTTTCATAATAGCAAAGATATGTAACCTTTTCTGATAACTCATTATGCACATGTGACGTAAAAAGTTGTGTCATTTGCATATCAAACAAGCTGGAATATCTCAAAAACGAAGCAAGGAAACCAAAAACTGCAAAATATGTTATTTTATCATTTTAAATGTTCTTTTCAATAAGACAAACTTAATGTTCGAGTCATATCACCTTTAAGGGCGTCAGTAGCAGATGAATGAACGCCCAGTTGGGCGATCCAGAATTTTAGCCGTGATATTGGGCATTTCACTCGATTACATAGCATGTTCTAAGGATTTTGGGTGAAGGAAAATTCGAGTGTAGAATATATATATTTTAAGACCAAACCGGGACCAGTTGCGAAAAATGCAACTACACAGGCCTTCCGGCAGGAATTGAACCCACGACCCTGCGATTCTAGAGCAATGCTCTGACCACTGAGCCACGGAGGGCGTTGCCGAGAGCTTGATCGCGAGTTCTGTATATATAATAAGGTGGTAATGCCAGGAGAGAATTGGGTATATTATAAGCCGCTTTGTTCCGAAGAATCTGCAAGGCTTTGCATCAGGCTGGTGTTATTCTTAATTATCACCCCATATTAAGCCTCCATAATCAAATAAGCCAATATATATAAAATCTGGCAAATCGAGGTAAGATTTTAACAGCTTAATATTACCTTTATTTGATTATGGAGACTTAATATGGGGTGATAAGAATAACAAGCCTGCAGATTCTTCAGTCGGATTTTGCCAGTTTTTGCCAGTCGGATTTTAGCATATAAGCGGATTCCAAAAACAGATTTTCACATAATTTGGGGTTTCCAAAATCTTTGCATATAAGCAGTGGCAACTATATATACGCTAGATTCGTGGGGAGATTGAGCGCAACTAAAATTGCCGGCGGTGATCATTCTCTTGCATGTCTAAGCGTCTTTAGTGGTCGCAAAGCCAAAGGCTATTATACGCAAGTCGTAGAATCGTGTGCAATTAAGATGCTAGGGCGACCGACGATAGCGATTAAAAAGCGACATACATTTTAGAATCAATTTGAATGAAATAAGTCACAGTTAACTATGAAATTTGATATTTAAAAGTAGTTTAATAACTTCAAAAATGCCCCATCAGGCCCAGTACACTTGTAGTGTCCGTATATTTGACGACAATAAGTAACAGCTCTCATCTTTTGGTAAGTTGATCGACTACAAAAATGCCCGAATGAAATTTGCCAAAATGACGTCCAGGTTTAATTCATGATTATTTACTAGCTTCTGGGTATTTGGGGTGCTAATCCGCTAACTTAATAGCTTCAAGATTTTTCTCAGGAAGCAGAATGCCAATCCACTCAAGGACAAAATCATCCCTCTGGGAGGAATCCGGACTTTAACAAATTCCTGCCTGAGCTGGCCAAAAAAGGACCCCTTTATTGTTTTACTCTGTCTAACACCAGATTGATTTTGCTCGTCAAAGAGAGAACCCTCAGGCATCCTAGGCAGCAATGAGTTAACAAGTGATTAACCCATTCCTGCCTGAGCTGACCAAAAGCGACCCCTTTATTGTTTTACTCTGTCTAACACCAGATGATTTTACTCATCAAAGAGAGAACCCTCAAACATCCTAGGCAGCAATGAGTTAACAAGTGATTAACCCATCCCTGCCTGAGCTGGCCAAAAATGACCCCTTTATTGTTTTACTCTGTCTAACACCAGATGATTTTACTTATCAAAGAGAGAACCCTCAGACATCCTAGGCAGCAATGGGTTTTGAGTTAAAATTAGAGCCTCACGATCGGATGTATATAAGCTGCCAAAATGACTCCGCCTTTCGGAAGGCTTAGCTTTTCCAAAACACTTCGAGTTGTGAAGTGGGCGGACAAACAATCAACAATTTTAAGTTCTTCGCTGTTGATCTGGTTAAGGTGAGAAAGTTTGGCAGTAAACAGACATAACAAGTGTCCAGTAAATGGATTAAGTTGGTTATATCTACTTAGAATATTGTTTGTTTTTGACATTAGGATGTTGTTTGCTTTTAATGAGCGAACATCGTGTTTAACATTCTTCCGGACTCAGCATTTTTTCTCCTTGACAAGTAAAATCGTATTGCGTATTGATCGTATTTTAAAATCGTATTGAAATACGTTAATTCATTGCTGCCCAGGATTTGATGAGTAAATTTTTCTGGCGTTAGACAGAGTAAAACAATAAAGAGGCTGTTTTTGACCAGCTCAGGCAAAAAACAGTTTTTCGCCTACACACCTAGAAATCACAGCTTGTCAAAATACATAAGTTGTAACAGGCACGCTGGAAGCCTCATTATACAATCGTTATCCAACCGGTTTCAGAATGCATTCACACTGGTTGGTCCAGAGATAGTACTGAGTTTCAATAGCTCAATGCTTTGGTCTCACTGGTCATCAGAAGGTTGTGGGTTGTACACATATTCAATCTACGTTCAAATCATCTGAATCTCAGTAGCTCAATGGTTAGAGCATCTCACTGGTCATCAGAAGGTTGTGGGTTGTACACATATTCAATCTACGTTCAAATCATCTGAGTCTCAGTAGCTCAATGGTTAGAGCATCTCACTGGTCATCAGAAGGTTGTGGGTTGTACACATATTCAATCTACGTTCAACTCATCTGAGTCTCAGTAGCTCAATGGTTAGAGCATCTCACTGGTCATCAGAAGGTTGTGGGTTGTACACATATTCAATCTACGTTCAAATCATCTGAGTCTCAGTAGCTCAATGGTTACAGCATCTCACTAGTGATCACAAGGTTGTGGGTTGTACACATATTCAATCTACGTTCAAATCATCTGAGTCTCAGTAGTTCAATGGTTAGAGCATCTCACTGGTCATCAGAAGGTTGTGGGTTGTACACATATTCAATCTACCTTCAACTCATCTGAGTCTCAGTGGCTTAATGATTAGAACATCTCACCGGTCAACATAAGGTTACAGATTGTACACATCTGTATAACCTTAGCTTTCCATCTGAGTCTCAGTAGCTCAATAGTTATAGAGCATCTCACTGGTCATCACAAGATTGTGGTTCGGCTCTCGCTTGAAACGTCAGGGGTGTTGGTGGCACAGTGGTTAGTGCACGTGCCTTTCACTTCTGCGACACGGGTTCGATTCCTGCACGGTGCAGTTATCTGATTAAATAAAATTCACCTTGGCCGCATGTGAGAAGAGTGCTTCCAGTTTGACTCTACCAAACACCACAGGTTTCCTCCAGGTACTCCGGTTTCCTCCCTTAGTAACACTGGACCAATGAGGGTGGGCCCTTACTGGACCTCTGAGGATAACAGTTTAGATATAACTGATAGAGTTATCCAGTATAAATAAGGTTAGTTTAGTTTACTCTGGTTTCCTCCTGTAGTAACACTGGACCAATGAGGGATGATCCTTACTGGACCTCTAGGAAGAACAGTTTAGATATGACTGATAGAGTTATCCAGTATAAATAAGGTTAGTTTAGTTTACTCTGGTTTCCTTCTGTATTAACATTGGACCAATGAGGGATGGTCCTTACTGGACCTCTAGGAAGAACAGTTTAGATATGACTGATAGAGTTATCCAGTATAAATAAAGTTAGTTTAGTTTACTCTGGTTTCCTCCTGTAGTAACACTGAACCAATGAAGGATAGTCCTTACTGGACCTCTAGGAAGAACAGTTTAGATATGACTGATAGAGTTATCCAGTATAAATAAGGTTAGTTTAGTTTAGTTTTAGTTTAGTCAGAAAATTTATCAGGATAAAATAGTTACAACATATGTTAAAGCTGTTTATATATAATCACGTTTATCAGCGAATGACAAGTCAGTCAGTCACGCAAAATACAGCTGGGTACATGTAGACCGCCTTTGGCCGTTTCTCGCCACCCCCAGGATTGAGGAAACAACAATTTTCATCTAATAACAGCTCACTTAACACGGAAACATTCTATCATCAACCACACTGAGCAAGTCAACTGAAAAATCTAGTTAATTAAGTGGTGTTGTAGAGAACTCGAAGTATAAGTCAAGATAGGTCAAGGCAATCTATTGTTGAAAATATGGAGTTTCTCAAATGTTTTCCGTCTTAAGTATGTGAGACAACCTAATCCGTATTATATGCACATAGTGTTTTTTATTCTGTTTCTGAATTATCATTCCAAACGACTGTTTATAATAAGCCAGAGTTGGAAAAAAGCTGCGGGTATGCGGGTACCACCCGGAGGAAGGTTTACTTTAGTGAGGAAGGTTTAAATTGAAAACACGTGAAACAACACATTCGGTAATCCGAGAAAGTTACAATTGATCAAGCAAGGTGTCGAGAAGAAATGCGATTTGCAGCAAAACATTGGCTAACCAACAATTATGCAGCACTGGCAGTGGCAGCAGTTACATGTGTGCGACATGTACGCTGATGTCTGCTGTGATGTCTGTATCTTCGCAGCAGTCGAGGGTAGTTGGCAGGCTATCAGTCAGCAGCGGTCAGTTATTAGTAGCTATTGTAGTATGCCAAAGCTTACCTAGGAAAACCTAGAAAACCAAGGTACTGCAAATGTCACGCAGTATTTATGAACGTTGCAAAACACAAAATTCTCGCTATATATTTTGAGGAAGGTTATCTAAACTTAAAAACCCATCTGGAGGAAGGTTGAATACTTTTTCCAACTCTGTAATAAGCATACAGACAAAAAACGCGAAATATAGATATCCGTGCATAGACTATTGTCTGACACTTGGCATACAGTTGTCTCCTGAAGGTCTGGTAAGTTGATAACTAATACTGTATGTTACTCTAGAACCTTCCTCAAAATATATAGCGAGAATTTTGTGTTTTGCAACGTTCATAAATACTGCGTGACTTTTACAGTACCTTGGTTTTCTAGGTTTTCCTAGGTAAGCTTTGGCATACTACAATAGCCTGCCAACACTACCCTCGACTGCTGCGAAGATACAGACATCACAGCAGACATCAGCGTACAGTGCTGCATAATTGTTCGTTAGCCAATGTTTTGCTGCAAATCGGATTTCTTCTCGACACCTTGCTTGATCAATTGTAACTTTCTCAGATTACCAAATGTGTTGTTTCACGTGTTTTCACTTTAAACCTTCCTCACTAAAGTAAACCTTCCTCCGGGTGGTACCCGCATACCCGCAGCTTTTTTCCAACTCTGGCATAGAAAATCTTAAAGATGGTGAACTGTTGAGAATTTAGAGAATGAAATACTGACGTTTCAAACCAAAGTTCTTCATCAGAGTAAACCATGCTACGTAGGCAGTGTGTTATGATGTATAAAAAATCTTAAAGATGGTGAACTGTTGAGATTTTAGAGAATGAAATACTGACGTTTCAAACCAAAGTTCTTCATCAGAGTAAACCATGCTACGTAGGCAGTGTGTTATGATGTATAGAAAATCTTAAAGATGGTGAACTGTTGAGATTTTAGAGAATGAAATACTGACGTTTCAAACCAAAGTTCTTCATCAGAGTAAACCATGCTGCGTAGGCAGTGTGTTATGATGTATAGAAAATCTTAAAGATGGTGAACTGTTGAGATTTTAGAGAATGAAATACTGACGTTTCAAACCAAAGTTCTTCATCAGAGTAAACCATGCTACGTAGTCAGTGTGTTATGATGCATAGAAAATCTTAAAGATGGTGAACTGTTGAGATTTTAGACAATGAAATACTGACGTTTCAAACCAAAGTTCTTCATCAGAGTAAACCATGCTACGTAGGCAGTGTGTTATGATGTATAGAAAATCTTAAAGGTTGTGAACTGTTGAGATTTTAGACAATGAAATACCGACGTTTTAAACCAAAGTTCTTCATCAGAGTAAACCATGCTAGGTAGGCAGTGTGTTATGATGTATAGAAAATCTTAAAGATGGTGAACTGTTGAGATTTTAGAGAACGAAATACTGACGTTTTAAACCAAAGTTCTTCATCAGAGTAAACCATGCTACGTAGGCAGTGTGTTATGATGTATAGAAAATCTTAAAGATGGTGAACTGTTGAGATTTTAGACAATGAAATACCGACGTTTCAAACCAAAGTTCTTCATCAGAGTAAACCATGCTGCGTAGGCAGTGTGTTATGATGTATAGAAAATCTTAAAGGTGGTGAAGTGTTGATATTTTAGAGAACGAAATACTGACAGCCAAAAACGGCCCATTTAATAGTGTTTGACTCTGTCTAACGCTAGCCAAATTTCCTCGTCGAATTAAGGAAGAGCCCTCAGATATCCGTATGGGCATTAATGTGTTAAACACGCGTAATTCAGAAAACCGTTAGCCATCATCAAATACAAAAGCCGAAAGAAAGATCTTTGCAGAGATAACAGGCGAGCATTTAAAAAATAAACACGAAAAAACACCATACCTTTCACGGTTGGCTGACTTCGGAAAGCACTCGGTACAATACACATACCCGTTGCACGGTTAGGTAAGCCACTGCAGTTCAGGTTCCCAGGCCAATGGAAGCTAAGCAATTGCATCGAGGGCATACAGTCGTTGTAGATAGTGTTACAGAGAGTCTGACAAGGCGGGTAGATCTTTCTGTTAATACACATTGGAAGCAATGTGGCGCAGAGAAAGAAAACCAGATCTTTGGAACATTTGGTGCTGATCAAATCTCGAAGCTCTTTTTGTTGGGTGAACGATTGAATCGTGCTTTGGTCGGTGTGGCCGATGAAATTAGGTAGGGCAGTCTTGTCGTATTTCGCGGTGCCGCCACGGCAAAGCGGAACAGTAATATCCACGCAATTTCTGGGCTCGTCGACGGGGTGAGGCGTTCGCCAACTTTGTACCGCCAAGGCGAGAAGACACAGCGACGAGAAAATTCGTATAATAATCATTGTGAGCGCACCTTCGAGTTTCGAACCAGCTCGGTTTAGAAGCACTCCCAGACTGGCGAGCTCACCGCGTATTTATCAATTCTTATTTCAGGCTCATCTCTTCGCAGTTTCCGCGCAACCAATAGCGAGCCGCATGTTTCGAGTGATTTGGGAGCCATGACTGACAAGTTGAAGGGGCTTAAGAGCAAAAAGGTTAAGACCTTTCCTAGGAGTATGTGAAAACACTGATAGCTCGCGCTGTTTGTGCCCTGTCTCATCAAGGCTTGCTCTATTGTATTCACGCTTTATCGCAGGTGCTGAAAAATCAAAGCCAAAACTCAATGACAGGAATTCGGTGACGTCAAAGATCGTACTGATAAGAAATAGCGATGAGTAGCAAGAGGAAGTGATATTGATACATTGTACGTATACATGTATTGTATTGATTGTAGAGTCCAGTGATGTTTTCCAGGGGGGACGCCGGGGAACGCCGTCCCCCCACCTTTTTTACCAGGGGAACGGCGTCCCCCCTGCCAAAATCAAACATGGGGGAACGCCGTTCCCCCTGGCAGGGATTAAATATGAGTGAAGTTCAGTGAACGCCGTTCGACACCGTCCAAATAATTTTGGCTATCACTTGTTCTACATACGTGTTATTTTTGGCAATAATTGCTCAGCATCCTACGTGGAAATACTTCAGAACGTAATTTTGTCACTATTTTAATCTCCCTGAAACTTGATATACTTGCAGAAAATTCTAGCAGACTAGCACAAAAATACTAGAGTCTGATAATTGACGTCCGCTTAGATAAATACTTATTGTCATAAGCGCGGATAACGTCAGGCAGCAGCCCAGCAGGCCAGCAGGATATAATTAGTATAGTCTTTCGCGCAATCGCGAAATTAAACATTAAAATGAACATTAAAATGATCAATGGGAACATAAAATGATTCAATAAGAACATTAACATGATTCAGCAGATGATCAAAGAGTAAAGAAACGCAAGTTGGAAGATAATGAAGAGACAACTACGAAGCAAGCCGTCTGGAAATTACTTTAAAGCTCAGACATTTTAGACATTTTTACATCAAACAGTAGTTTAAATTACAAATCAGTTTGTCGCCTGCGTTCATAAGCAGAATGTAATATATAATTATCAAATATATTGTTTGTTTAACTAGAATAAATGTGACATATTTTAACAAGCATGTCTATTAGACTAAACCCCCGCTTGTTTAATTTCATGGCCATTGGCCACGCCCAATCGAGTGACCACGCCCATTTGATTTTCAAGAGCGTCCCTCCACTTCTAAAAGTAGCAAAACATCGCTGTTGTAGACGTTTGGCAGACAGGGTTCGAACCTGCAACCTTCTAATGACCGGTTAGACGCTCTATTAACCATTGAACGATGCACTGAGGCTTCATAGTCAAGTGGTAGATGGCTTATTCAGAATTTTCACAAAAGCGCGCGCTTCACACCGTTTCGCTTGGAGACGCACACTCATTGTACAAATTGAATAGTTTTATGCACATGTAACAGACGTTCAGTGAACGTTCGTCAAGCTCCGCAATTACTCAGAAAAGATTTCTGAGACCCCAGACAGGGTTCGAACCTAACCATTGAGCCACTGAGGCTCAGATATTATATTCAGAGGGATTATATTCGGAGGGTTTATAATCAGGGGGATTATATTCGGAGGGTTTATAATCAGAGGGATTATATCCGGTGGGTTTATATTCAGCGGGATTATATTCGGAGGGTTCATATTCAGCGGGATTATATTCGGAGGGTTCATATTCAGCGGGATTATATTCGGAGGGTTTATATTCAGCGGGATTATATTCGGTGGGTTCATATTCAGCGGGATTATATTCGGTGGGTTCATATTCAGCGGGATTATATTCGGAGGGTTTATATTCAGCGGGATTATATTCGGACGGTTTATATTCAGCGGGGTTATATTCGGCGGGTTTATAATCAGAGGGATTATATTCGGCGGGGTTATATTCGGAGGGTTTATAATCAGAGGGATTATATTCGGCGGGTTTATATTCAGCGGGATTATATTCGGAGGGTTTATATTCGACGAGACTATATTCGGAGGGGTTATATTTAGCGGGATTATATTCGGAGGGTTTATAATCAGAGGGATTATATTCGGAGCGTTTATATTCAGCGGGATTATATTCGGAGGGTTTATAATCAGAGGGATTATATTCGGTGGGTTTATATTCAGCGGGATTATATTCGGAGGGTTTATATTCAGCGGGATTACATTCGGAGGGTATAGAACTATAGATATTCGAATGTAGTTACTTCCTAGCTTATACTTTACAATACTTGCTAAAGCTCTTTACCTCTTTATAATCTGATCGTTGCCAAAATATTTTTCGTCACCATAAACAACGGAGCAGGAACTTCGTTCATGTCTTCATATCAACGCAATGGCATTCGAAAATTAGGATATCCCCAAAGGAGCAACGACTTATCTGAAAGAGACGAAGGAACAGTCATTTTACATCGGGCTGTTGACGCTGTTCTCAATTCCTATTCAATTTCAAAGCACAGACAACAACCTGGGAAGAGTTAAGTTATTTAAATTACTACATTACGTTCGCTAGAATCGACTTGAAGGGATTCGATCCGGTATACACGTAAATATATCACAAGTTTTATAATAATAATGGAAACTTTATTAAATGTCTTTTTAGATAATATACAATTGTAAATCTCGCTTATTTAAGGTAATTTACAATCGGCTACTTGAATCAACACTAACAATATATAACTAATAACTATATATAGCAACATAAAACAAATATACAGTACAATAATTTAAAAAAGTTAGCAGTTCAGGATTTGTCCATTCCTTGTTTCGGCAACAGAATATGTAATAGGTGGTTCTGATTGCGATCGTCGTCATTCTATTAATACAATATTTTTGGTGAGTCTTGTCAAGACTAAGATCATTCAGCATTTCTATGAATGTAGAACATTCTGCTGCAAAGACACCAAGGCAGCTAACCGATAGGTTTACAAATTTAACTGATCTGAATTGTTCACTTTGACTTTGTTCCCTTATTAATTCTGAATATTTGGATATTTTACGATCGACGTTGTTTTGAAGATTTGACTCAAAACCAGCAGTCAGTTCAACAATGTGGAGGCATCCACTTGGAGTTGATAGGAGCAAGTCTGGACGGTATGTGTCACCAGTTATTATGGATGGACTTTTATAACCTGGAAGATCAACATAAAGACTTGAACCACTTACGGTCTGTAGGGTCGTTGCGAGAAAGTAATAATAATAATAATAATAATAATAATAATAATACTTTATTCATCAAATACCAATACAGGGACATATGAAAATATATTTACATAAAAGAACAGAACGTACCGTAACATGAACTAGATAATACCATACAAACTATGGTTAAAAGTGTAAAGGGTATAGTAATGTGAGTTAAATAATATAGCTAGGAGTACAGTGTATGGTAATATGGGTTAGACAATATAATGACTATCATTATAATGAAAGAATATCATGAAAATATTTTGATATTATTTTCATGATAGACTTATCGTGTACATTTATTATATATAGAAAGAAATCCTTTGTGTCAAGTAAACGGAAGACGCGTTGACACTGTATATATTATTTATAAAAGTATTTCGAAGCTCTACAAACTTTTTGTTGGAGCAGGACATTAAATAGTGAAATTCATCACCGATTTCATTCGAGTGACATAAAGTACACTTTCGTTCCTCGTAAGGGGTTTTGTTATATCGGCCAGATTCAACTGGTAGTTTATGTGCGGATATTCTCACTTTTGTTACTGCCTGGCGGTGTTTAACATTACAAATTTCGTGAAGGTATTCTTCAAAGCCAAAATTATTCTTAACATGTACAAGAGTTCTCAGTTTACCATTAGAACGACTTTGTTGAGTCTGACCTTTTTATACGACATTCGCTATTGTCTGATGATTGAACAATAAACAGTACAGTACAGTTCAGACATATAAATTATAAACATTGTACTTTGGCTTAAAAGTTTTTGAAAGTGACTTGCAGTAGAAAGTTACTACTGGGTCACGAACAGTAACTTTGAAATGAAATTTCACTTCAGTTTTTTAAGATTGTATTTGGAAGAAAACTTAAGGTAACGAAAAATGGCTTTTACATGCCTTTCAAACCTTATCCCATTCTTGAGTTATTGGCTATGCAATTTGAGCAATGACGACACACGTTGTATGTGGGAGAAAACGGAAAATCAGTCATATATTTGGATTGGTTTAACTACACGAAAATCACACATTGCAGATGCAATCAGACCAATCCAAAGATATGAATGATTTTCCCAAGTTTGTTTGTTTGTTTGTTTGTTTGTTTGTTTGTTTGTCTCTGTCTGTCTGTCTCTCTCTGTCTGTCTCGGTCTGTCTCGGTCTGTCTCGGTCTGTCTCGGTCTGTCTCGGTCTGTCTCGGTCTGTCTCGGTCTGTCTCGGTCTGTCTCGGTCTGTCTCGGTCTGTCTCGGTCTGTCTCTGTCTGTCTGTCTCTGTCTGTCTGTCTCTGTCTGTCTGTCTGTCTGTCTCTGTCTGTCTGTCTCTGTCTGTCTGTCTCTGTCTGTCTGTCTGTCTGTCTGTCTGTCTCTGTCTGTCTGTCTCTGTCTGTCTGTCTGTCTCTGTCTGTCTGTCTGTCTCTGTCTGTCTGTCTGTCTCTGTCTGTCTGTCTGTCTCTGTCTGTCTGTCTGTCTCTGTCTGTCTGTCTGTCTCTGTCTGTCTGTCTCTGTCTGTCTGTCTGTCTCTGTCTGTCTGTCTGTCTGTCTCTGTCTGTCTGTCTCTGTCTGTCTGTCTGTCTGTCTCTCTCTGTCTGTCTGTCTCTCTCTGTCTCTCTGTCTGTCTGTCTGTCTGTCTGTCTGTCTGTCTGTCTGTCTGTCTGTCTGTCTGTCTGTCTGTCTGTCTGTCTGTCTGTGTCTGTCTGTCTGTGTCTGTCTGTCTGTCTGTGTCTGTCTGTGTCTGTCTGTCTGTCTGTCTGTCTGTCTGTCTGTCTGTCTGTCTGTCTGTCTGTCTGTCTGTCTGTCTGTCTGTCTGTCTGTCTGTCTGTCTGTCTGTCTGTCTGTCTGTCTGTCTGTCTGTCTGTCTGTCTGTCTGTCTGTCTGTCTGTCTGTCTGTCTGTCTGTCTGTCTGTCACCAGGATATCTCACAAACTACTACACAGATTTTCATGAAAGTATGTGGAAAGATTGATCATAGACCAAGGACCAACCCATTCAGTTTTGATCAAGATATGGCTGAAAATTTAATAAAAATCTGACCACAAGATTCTCTGTGTGGAAGAAATGCTTGATTGCACTCATTATCTTTATTTTATGCAAACATTTTTTGCATAATTTTGGTACGAGTGCAATCAAGTATTTTATTCATTCATACATGTGTAGATCTTGTGAGCTAGCCTGGTTAGCGGAATGACTCGTTTTCTCTTTAAACATCTCTAATAACCCGCTAGGGAAGGTATATGCAGTCTCTGACTGCCTCTTGTTTATCATTGCTTCAACACTATCGTTGAGCACTGATGAAGTAACAAAGTTGTTCATGTTTGTTGGGATAGGAAAAAATTGTATGGAATAGACCTGTTCAGTGTTTTCAACATACAACATTGACTGAACTGTTATGGCTGAACAATATTGTTGACATTCTTGAAACTACAGTAGCCAGAGGTGGGGGGGGGGGGGGCATCACAGTGTCCAGACCTCCCACTTTTGACTACCAACAGTTATTCTTTTTAATTCATTGCTGCCTAGGATGTCCGAGGGTTCTCTCTTTGATGAGTAAAATCATCTGGTGTTAGACAGAGTAAAACAATAAAGGAACCATTTTTGGCCAGCTCAGGCAGGAATGGGTTAATCACTTGTTAAAATGTTTCAAATGGTATAAGAAGACCTTTTACAATTTTTCCGTATCTATTTTGGTTTTGGAAATATTTTGACCAAAGACAGCGTGGTGTCCACCATCTTGTTGTAATATTGGGTCTAATTAACTAGGAAATTGGTGACATCACAACCAGGGTAAACCTGATGATCAAAACTTCTCTGTGGGTGAACAAATTTCCACGGAAGGCTTTTTAAATGTTGTGGGTCAATTTAAAATGGAAATAGCGCAACAAAATCGAGTTTCTAGGTCATAATGTCATAAGGTTGGCAAGATAAAAATTTCACTTTACCCTGCTTATGTCACATGCATATCGAAAATAATTCCAAGATGGCAGACAGCAGGCTGTCTTTGGTCGAAATATTTCCAAAACCAAAACAGATACGGAAAAATTGTAAAAGGTCTTCTTATACCATTTGACGAGTTCTTTCAAATGAGACAAACTTAATTTTTATTGCCAATACCCCTTTAAAATAATTCCCTAACCAACTTTTCTCTTGCAGTAGATGCAGTTGAATCCTTAGATGAATTTTGGCAGACAAAGTTATCAATGTCTTCATTTGACCTCATTATTTACGAACTAGAACCAGGAGATAAAGCTCCTTATATAAGTTACGTTACCTTGCCTGGTGGAAGTTGTTTTGGAAGTTTTGAATATTGTAGGACCAAGGCAGATGCAAAATGCAGTGCAGCAAAAATAGCTTTGATGAATTCAGTCCTAAATGAACACCCATCAAGGTAAGGAGCATTGGGAATGGATTCATAATCTGCTTACACCCGTTTTCAAAATTACACGACCCCGGAAGTTGACAATGATGCATGTGGCGTTATGCGAGTTTTATAGCAATTTATTGTCACAAAATGGCGAACATCAATACGAACTGAGTCAGAATACAATGAAATGAGAACATTAATGCTGACCGAATGGCGAATTATTTAACCATATAACAATGCAATCCATGGGAATTTCGCCAATGACAAAGTAAGTTATATTGAAGTATTTTGAATTGCCATAAAACACGCATGTCGACTGCAATATTCACAGCCTGGTCGTGTAATTTTGAAAATGGGTGTAAAGTACTTACGGTATGAAACGAAAATTAAGTTTGTCTTATTTGAAAGAACACTTAAAATGATAGAGTAACATCTTTTGCAGTTTTTCGTTTCCTTGCTTCGTTGTTGAGATATTTCAGTTTGTTTGAAATTGTAAATTAAACAACTTGACATCACATGTGCATAATGAGTTATCAGCGAAGGTTATATATCTTTGCTATTATCAAACATAATCACTTGAAAGTCTACATGTTTGGTGTTGTGAGAGAAACACACACACATGCTTCCTTCAAATTAATTTGGTTTGATAATAGCAAAGATATACTGTATAACCTTCTCTGATAACAAGTGCTGTGAGTAACTTCATTACAAGAAACTATAGTTACAGTAACTAGTTACATTTTTAAGTAACTGCAACTGAAACTAGTTACTTTTTCTGAAGAAGTAACTGTAACTATAACTAGTTCCTTTTTGAAGAAGTAACTATAACTAGTTACTTTTTTAAAGAACTGTAACTAGTTACAATATTTGGTTTAAAAATGTGACTAGTATAGTTACTGATATTCAGTTGAGGATGTTATTCTTTCTTGATAAAAATGGTTTTGATATAATAATAAAGGTACATTATGTACACATTTGACTATTTCTGCTTAGTGACAACTATATTTAGGCATTTAGCTGTAAAAACATAATTATGGTACTGGTATCTAAAAACCAGTAATTTCTCTGTTGATTCTAGTAACACAGACAAAGGAATGTAACTTTGTAACTAGTTACAAAATTTTTGAAGTAACTTTGTAACTGTAACTAGTTACTTTCTTTTCATTGGAACTTTTATCGGTAACTAGTTACTTTTCTAACGATGTAACTGTAACTGTAACTAGTTACAAAAATTATGTAACTTTTACAGCACTGCCGATAACTCATTACGCACATGTGATATCAAGATGTTTAATTTACATATCAAACAAACTGAAATATCTCAACAACGAAGCAAGGAAATGAAAAACTGCAAAAGATGTTTCTCTGTCATTTTAAATGTTCTTTCAAATAAGACAAGCTTCATTTTCGCTTCATAAGCACTTCAAACTTTCCCAAATAGGTCAATAAACTTGTGACTGTCAGCATAAATGATAAATACAGCAAAAACACAAACTATTAAGCTACAATAATTAAAGGGTATTGGCAATAAAAATTAAGTTTATCTCATTTGAAAGAACTTGTCAAATGGTATAAGAAGACCTTTTATAATTTTTCCTTATCTGCTTTGGTTTTGGAAATATTTCGACCAAACTCAGCGTGCTGTCCGCCATCTTGGAATTATTTTCAATATGCAAAATTATGCATGTGACGACATAAGCAGGGTAAAGTGACATTTTTATCTTGCCAACCTTATGACATTATGAGCTAGAAACTCGATTTTTTGTTGCGCTATTTCCATTTTAAATTGACCCACAACATTTAAAAAGCCTTTCGTGGAAATTTGGTCACACACTGAGTAGTTTCATCAGGTTTACCCTGCTTGTGACGTCACCAATTTCCTAGTTAATTAGACCCAATATTACAACAAGATGGCGGACAGCACGCTGTCTTTGGTCGAAATATTTCAAAACACAAGAAAGATACAGAAAAATTACAAAAGGTCTTCTTATACCATTTGGTGAGTTCTTTCAAATGAGACAAACTTAATTTTTATTGGCAATACCCTTTAAATAATTCTAAAATAGTGTCTTCATAACAGTAAGTTTGGATAGAAGATTTATAAAGTATCAAAAAATGAAGTAAATTAATTTAAAATTATGTTGATATGCATATCAAACAAGTCTCATTATCTCAAGAACGAAGTAAGATGGGAAAAACAGGAAATTAATGTGTTTTCATTATTTTAAAAAATTGTTTCAAATGTTGACAAAATTAATTTCCCCAGTAGCTTTTTGTATCTTACCTGCACGGTATTAACTAAGCTTCATATGAAAGGAAATATACTCGTCTACTCCAAGAAATATTAAACTTCCATTTTGATCCAGAGAGAAAGTGTACAGTAACTTCAAATATGGGCGCCGCCATTGTTGCGAGCCCGCAATCGCACAGCGGTCAGTTTATGACGTCACTATACGTATAGTTCCAGTCTTCTACGCGGTCTGGTCAGACTGGAACTATATGTTTTTAGGCCCACATGTCCGCCATGTTTCGCTTCAATCTTTGCCCGGTGAATCAAGAGCAGATATCACTCTAGTTATATATATATATATATACAGCTCACTGCCAGTTCAGGCTGGTCACGTGACTCGTGTGCGACCTTCTGATGACCAGTGAGATGCTCTAACCATTGAGCTACTGAGACTCAGATGATTTGAACGTAGATTGAATATGTGTACAACCCACAACTTTCTGATGACCAGTGAGATGCTCTAACCATTGAGCCACTGAGTCTCAGATGATTTGAACGTAGATTGAATATGTGTACAACCCACAACCTTCTGATCACCAGTGAGATGCTCTAACCATTGAGCTACTGAGACTCAGATGAAGAGCTAAGGTTACAAATTCCTAATCATATATTTTTCGGTAATTTCCTTCACATTAAATTCGTACTTCAATAACTTTAAACTTTGATTTATTAAATTAGGAAATGCATTACAGATGACTTCATTGAGAAAGCCGTCAACCAAGCCAACACCATAGAGCAAGAATTTATTAATAAAAGACAATCCGACAAAGACCATTCATCTAAAGTAGTTGAAGCATATCGATTTATGCTTCGCGCTATGAAAGGGAAGTCTCAATTGGAATTTCAAGAGCTAATGACAATGTTTCGACTATTGGACTGGAATGATACCCTTAGAGTGCTACGAGATAAAGGACTTTCAAGACAACACGTTTTGTCGCATTATAAATCAAGAACTATTGACGAAGATATTCGGGGACAGATGGCATTAGATTGGGTTTCAAGGGAACAAACAACTACAGATATTGTAGGCAATAGCTATGAACAAGCTTGTAGAGAGCTCAGGGAGTTTAGCAGTATGGGACGAGAGCTGAGATTTGCCAAAGAAAAAAAGGAAATTCTTGCTTTAGCGATGCAACAGCTTGGTCAAGAATGAATTGGTAGCAGACGGTAAATGATACAAATAGTCAAAGATATGAAATATCAAAAATATAAAATATGAATCGAGAGTATATCACTGCATATGGATTCTATTTGATGTGTATAGTTGAATGCCAAAATATTTTTTGATTTGTTGTTATATTGAGGTTTGTATTTCCAAAATGGTAATGAGGATGACGTCTATGTAGGCATAATTTGCACACGCAGTGTTCCGTTACAGCAGAAATATTACCCAATTCACATGTTAATGGAATACTTGAATAGTATATTCTATATTTTATCATTTTTTTCATTGAAATCTTCAAGCGGTTTATCATAAGAAAAGAAAAAAACACACACAAATGCCTACATTGACGTCATCCTCATTACCATTTTGGAAATATAAACCTCAATATGACAACAAATAAAAGTTCAAGTCAGAAAATATTTTGGCATTCAACTATTCACGTTACATAGAATCCATATGCAGTAATATCTTATTTGAGTTTATCGACACTTTAACTCTATTTAACGTTTGGGTACATTTCGGTACACATGGGTACGTTTCGGTATATATGGGTATGTTTCGGTACACATGGGTACGTATGGGTAGGTTTCTGTAATCGGTATATGTGGGTACGTTTCGGTACGTATGGGCACGGTTTGGAACATTTCGCTAAGTTTCGGTACGTATTAGTACGCTTCGGTACATATGGGAACGTTTTGGAACATTTCGCTAAGTTTGGGTACGCTTTGGTACGCTTGGGTACGTTTCGGAACATTTCGCGAAGTTTGGGTACGTATGGGTATGTTTTGGTACGCTTGGGTACGTTTCGGAACATTTCGCTAAGTTTGGGTACGTTTTGGTACGTGTGGGTACGTTTCGGTACATATCGGTACGTTTTGGTACGCTTCGGTACGTATAGGTACGTTTTGGAACATTTCGCTAGGTTTGGGTACGTTTTGGTACATATGGGTACGTTTTGGTACGTTTCGGTACATATGTATACGTTTTGGTACATTTCGGTAGGTTTGGGTACGTTTCGGTACATATGGGTACATTTCGGTACATACGGCTACCTTTTGGTACATTTCGGTAGGTTTGTGTACGTTTCGGTATATATGGGTACATATGGGTATGTATGGGTGCGTTCTGGTACGTATGGGCACATTTCGGTACGTATTGGTACGTTTTTGTACATTTCGGTACATATGGGTACATTTTGGTATGTTTCTGTACGTATGGGTATGCTTTGGTACGTATAGGTACGTTTTGTACTGGACCTGTTAACATAAATAAAATTAATTTCCTTGGAAGATGATCATACATGTTCTAATGTAAAATATTCTAATTTTGATTTGTAAACAATTAGTTGTTGAATAACAAATAAAATTTAGCAATGTTAAACCTCTTGTTTTTTTCATGTACATAACATTAAGGATACAAGATTTGAGACGTCATTGATAATGATGATGATGCAATAAAATTGTTTGTCTTCTGACTAATTCTGCATATAAACCATTTCGCTTTATCAGTTCTATGTGTGTCCCAAGCTGCAATAAAAATAGAAATACAGGTATTTGTATTTGTATTTTTAAATAGATCTAAAAGTAAAAATTAAAATAAAAACAAAAATAAAAGTAGAAATAGGATTAAAAATAAAAGTAAATTTTATAGTTCTTAAAATTTGTCATTTTAAGTGTTCTTTCAAATAAGACAAACTTAATTTTCGTTTCATAGGCACTATAAAATTTACTTTTATTTTTAATCCTATTTCTACTTTTATTTTTGTTTTTATTTTAATTTTTTAATTTTTATTTTTTACTTATTAATTTTTACTTTTTTATTTTAACTTTTACTTTTATATCTATTTAAAAATACAAATACAAATACCTGTTGCAAATAATATTGCAGTTTTTCGTTTCCTTGCTTCGTTCTTGAGATATTTCAGTTTGTTTGATATGTAAATTAAACATTTGTGCATAATGAGTTATTGAAAAAAGTTATATATCTTTGCTATTATTAAACCAAAATAATTCGACGGAAGCATGTGCGTGTGTTTCGCCCAGAACACTAAACATGTAGATTTTCAAGCGATTATATTTAACAATAGCAAAGATATATAACGTTTTCCGATAACTCATTATGCACGTGTGACGGTGTGACGTCGCAAAATGCGGTGACATTTACATATCAAACACACTGAAATATCTCAACAACGAAGCAAGGAAACGAGAAACTGCAAAAGATGTTACTCTATCATTTTAAGTGTTCTTTCAAATAAGACAAATTAATTTTCGTTTTATACACACTTTAAAGTGCTTATGAAGCGGAAACTAAGTTTGTCTTATTTGAAAGAACACTTAAAATGACAAAGTAACATCTTTTGCAGTTGTTCGTTTCCTTGCTTCGTTCTTGAGATATTTCAGTTTGTTTGATATGCAAATTAAACATTTTGACGTCGTAGGTGTATTAAGGACTTATTAACTGAGTTCGAGAAAGTATTTGAAAACTGTACGGGAAAGTATTTGCCTGAGGTTTTCGTACAGACCGAGCGACGAAGGAGCGAGCTTTGTGCGATAAAACCGAGGGCAAATACTTTCCCGTACAGACCGAGCAAACGAGGTTAATAAGGAATTTATTATATGGCTATTGGTTCATTTTATTTTTAAGCTTCGAGCGTTGTTTTCGTCTTCGGAGTATGCTGTTTACCTTACCTGTTAACTTTTTCATGTCGCTTCTTGGCCTTCTTGTTTACACCAGTTCGGCTTTTATTTGTCGTGTTTTTAGATAAACAGCTTTAAAGAAAACCAGCAGTAATGTTCCAACACATTTTATTGTTCAGAATATTTGAATAAAGATACCTAGTACTCTTTTATTTGGATTCAAATCAACTCAGAAATTTTCCCGCCAAAACTTACAGGGCCGAGAAAAAAGCGTCTTGACCCGAGGTCAATATCGTAAAATCCCGACCTCTCGGGAACCAATCAGCGTGCGTCGTTTTGCGTACGGACCGGAAATCAAACCCAGTCCTATAATAAAATGAGTTATCGGATATTGTCAAACCAAATTAATTTAAATGAAGCATGTGGATGCGTTTCCCCACAACACTAAACATGTAGATCTTCAAGTGATTATTATATTCGATAATATCAAAGATATATAACGTTTTTCGATAACGCATTATGCACGTGTAATGTCAAAATGTTTAATTTGCATATCAAACAAACTGAAATATCTCAACATCGAAGCAAGGAAACGAAAAACTGCAAAAGATGTTACTCTATCATTTTAAGTGTTCTTTCAAATAAGACAAACTTAATTTTCGTTTCAGAGACACTTTAAAGTAAAAATAATAAATATAAACACAAATAAACTCTCTAATTATCAAACTATCTAAAGAAAAATAGTTGAACTAAAAATGCAGACTAGAACAATACCTCCTTTATGCTTCCATCTGATAACACAGCTATGGCATCTAAAAGAAATATATAATGCCATAAGTATAGGATAAATACCGAGAACGGAGGCTTTAAAACACGATTGAAGAAGGTTTTCTAAAAGATAGCATTTACCGAGTGTCGAAGGACATTGTTATGTCAAATGTTAACGGGATTTTATGAAATAATAAGACTCCAAAGCAACCTTTGAATAATAGTTTATTAAACAACTTGAGAAGTACGTAAAGGTTCATTGAACACATACACAGACTTCTACAAGCTTGTTTGAATAATTAGTCAGATGAATAATTAGTACCAGATATCATTACAGCATTGGACATGCGTATTGATGCAGTATCAATCCCACATCTTATGCTCAACGTTCAGTGTAATAAAGTGCTGACTCAACCAACAGATTTTGATGATTTTCATTGGTTTGCCTTCCTCTCGTAAACTACGTGGAGCGAAAAGCAAACCCTTGCTCTCCTTCTCGTAGGTGGTGGGTGCTACCGGCGTTACCATGCGAGATAGTTGTAGCAGGCACCCTATGAATTGGCCAATTATAAATTCATATAATCCCTATGAATTTATAATGCCGGATTTATGGGATATAAACCCCACAAAAAAACAAAGAAAACCGACTTGATCGTGTTTTAAGAAAGCATAAAGGCAAGAGACGAAATCTATAATAATGGGGAATCTAGTCATTGATCTATATAAAACTGGTCAAGGTCCTCTAGGCATTACCCAGATGGGTGACGGCCATGTGAGTAGAGTTGCTGTGCCTTGAGGTTTTTCACTGGGTTCTCCAGTTTTCCTCCCTCCACAAAATCAACACCATAGTTTCCCATTCCCAAACACTGAAGTTAGGCCTGGTCGCATGGGGTTAGTACATTGAACTCTAAGTAAACTGGAACGTTAACTCCATAAGTCAGGCCCTATGAATGGATGAAGCCAAAAATCTTTAAATGTTAGTTTTTCTGAGTTTTGAGCTGAAATACTTAACGCTGAACGTTGGGTTGTATATGAAACTGAAGCTATTGAAAAATGCTATTTGGTATAGAAACTTCAAGACTTTAGCTAAAAGGGAACTAATTAAAAAATATAAAAACAACTGCCATTTTGTTTGCCGTAGGTTACAAAATGACAGTTGTTTTTATATTTTTTAATTATTTCCCTTTTAGCTAAAGTCTTGAAGTTTCTCTACCAAATAGCATTTTTCAATAGCTTCAGTTTCATATACAGCCCAACATTCAGCGTTAAGTATTTCAGCTCAAAACTCAGAAAAACTACAACAAGTTTCTTAGTGTTATTTCCCAGCGAAATATGGTCGAACATTTACTACATTTTAAAAAGTTTAAAATAACGAGGAAACTTATACTATACATCAAATTGGAGCCAATGCTATTTCTAAAAACATACGTATAAAACAATGTATTTCAATTCGTTGTTTTGGAGTAATTTGTTATCGTCCCAAACAAAATATATGGCAGGATGAAAATTAAGTAACTTGAAGCACGGGAGCTACCTGCAAAGGGACTGGCACTGGCTTCAAAATCCCCCCCCCCCCCCGAGTTATCGTTCCAGTCTTCTTATAGTTCAATGGGTTAGTACTTGGATGGGTTCGGACCACTGATCTCTATATAAACTGGATAGGCCATTCCCTATGGCCAGCAGTCAAACATTTCGTGGCAGTCGCCGCCATCTTACGTAGTGGAACATATGACGCATTGCGGCCTTAGAACTTGTTCCCAATCCCAAAAGTTGACTGGCATAAGCAATCTTGACGTCAGCACGGTCAGATTATCCGGGGGGAGGAATATTAAGTACTCTGTGCCGGGGGAGTCGGAAAAGCCGTAAAGCAAACAACAGATGCCGGTTCGTTTAGTTTTCACTGTTTAAGAACAAATACAGTCAAAAGATGGCAAGTACACAACACGAGATATTGTTAAGGCATTAAGATTACTATAAAAGGTACAATTTAAGACTTGGAATTGAATTCTTCGTAGATTTTATAGTCTGTTTTTCAGTTTATATTATCGTGAACTTTCTTCGTTGTTCGCACTGAAGAAAAACAACGAAATTTAAAGGTTTTACAGCTCAGTAACAGAAACAAATGCAAGAAATTAGCGTCTTAAACCTTATTAAGTACTTCTTGTGTCCTTACATTCGTTTAAATTTTCTTAAAATAACTCTTTTTGTCTGTTTTCAATCTACGAAAGCTATGAACTTCAGTGGCGGCCATCTTGGGTAGTGGTTACGTCATCATACAACTGGAACGCTAAATCCGGCCTCATGGCTCATCCAGTTTTATTGAGATCAGTGATGACCACCTTAGCTTGATTATCTTCTGTGCTTCGAAGGTTTTTCATCAGGTTCTCCCTCCTCCCTTCCTAAAAATGAACACCATAGTCCCCTCAGTTAAGTCTACTCATTCTACCTGCTTCTTGTATCGTACTGAGACGATGGGCAATAACTAAAACTGTACGTCCTTCAGTCAATTGATCTAAAGCTTCTTGGACAACACGCTCAGATTGAGCATCAAGGGCACTAAAAATAAATTAAAGCATGTTTTGTAAGTACTGTTAGTCTACAGTACAAAGGCAGCAAGCAAGCAACCACTCACTCACCCAGGCAGTGTATCCAGTTGAGATCCTCAACCCTATCTGACGGGTTGACGTTCCCAACGTGATCTAACTGGTTGACGTTCCCAACGTGATCTAACTGGTTGACGTTCCCAACCTGATCTAACTGGTTGACTGTTCCCAACCTGATCTAACCGGTTGACGTCCCCAACCTGATCTAACTGGTTGACGTCCCCAACCCGATCTAACCGGTTGACGTTCTCAACCCGATCTAACCGGTTGACGTTCCCAACCTGATCTAACTGGTTGACGTCCTCAACCCGCTGAATATCCAGAAAAAATATCTAAGTAGATGTGATATGTCAATACCTTGTTGCTTCGTCTAAGATCAATATCTTGGGATTCTTAAGCAAGGCACGAGCAATGGCAATTCTAAAATAATTTAGAGCCAGAGAAAAGTTTGTCAAGCATGGAAAGCAAGTACTGTATATTATGACATGGAGTGCTGTATGCAGTCAAATGTATTTAATAGTGAATTAACACTTGTTCAACCAATAAATCAAGTACTGTATTGTATTGTACTGCACTGCACTGCACTGTACTGTACTGTACTGTACTGCACTGTACTGCACTGTACTACACTGTACTGCACTGTACTGCACTGCACTGTACTGGACTGCACTGTACTGCACTGTACTGCACTGTACTGCACTGTACTGTACTGTACTGCACTGCACTGCACTGTACTGTACTGTACTGCACTGCACTGTACTGCACTGTTCTGCGCTGTACTGCGCTGTACTGTTCTGCGCTGTACTGCGCTGTACTG
>JAWNZC010000460.1:0-90000 GCA_035771165.1 Paragorgia papillata | reverse complement strand
CCTCGCTAAACACACGCTCTGAATAAACACTTGAATTGGGAGGCTCAGATGCTTCAGCACAACTTTAAACAAGTTGGGATAAACAAGTTTCTTTGCTTGCCACCAAACATAAGGGCATGCTTGCAATGGCTGTAGTGGAAGGGCGAGAAAGGCGTCGATCTCTTCTTCAACTTTGTGGCTGGCGTTGGAAGTGCTGTCGCTTGACCCAACAATCTCGTCGAAGCAAGACCATAGGTCTTGACGAGGTTCAGTGCTGCAGCTCTTTTCCTGGGTTGAGATGTTCTCGGTCGTGACTACCTCAACTGGTAAAGATCCTTTGCCATTTTCTCGTGTTGGTTTTAAAATTTAAACTTTTATAAAAAGCGTTTCACAAATCTTTTGACAGACTAGAGTTCCAAAGTTCCGGTTCATTGTTTCCGAAGTTGGCGACAAACATTGCAACTTTGTTTTGATGCTCGCTATTTGATCGGCTGCTATACGTAACGAATTTGCGGAGTTCGTAAATTTTGTGGCAAACGTCTGACTGCGGAACTCTTCCGTCAAGAGTCGTCGTTCATGAAATGACGAAAAGCTTTATTTGAGACATGCACCGATTATTTTGCCGATTATTCAAAATAATCGGCCGATTACCGATTATTTTAAATTGGCCGATTAATCGGCTTTGCCGATTAGTTTCCGATTAATCGGCTCATCTCTAATTGTGTCTCCACACTAAGCAATCACCTTTTTAATTAAACTTGTTACCCTGGATAGAGCACAATGCATGCATTGCGAATTCAATATGGTACCGCCATTGGTGAAAAGGTCCATTCGCAGTTTACACTACCTGGTTAATGTATCCCACGAGATCCCCACGTATCCAAGAAGGATTAAGTGAGTGCAACTGATGGCCATCAATTGTGATGGTACCACTTTCAACATCATAAAATCTCTCAATAAGAGATGCAACTGTAGATTTCCCTGAACCACTCAGACCACACAGAGCCACCATGCTGCCCGCTGGCACGACCAAATTCAGACCTTTGAATAAATAGTAAGTGAATGAATGGACGAACGAACGAACGAACGAACGAACGAACGAACGAACGAACGAACGAACGAACGAACGAACGAACGAACGAACGAACGAACGAACGAACGAACGAACGAACGAATAAATAAATAAAAGTATAATTGAACGAATGAATAAGTAAATAAATAAATAAATGAAAAAATAAATAAACAAATTAGAACGGTACAAATTAAAACGGCATCAAGGAGTTCTGCTCTACTGCATGTGCTACAACGAAGTGCAGCAATCTGATCCCAGCTTTTAAGAAATTAGATGTCACGTACAAAGCTAATTATCGAGCCATCTCTATTTTGACATCACTTTCAAAGGTCTACGAAAAGGTGATGTACGACCAGATGTATGGTGCATTTCATCAACGTCTTTCTCTGAATTTGTCTGGTTTTCTTAAAAATCACTCATGTTGTACTGCCCTCTTGAAGATGACGGAGGACTGGAGAGAAAAACTTGATGAAAGAGAAGCCGTGGCTGCCGTGGCTGTTGACCTCAGCAAAGCTTTTGACTCAATCAACCATCGATTGCTGCCGGCTAAATTACGGGCCTATGGTTTCTCTCAGTCAGCGTTAGATCTAATGTCGTCTTATTTATTAGGACGGAGGCAACGAGTCAAGTTACAAGGGGAAGTTTCGAACTACAGTATCGTTAAAGTTGGAGTGCCACAGGGTTCCCTATTAGGCCCTCTCCTATTTAACATCTTCATCAATGATGTAAACTATTGTATCCCGAACATCTCGCTCAGGCTATATGCTGAGGATACCACTACTTATGCTGCTGACGCCTCACCAACCGTGCTTGAGTTTACTATCAACCAAGACCTGAAGATATTGTCTTCTTGGTTCAACAACAACTCCCTAGATGTAAATAACTCAAAGACACAGGCTTTCTCTGTTGGTGCGTGTAAATATGAGTATGAACTTAATATGAATGACACTAATATTGAGATAACTAACAATATTAGAATTCTGGGAGTAACCCTAGATAGTAATCTTAATTTCAAAAATCATATTACAGAACAGCTCAAGAAAGCGTACGCTAAGGCTTCAGTTCTTAGAAGGATCAGACGTTCTTTACCTACTGATAAATTAATTATATTATATAAGGCATTTATCTTACCACATTTGGAATACTGTGGCCCTCTATTGTTAGGAATAGGAAAAGTTCAAAGCGACCGACTAGATAATGCTAATTATTACATACTTAGAACAGTATTAGGCCATGGGAAATCTGTTCCTTATGAACAATTATTAAGTATCGTTGATTTGTCCACTAGAATTACTATATAAAAGTTTATTTGCCCCTCATATATTAGAAATCTCTTCCACTTTAGGAAAACAAAGTATAGTTTAAGAGGCGATGGTTACATCCTCATACTTCCTAAATTTAATTTACAGTGGAAGAAGAAGTGTTTTAGCTATGCCGCTGCTAGTTATTGGAATGCTCTCCCTATAAAAGTCCATCAGTCAGCAGATTTTAATAGTTTCAAAAGTAATCTAAGGAACATTGTTTTTTAGTTTCTTATTGTAATTAACCTTATTCATTATTGTAAATAACTTTTTTCTTGCTAACATTTACTTGTTAACTAGTTAAATGATTACATATTGCACGTTCGTATTTTGAACGAGCTTTTGCTCTTGGACGAAACGTGTTGAAATAAATTATCATTCATTCATGATCAGAAGGAACAGGAATAAATGAATAAGTGATTGAATGAATGAATAAATAAATGAATCAATCAACAAATAAATGAATAGATAAATGAATGAATGAATGAGTGAGTGATTCGATAAATGAGTGAATAAATAAATAAATGTATTATTATTATTGCCATACTCTACTCTAGAAAAGAACTACAGCGTTGACGAGATTTTTAAAAAATTCTCTGGGCATACACTCACAAATTGATCGCAATTGTCGAAGTTTACCTTTCAAGACTTTTTGTCCAGGTCTTGTGGGATACTCAAAGTTGACATCTTTAAAAATGATTTCTCCATTGACAGTGTTCAAATCAGGACACTTGCCATGCTCGCTGGTGATTTGAGGTTCCAAGACTAAATATTCAAATACACGAGAGCCTGCACTGAGGCCACGAATAACTTGACCAAATAGTACAGATATATTGCCCATTGATCTAAAAAGATATGAGCAAAATATTTTTTACCATTACTGCCGGAGTCAGCCAAAACCGGTCATTTTATTGTTTTACTCAGCCTAACACCAGACGATTTTATTCATCAAAGACAGAATTACCCTCAACCCTCAGACAGGCTAGGCAACAATACGTTAAAGTGGTTCTCTGATGAATATATTGCTGGCAAAATATCGCGCGCCTCAAAATGGCCCGCCTCAAAATGGCGCGCCATAAAATCGCGCTCCTCAAAATCGCGCCGCATAAAATCGAGTGCATCAAAATCGCGTAGGCAGATAACCATTTAGTGTCCATGCCGTCTTCCGGTAGGCAGATAACCATCTGGTGGTTATGTGCATGCCGTTTGCCGCTAGGCAGATAACCATCTCGTGGTTATGTGCATGCCGTCTGCCGGTAGGCAGATAACCATCTCGTGGTTATGTGCATGCCGTCTGCCGGTAGGCAGATAACCATCTCGTGGTTATGTGCATGCCGTCTGCCTGTAGGCAGATAACCATCTCGTGGTTATGTGCATGCCGTCTGCCTGTAGGCAGATAACCATCTCGTGGTTATGTGCATGCCGTCTGCCGGTAGGCAGATAACCATCTCGTGGTTATGTGCATGCCGTCTGCCGGTAGGCAGATAACCATCTCGTGGTTATGTGCATGCCGTCTGCCGGTAGGCAGATAACCATCTCGTGGTTATGTGCATGCCGTCTGCCGGTAGGCAGATAACCATCTCGTGGTTATGTGCATGCCGTCTGCCGGTAGGCAGATAACCATCTCGTGGTTATGTGCATGCCGTTTGCCGGTAGGCAGATAACCATCTCGTGGTTATGTGAATGCCGTTTGCCGGCAGGCAGATAACCATCTCGTGGTTATGTGCATGCCGTTTGCCGGTAGGCAGATAACCATCTCGTGGTTATGTGCATGCCGTCTGCCGGTAGGCAGATAACCATCTCGTGGTTATGTGCATGCTGTCTGCCGGTAGGCAGATAACCATCTCGTGGTTATGTGCATGCCGTTTGCCGGTAGGCAGATAACCATCTCGTGGTTATGTGCATGCCGTCTGCCGGTAGGCAGATAACCATCTCGTGGTTATGTGCATGCTGTCTGCCGGTAGGCAGATAACCACCTCGTGGTTATGTGCATGCCGTCTGCCGGTAGGCAGATAACCATCTCGTGGTTATGTGCATGCCGTCTGCCGGTAGGCAGATAACCACCTCGTGGTTATGTGCATGCCGTCTGCCGGTAGGCAGATAACCACCTCGTGGTTATGTGCATGCCGTCTGCCGGTAGGCAGATAACCATCTCGTGGTTATGTGCATGCCGTCTGCCGGTAGGCAGATAACCATCTCGTGGTTATGTGCATGCCGTTTGCCGGTAGGCAGATAACCATCTCGTGGTTATGTGCACGCCGTTTGCCTCAAAATCGCGTGCCATAAAATCGCGCGCCTCAATATCGCGCGCCATAAAATGTTGCTGGGCCTAGAAACTAGGCTAGTGTAGCTGATTATTTCACTGTACCTTTGAATGATCTGCGTTGATGCGAGAAAGCTCATAAGACTGCCAGGAGATAGGTCACTGCTAGCCAGTAATGTCCCACCTGCGTACAATACAACCAGCGTAAGAGCATTGATAGTGAAGTTGGTCAGACCTTGGAAAACACCAATTCCAATCCCCAGTCTTTCGTTCAATTTTCTAGACTGCTCAACCTCATTTGTGTACAATCTACAAATTTAAAAAATTCATACAATTAATGTGTCTACTAGAAATACATAAACGCAACAACCCCTCGCCCACTTTAACGTGCATCCCCCCCCCCGGTGTTTAAAGCAAAATTTCCAGTCGAAAATAATTATATAACAGTGGTTGAAAAAAGTAGAGTCGAAGCAAAACTTAGATTTAATAAACTCTGGTAGTCTAGTTGTAAAACATATTTTAAATGTTTTTAAAAGCTTCGAAAGGTTTTTTTTAAGCAAACCTTTAAATGGTTTCCATGTACATATTAGAGATGAGCCGATTACGAAAATTGCCGATTACTGAAGCCGATTATTTGGTGGCCGATTAATACAAATAATCGGCCGATTAGTGCTACGTTGTTGGTTACCAGTCCCTGCGCAGTTTCGCAATGTTGTTGGGATTGCTAAATTGTAACAAGATTTGTGAAATATATCAGAAATGTTTCGTGATGATTAGTTTTTCGGTTCAGTTTTATAAATCGGAATGCGCTACGCTATTAGTATTTGGCAAATTGTGATGTAAAAACAAAATATTATCCGCTTTATGCGGTGCTAGCCTGTTTCGTTTGTCCGTGGAAATGTTCCCTGCCTCGCTAAACACACGCTCTGAATAAACACTTGAATTGGGAGGCTCAGATGTTCTCGGTTGTGACTACCTCAACCGGTGAAGATCCTTTGCCATTTTCTCGTGTTGGTTTAAAAAATTTTAACTTTTAAAAGCGTTTCACAAATCTTTTGACAGAATAGAGTTCCGAAGTTCCGGTTCATTGTTTCCGAAGTTGGCGACAAACATTGCAACTTTGTTTTGATGCTCGCTATTTCATTGGCTGCTATACGTAACGAATTTGCGGAGTTCGTAAACTTTGTGGCAAACGTCTGACTGCGGAACTCTTCCATCAAGAGCATATGTGAAACGCTCTGTAATCATTGTGAAATAAGGACTATTGTGTTTGGGCTTATGCAGTTACGGACTTATGGTGTGTGTGTTTGCGTCGTTCATGAAAAGCTTTATTTGAGACATGCACCGATTATTTTGCCGATTAGTTTCCGATTAATCGGCTCATCTCTAGTACATATTTTGATTATTTTTTTCTTGGGGGGGGGGGGGGGGGGGGGGGGAGGAAAACGTTTATAGTTTATAAAACAAAACCACAGAATAGAAATACAACCAGAATTCCAACTCGAGTGACAACCAGTGAACTCGATGTATAAGTTAAAATGTGATACCTGGAACGCTAACGTCCAGTCATTCGGGGGGCAAAAAGTGAGGCAAAAAGTTCCAGGCCCTTGCGCGGTTTGCAGGTAGATTTCAGTCTCCCACAAAATGTTTTTTTACACGGTCACCGGTCTTGAGAACCGCGAAGGCTAGAAAAGGCTTGAAAAATTGTTTATTGAATCATTTTATCACGCTTTGCTAAACGTGCATTTTAAATTTTGATTGGTTGTGCTATGCTGCCGAACTAATTATGCAGTGATTGTCTATTTGCTGCTATAGTAAAAGTCATTGTCTTTACAAAACGTGCACGAAGTTTGTCAGTGAAGAAATTAAACCAAATTTTCGTTATATTATGAACCATATATATTAGAGTTTCGTCACTCCAAAGAGGATACAAAAAATCAACACAAACTTAGTATAGAATATGCCGTTTAGGTTAGTACCAGTTTCATCAGTGTCCTTTTGTTTAAAAAGCATTCCGCATTCGTACCGAAAACAACAACTAGCCATGAGTAAACGTGAAAAATAAACAATCTAGTTGTCAGTTATTTCTTAAAATATCATAATGCCCTTTAACACATTCGAACAAAGAATTTAAAGAGCAGAAATAAGAAAATGACATTGGATATCAAGTATCAATACGTCTTCAAACTCGTACAAGAATAGCTTTCTCACTCTTGTTCTCACCTTTTCAGCTGGCTGTTTTCATCCTAGCCAGCAAAAGGCGTCTGTTTTCTCAGCCTATTTTCATCCCGAGACCCGAGCTTAATTTACTGTATAATTTCGGACTGCTATACAGTAGATAAAACAACAACAGCACTGCACAACAATGGGAAACCATTAAATGCACGTTTAGTCTGACAAAATAATTTGATAAATAATTTTTTCAAACCTTTTCGAGCCTTCGCAGTTCGCTCAAGCCTCAAGACGGGCGGCCGTGTAAAAACATTTTTGTCAGAGACTGAATTCTACCTGCAAACCGCGCAGGGGCCTGGAACTTTTTGCCTCACTTTTTGGTTCTTCGTTAGCGTTCCAGGTATCAAATTTTAACTTACAACGAGTTCACTGGTGACAACTTGTCCGCATTTCTTCAATGCGCAGGCGCGATATTTTACTACGCCATCCTACGCCATCCTGGCAAGTTCCCCCGGCAGTTTTAACCTCCTTTTGAAGGTCCAAACTGCCGGGGAAACTTGCCAGGATTGCGTAGGATGGCGGGGAATCAATATGCGCGAGGACATAAACTTCAAAGTTTCCGACGCGAGTTGGGCTTCTGGTTGTATTTCTCTTCTGTGACATAACTGAAGCAACGTAATCTGAAAATTAATAACCCAAAAACAATATATAATATAGATGAAAACAAACCACACAGTATAATTGGACCTGCGAGATGAAGCAAAATGCAGATTTTGATTCGAAAATAAACAAGACGCCTGCTTAGGCGTTCACTTGGGCTACTCATAGCAATGCAGCTCGGCATAGCCTATGCACGAAACAGCGTGCACATATTAAGCGTTTGTTAAAAAGTACAAAATAACCTACAGTGCAATCTACAGTGCTAGATTCGGTAGATTCAAGCGATCATTAGGCATCCCGCTGCCAGTTCGCCTGCCGTTAGTGAAAGAGCTGGATTGAACGAGCTACATTGCAGCGGCGAACTGCCAGCTACTACGTCTGTGAACACACTGAACATGTCCAAGAAAGAACACTTCACTTCAAACAACTTCATCAGACATCAGGAAAGCGAAGATTTATAGAAAGAACGTATGAAATTTTAGCACGCATCAGTTTCGCAAAGCCCGACGGGATGACGTAATGATTGCCATTTCGAAACATAGACAAAAAAATAATAAAAATAACGAAGCCGAAACCTAGACTCGTCTACCACAGGTAGCCCAAGTAACAAGACGCCTGCTCAAGGCGTTCGCTCGGGCTACTGATTTCTGAAAGCTTCACGTAGCCTGTGCGTACTCTAGCACGACTACATGACAATGGCAATGCATAATTGCATAGATTTTCACAAATAGAATCTATGGTCTTATATGAACTGCAGCGGTGCAGAAAGTGCCGAAGGGTTGCTAATGTAGTATAAATGTAAACAAGGTCGTTTTTCTGAATCCAATATATTTAGTTTCCGAATCCGAATGCAATACGACACGCGATTTCTGGACATGCACTGAACAGTTCAACATATTGATGATATCTTACCGGTATTTGCTCTATTCGGTGCTTATTATTATACTTGCATTTTGTAGTTGTCGGACTATAAAGCAGCAAGGCCAGGACCAACCTTTTTTGAAATAGTTCGTCATCTTTTACGTACTAAGGTCTACCGCTATCGCCGACGTGTGCAGTTGTAAACATTGTAAAGCCTTTGTAAGCATGTTTATGATGAATTGAAGACAATTGTCAGCCGCATTACTGATCAACTATAACTCGGTCACTTGCAAAGCTATTCAAACAAGTAAACAACTGAGAAACAGTGAAATGTCTTGCAAATATTCTAAAACATCGATAAAATGGCAATAAAAGCTTCGTTCAAAAGAGACAACCACTGATCATCTGGAGACAACTCGGCCAAACCTCGGTTTCGCAATTATTAAACATGACTGTTCTCTGACGTCCTTCACTCCTTCAGTTTAAAGTTTCCAATTATTTTTAATACACCTTGATTCGCTGACAGTCCAACTACTCTGACATCTTTGTTTGAGACGAAACACCGATAAAATGGCAAGAAAAGCTTCGTTCAAGAGAGAACTCGCCATGAAAGTGAAAACTCGGTTTCGCAAAGCCTGTCGGGTCAAGTTTGTCGAGACTCGTCTACCACAGGTCGCCCGAGTAAATATGAAAAACATGCCACGTCCTATAGAAAAACTCGACCTAGACTGGCGTCTTCAGTAAGACACGTCGGCAAAATAAACTGTAATAACTTCAAAACAAGCAATTGAAACAGAGCAAAAACATACAGTATTAATCGGACTGTCAAGGTGAAACAAATAGCAACTATTTATTTGAAAATATTGACGAGAAAACATGGAAAACGTTTGTCACGTAACTCATGTTTCAAGAAAACAGCTGATATTCTCGGTGAGATTTTTTTTAGACTTGTCTTATTAAACCTTGCCGTTTCTCTCGCTAGTCGCTATCATGTACTTGTTTACCTTTTTTCCTGACTGCCTCAGTTTGTTAGCGTCACTTTTCTTTGCTAAGCAAATAAGAAATAACTTCCCTCCCTTGCGCTGTTTCGTTGTTGTCGCGACAGTTCTGTACGTTCTCTCAATCTTTTCGACTTTCCCTCAACGCTTTTCCTTCGAGTTAATAGTTCTTGTCAAGTTTTCTTGCACAAACCTACCACATCTCCAGCCTAGACCTAGACAACTAGGCCTTCTATTTCCTATTTGGGGGGCTGGGCAGAAAGGACTGGGGAGAGACAACGTGAAATAGAAGGCCCAGTAGATTTCCCAATCAAAACTGCCCCAAAAATGCCCCACTCTAGATTCTCAAAGTTGGTGGCGCCAAACCTCAAGTTATTGATATTTTTGTCGAGTTAATGGAAGTTCAAGGTATTATTGAAGCATTTACGATATAAATCGAGTATTCCTGGCATTCTGTGAAAGTTATTTGATTTCCCGAACGAATCGAATGCATTTTATGTCAAATGAAGGTGAACTCGTGAGTGTATAAATGTAAACGTTCGCCACATGCGTGGCCAATGCTTCATGATTTTCTGTTGATGTTTCTCTGAAGATGATTCTCAAATGGTAATATATTTGCCAGGAGTATTTTACGCTTGAAAGATGTCACATTTTCATGTGTCTAATAGTCGAATCCAGAGCGTGAAGTTGATAGGAATCGATCAGAGGACAATTGCTGAATATAATTTTAACTTAATATTATGGTTGTAAAATATAGATTTGATATTTAAGTGGTGGCTCGATGCCGATGGTTGTAAGACTTGTAACTGTGAGAAAAATGAACAAATACAATGGTCTGGGATTTGGCAAATCTACTAGGCTTTTCCGGAGCATTAACTCTGCTTACGTCATGAAGCGAATTTAGTTCCCAGTCCCATAGGCCACAGCTCAGCCACGGAAAAGCCCAGACTAGTTCCTAGTCCTCTTTTCTCTCGAACGTATTTTGGTGACGTCACAGAATAGGGATCGAGCGAGAGGACTAGCGGAAAATGTTCATCTTTATCTATCATGAATCCTGCTGGAGCTCGCATTCTTTAATCTTTATGAACGAGGGCACTTAAACAAACTTCTTCTTGAGAGCAGACAGCAAATGAGTAGGTTTCTTTGTTTTACATTACGTTAAAAGGTTGTTACATACGAGGCTTTATAAAGTAGTGTTCGGCGTAGGAAGTGATTGTGTTGAAACACATTTATACAAATCGAAATATGCTTTTTAACGTTTCGGCAGTAGACCAACCTTGCTATATGATGTTATAAAGAATTGTGCAGACCAACGTGAGTGTTATCTGCTTTGGTTTTCCGCCAAACGACCGTTTGGTGCCTGTATAATTTGGGCCAGTTTTGGGGCCAGATTTGGGGCCAGGCAAAACATTTTATTCCAGGCCTCTCACAACTTGGTCTGCCGCTCGACGTTAAAAAGAGAGGCCTGGGAACCAGGCTGGGAAAAGCCTATGTCTAGGCTGCCACATTTCAAGAACGAAGCAAGGAAACGAAAAACTGCAAAAGATGTTACTTTGTCATTTTAAGTGTTCTTTCAAATAAGACAGATTTAATTTTCGCTTCATAGGCACTATGAAGTGAAACAACATGCGCAAAGCAGTTCTACTTTTGGCAACGTTGCAAACGGATTTTCGATCCAAACCCAAATTTGATCCTTACCCAATTTCTTTCTTCTCCATCGCAAAGGCTTTCACTGTCCGAACATTTCCAAGTGACTCGTCAGCCACTGCCAAAGCCGTTGCAAGTTGTTCTTGTGCTTCGCGCGACATATTTCGCAAGAAGGAACCGAGTACTGTTCCACAGAGGATAACCGTAGGAACAAGACTTCCAATTAACAGTGTGAGTTTGGGTGAGATGAAGAATAATGTTATAACACAACCAACAGTCTGAGTGACGCTTCGTAATCCTTGAGAGATAATTTGCTTGAAAGCACTCTTGAAGTCTTGGACATCAGAACTTAACCTAGTGTTGTAAAAAATAAAGGAATTCCAATTAATTCCAAATAATATAAACTGAAAAAAAGACTATAAAATCTACGAAGAATTCAATTCCAAGTCTTAACCTTTTATAGTAATCTTAATGCCATCTTTCGACTGTATTTCTTGTTAAACAGTGAAAACTAAACGAACCGGCATCTGTTGTTTGCTTTACGGCTTTTCCGACTCCCCCGGCACAGAGTACTTAATATACCTCCCCCCGGATAATCTGACCGCGCTGACGTCAAGATTGCTTATGCCAGTCAACTTTGGGATTGGGAACAAGTTCTAAGGCCGCAATGCGTCATATGCGTCATACGTAAGATGGCGGCGACTGCCACGAAATGTTTGACTGCTGGCCATAGGGAATGGCCGATCCAGTTTATATAGAGATCAGTGGGTGGGGCTAGTAGGGGGGGGGGGCAAGTTGTCCGGGCGCCCAACTTGAGAAGGGGCCCCTAAGATTTATAATAATTTCTTTAATATCCATCTTTGGGGTAAAAATACAATGGATTTACAATAACTATATTAAAAACTACGGCATACTATATGTACAGGAATAGACAGTGAATGATTCTTATCAACATTTGTACCTAGCGGTACAGGAGAAGTAACAATAGGACTCTAGGTCCCTTGCAAGGTTATCCTCCTAAGCCCTAGGTGTTGGTGTTACGGAGGGAGGAAAACCGGAGAACCCGGCGAAAAACCCTCGAAGCACAGGAGAGACCAACTAAACTCTACTCACATGAGTCCCAAGTTCGAGAACGGGGTCATCCCCAAGCGGTCACCCATCCAAGTACTAACCCCGTCTAACCGGGCTTAACTATTGGTGAGAGGCAGCGCCCTGACAGCACACGCCACCCGCAGTAAATATTACTTAAAAGACTATGAATTAAAAACTAATGACGTCGCTCTAGCAGGGCTGCAAATAACAGCCGGTCATCGGACATTGTCCGGCATGATTGTACGTTATTGTCCGCCCAAACCTCATTATGGCCGGTCATTATGACCGGTCAATTCAAACTTACAGAGTTAATAGTTAGTCTTTAAGATGTTTTGTCCATTTAATACCAATTAAATAATAATAATGCGTTAGTAAAAGTATACAGAAAGGAATTAAGTAAACATCTTTCATGGTGGTTTTCAATTCGGCCCGAAATTCTAATCAATGAGCCCGTGCGACAGGTAAGCGACACACGTGTGTACGCTAAGCTATAGTCTAGCGTATTTCCCTGAAGTTATAGAGATTCAATAGCTTGATCAGTGTATGGTGTAGTTTTCTCCTACGAAGATCAACAAATAAGTAAACAAATTCTCCCTACTATAATAGTTTGCTCACAGGCAGAGTTCTCGTTGTCAAATGTCAAACGTCAAGCAGACAGAGTTTTGATATATTGGCTATATTAATACATACCATGCATTTTATGTTGTAATTGTAAACATCAGTGTCAGTGTCTGTTTCAGCTGATCAACAATGAGAAGAGATTTTTGTATCATTTTTGTATCAATCCTTATTCCTGTACTATATTATAGATTGTTTTTAAAATGGATCATGCATTACGTTACAGTACTAGTTTACTGTTAATTTTCGAGATAAAAAATCTATTCTGATTCCTCGTGCATCCCATCATGATAAACGGATGCATTTATAAAAAGTAGGGAAAACCTTAGTCCGTCCGGCCAGAATTTCTACATGTCCGACCACTTTCTGGCCTGGCCTGACATTTGTCCTTCTATGTCAAAAAATTATTTGCAGGCCTGTTCTAGTATAAATGATTGTTTATGCCTTTCTGTACGAGAAACGATAGGGAGTCGGCCACTTTTAGATCTTAAACTCTATGGTTGGTGAACGGGCAATGGTATAAATTTATTACAAGGATTCGAACTATCGTTCTTAATACGCTCATATGCTTTTTTTTCGTTTGGTCTGGTACAGATAGACATAAACTCTCTTTTATTCCCAGAGCCACTGCTCTGAACATTTAGTCATGATATCGACTTACAATTTTAGCTTTAATTTTATTGCATGTTAAAATAATGTAATATATTGTAACTTTTATCATAGTTTATTACATAATTGTAAACCCATTGTATTTTTAAATCTAAGATGGGCATTAAAGATTTATTTATTTATGTGTCCAGGGTTCAAAATAAATATTTTGGATTTAGATATTTTTGTAGGCTGTCTCGCATATGTACATTTATGGTACCAGCTATTTTGATATACAGGCTATTTGCCTGCTATGTGAGTCCATGAGAGGCCCATCCAGGAATTGTTTTAGTTAATAAGCTCGTATTCAAAAAATAATCTCATTTACTGTAGACGTCGTGCTAGGCTGTGAGACGTTACACTACATTGGAAGTTACACTACGTTTTAAGACGTTACGCTACGTTATAACACGTTATTAAAGCTATGTTATACAACATCACGCTGTGTTGTAAGACGTTAATAAGCTATGTTTAAAGACGTTACATTACGCTACGTTATAAGACGTCACACTTTGTTGCGAGACGTTTTCCACGTTCTATAACATTACGCCACGTTGTAAGATGTTACGCTACGTTATAAAACGTATACACTAGCCGGCTAGCGGCGTGAAAATGCCGGCTATAGTCGGCAGCCGGCCGCTATTTTGAACCCTGAGTGTCCCTTCTTTCCTTCAGTGATGGTAGCAAAAATCAGGTTTTTGGACGGCCACTTTTTGTATGGACGGCCATGGACGGCCTAAGCACAATATTCTCTTCAAACAACAACTTACAGGTTTCCTTTCTGATGTTTCTAGATTTTTGTTAGCTGCTGTTTACTTCAGCTATTGTGTAGGTTTTGTTACTTATTTTTGCCAAGACCATGCAGACACAGAATAAAGACTTTAATCTGTGATACAGATATGACGATTGACTGCGCCTTGCGAAATCGATTTAACCACGTATATGTATATGTAAACCGAAATCTGCTCTGGCGAGCGCGATCCATCGCGCTGGCGTATTTTATTCATTGAAAGCACTGCAAATTGTTTTTGGACGGCCAGTTTTGAAATCCTGGCTAAAAGCCTGGATGGTAGAGAATCAATAGGGAGGCCCAGTATCCGCATGCTCCTAGCTTGAACATTCTCTAGCTCGTCAACTAGATATTTAGGGATACTGCCCCAAATTGGGGCTCCATACTCCAACAGGGGTCGAATTTTCATCTGGTAACATATTGTGCCAATTTCGGTTGGAAGGTTGGCTCTACGGCACTCCCTAAGGCAGAACAATCTTTTGCAAGCTTTTTTGACCATTTCATCTATACGTGTGTTCCATTAAATGGGTCCAAATCCACTAAAGGGAGTCCAAATCTTCTAGTAGATTTGGACCGGGGGTCCAAATCTACTGGGGGGTCCAAATCCGCTGTGACACCGGCATGCAGTCAGCCACGTTCAGACAAACTACAACAGGCACTGTGAGATATTGCAATATAGGACTAGTTTTTCAACACAACTTATTGTCCCTACCTGCTTATTAATTCACCAGTTTTATGAGCATCAAAGAACTGTACATCTTGCTTCACTAGCGACGTGAACAAACTATTCCTCAGCCTCGCCGCCAACCTTTCTCCAAACGACGACAACAGACTAATATACAAAAACGTCAGAGTCCCTTGTGTCAGATAAATAAACACAAGCTTCTTCGCTGGTTCCTTCAAGATTGCTCCGTAATCAGACATATCCCCGTCTGATAAAGACGACACTGCATTCACTAACTCACCAAGTAATAACGGTAACTGGACATTCACCAATGCGACACCAAATGCACAAAAACTCGCAAATAAAAGCAACCATAAGTCTGGTAACAGAAATCTTAAAAATTCCTGAAATTCTATTTTTGGCTTTTTTGTGTTCTCTTCACTCGTCGCATGTTCTTGGCCAACCTGTGGTGTTCTTGATCGGTGACTGAGTTTCACAGCACAGTACGCAGTGCTTAGTTTTGATTTCAAGCAAACAGCACCGGTACATGTTATCCAAAGATATTTCGAGGATAAAAGTTCAGGTACTTTTTCACGGACTAAAGCACTAAACCCAGAAATTGTAAAGAAATTGCGAGTGCCATTAAGTGACTTCCTTCCAAAAATTTGTGAACGAATTGTGTTGGGCTGGATGAACCTTTGCCTTGAACAGAAAAAAATAAACATTTTGAATAAACTATGCAATGACACTTATATGTATAAAATAACATTTTGAAAATGCAAGCGGTGATTGGTGTTCTATATAACTCTTTGAAAAACTCATTAATAATTCATGAGGAAAACACAAAGGAAAATCATGACCGTGACGTGTCTCTATATGTGATAGAGACACGCTCGCTATTTCCGATGAACTTTTTCTTTGATTTTGCGGCTCAGACAACTTTTCAATTTTTAAAATTGATTTCTATATGAGCTTATTATATGGATAGTTTTTGAAGCCATTTAAAGCATTCGCAGTACATGTTTTATCAGATCTAAAACACTCGGCTATTGCCTCGTGTTTTAAATCTGATAAAACACTGCTGCTCATGTTTCAAATAGTACCTGGAAAACATGGACAGATTACACCATCCAATACACTATCATTCTACTTTTTTTTACAGTCATGCGTCAGTCGCGGCCTTTCACCTGGTGCACAGGTTAAGTTCGGTAACCGGCTTCCGGTAAACTTCTTCGCTGCCCGTCACGGCCTTCTGTGTGAGCTTTCCATTCTGAGGTGTGTCAGGTGTTCTCGCTTGCTTCCAAAGTTTTGTACGTAGAGACATTTAGTTTGACATTTGTTTCTTTTACGGGTAACGTCTAACCGCTGCCAGACATTTGAGGTGACACGTTTGCAGTTTCAGGTACACGCATTTTCAATGGCAAAAGGTTGGTTTTCACGTAAGCCATACAATCTCACTTTGGGCATACATATAGCTACAATCTTGGACAATAATGTTGCAACACCCCCTCCCACCCCCCAAAAAATATCAATGTTGTAATGTCGTTTGAGTTTCCCCCAAAATCAATGTTGGCGAAAAGTTTAAAATAACGACATTTAATCGGGGGGGGAGGGGGGCAGGGGGTTTACTGTTAGAACTACTTTTGTCCAAGATTGTATATTTCAATGGTCAATTGGTCATGATAGCAAACAAGAGAGTTGAAATATGGCGTTGTCTTTTGAAGGAACAAAGAATTGCCGCTATTATAACTAAAGCAACGAATGTAAAATAGATTAAAATTTATTAACTTTAATCTTATTTCACTTTTCAGACGGCAGAAAGAATGAATTTTAATAGTGATAGACTAAGAACGTATTAAAACATATTTTCAATATTAAAACTGTGTTTTTTAACTTTTCATTACTCACCCAAAGTTGGAATAAAATTTTCCCTTCGAAGCTTTTCCTGCGCATTTTTGAAGCCAGTGATAATTGAAACAATTTCTTTTACCAAACTGCAAAAGAAATGTCATTTTAGATGCTTCCAAGTTCGAACTGTTTCGCAACTATCAAATGACGGCCATATTGGATTTCAAAGCACCCTCGTCCCCAGGCCAGACGCTGGGCGAACACGCGCCACACACGCAAAGCTCGAACAAGCGCAAAACTCAGAATGGTCCACATGGAAACTACCTGCCGGTCAAAAAGAACTGCTCAATCGTAATGGAAATGTGGAAATGACAAGATAAACTAGTATTATAATAGAAAAGCAAAAATAAGACAAAAAACCCGCAGCAAATAAAGTTAATACTTAGTAATACAGTACCCTGCGAGCAGAGCCTTCTTTTCCTTATTTCTTCGCTGAGAAAGAGGAAGAAAAGTAGGCTCTGCTGTATTCGTGTTTGGCTTCGTCCAAGATTTAGGACGAAGTAACCCGTTTAAGACCCGTTTAACCGGTTCTCGTTTTGTTTTCTGCTCTGATTGGGACTGGGTTCGAGATTGTAACCAAGCAACTGACATGCATGCTCAGCGCAATCTCGTTCCTAGCCTGGTACCCTGGCCCAATTTCAAAAGAAATATGGGCCAGGTAACCACTAATCTCATTCTCGCGTCATCAGGGCTAAATCCACTTATGACGATTGCAATTTCACTCATAGCCACTAAAAACGCGCGAAATTTCAACCAATAGGAAAGCAGAAGTCTTTAGTGGTTACCTGGCCCATATTCTTTGATTGGGCCAGGGTACCAGGCTATCTCGTTCCTAGCCTGGTACCCTGGCCCAATCAAAGAATATGGGCCAGGTAACCACTAAAGACTTCTGCTTTCCTATTGGTTAAAATTTCGCGCGTTTTTATTGGCTATGAGTACCGAGAATGTAATTAGTGGTTACCTGACCCATATTTCTTTTGAAATTGGGCCAGGGTACCAGGCTATCTCGTTCCCAGAGCCAAGTCTCAGCCTCAGCGAAGAACTAATAAGGAAAAAAAGGCTCTGCTCGCAGGGTAGTAATACAGCTGCACACCTCCTGGAGATGCGGTCTATTAAAATAGTTAGTCTAGCTAATGGAAACCCTCCCAAGCAGTATTCACAGCAGTCGATAGCCAAACCATAATGATGATTTTCTCTTTATTAAACCATTCTCAAACTGGCTTGGATGTGTGGCATGTTCATTGTCCTGCTGAACTGTCCGTTCACCAGGGATTGCCAGCATGTGAGTGGTTGGGATGGATACATGTGGGTCTGTACAAACTCCAAACAAGTCTCCTTCTAACAGTTAGGCGTGGCCTCTTTCTTGGCTTGCGACTCATGTAATCCTGTTGTTAAACTGGATTACAACTAGAGTTTTTCCTAAAACCTAGTCATAAATAGCTATAACACAAATGGTTTGAACCTAGGAGTATCAGTAGATGTTTGTTGAAGTCGATTGTCTAGGTTAGGTGAGAAAGACTGTTGGTGGTAGTGGCTGACGTTATAAAGTAAATGGTTTGATCCTAGGAGTATCAGTAGATGTTTGTTGAAGCTGATTGTCTAGGTTAGTGCAGTCTTGAGAAAGACTGTTGATGGTAGTGACTGACGTTATAAAGTAAATGGTTTGAACCTAGGAGTATCAGTAGATGTTTGTTGAAGTTGATTGTCTAGGTTAGTGTAGTCTTGAGAAAGACTGTTGATGGTAGTGACTGACGTTATAAAGTAAATGGTTTGAACCTAGGAGTATCAGTAGATGTTTGTTGAAGTTGATTGTCTAGGTTAGGTGAGAAAGACTGTTGGTGGTAGTGGCTGACGTTATAAAGTAAATGGTTTGAACCTAGGAGTATCAGTAGATGTTTGTTGAAGTTGATTGTCTAGGTTAGTGTAGTCTTGAGAAAGACTGTTGATGGTAGTGACTGACGTTATAAAGTAAATGGTTTGAACCTAGGAGTATCAGTAGATGTTTGTTGAAGTTGATTGTCTAGGTTAGTGTAGCCTTGAGAAAGACTGTTGGTGGTAGTTAGGAGTATCAGTATAGATGTTTGTTGAAGTTGATTGTCTAGGTTAGTGTAGCCTTGAGAAAGACTGTTGGTGGTAGTGACTGACGTTATAAAGTAAATGGTTTGAACCTAGGAGTATCAGTAGATGTTTGTTGAAGTTGATTGTCTAGGTTAGTGTAGTCTTGAGAAAGACTGTTGGTGGTAGTGATTGATGTTATAAAGTAAACGATTTGAACCTAGGAGTATCAGTAGATGTTTGTTGAAGTTGATTGTCTAGGTTAGTGTAGTCTTGAGAAAGACTGTTGGTGGTAGTGATTGATGTTATAAAGTAAACGATTTGAACCTAGGAGTATCAGTAGATGTTTGTTGAAGTTGATTGTCTAGGTTAGTGTAGTCTTGAGAAAGATTGTTGGTGGTAGTTAGGAGTATCAGTATAGATGTTTGTTGAAGTTGATTGTCTAGGTTAGTGTAGCCTTGAGAAAGACTGTTGGTGGTTAAATGGTTTGAACCTAGGAGTATCAGTAGATGTGTAAAAATTTGTCAAGTTCACCTATATTTATGTGTCCAGTTCATCAGTTACTTAGAAGTCTACAGTTATGTCACAGAATAGAAATACAACCAGAATTAGTCCAACCCGCGCGTTGGAACCAGTGGTTGGAACCTTTGAAGTTTAAGTCCTCCCGCATCATGATTCCTCGCCATCCTACGCAATCCTGCCAAGTTTCCCCGGCAGTTTGGACCTTCAAAAGGTTAAAACTGCCGGGGGAACTTGCCAGGATTGCGTAGGACATTGTGTAGGATCGCGTCGGATGGCGTAAAATATCGCGCCTGCGCATTGAAGAAATGCGGACAAGTTGTCACTCGAGTTGGACTTCTGGTTGTATTTCTATTCTGTGGTTGTGTGGGACTAATGTGATGGTATTGGCCATTTCCCAAGAGTCGAAGACTGGTGACGGGTTAGGAACGCTAGGGTACTTGGGATCGCCAGGGACAGATTCATTGTGCCCCAAGCGATCCCAAGTACCCTAGCGTTCCTAACCCGTCACCAGTCTTCAACTCTTTTGGGAAATGGCCCCAATAACCGTTTGTCAGTTTGAGAAAAAAAAAACAATAAAAAATTAATGCGCTCGTAGGCAGTGTAGAAATATAAGTGTAATATACAGAAAATAAGTTATAAATAATGCACCAGTCAATGTAAACTTCACCACCCACCCCTGGATTTTAATTTTCAAAACTGGGAAGTGTTGCAGACCTCCTCTCCCCCCCCCCCCCCCCCGTGACTTGCTGCAAGGAAAATCTCTCGCTCTTGTTGTGCAAGAAAGCTCTCGAAGCTTCCCAAAGTCATTGATTTGTTATAGGTGTTCACAAAATGCTCAAAATTCACATGAGATTGAGTTATAATTTTTTGTTAATTTTTTTAATATCAAAAACAACAGTTGCTTCTAATATAACATGTACTGTATAGCATTTGTTTTTCGGCCACCATATCTGTGTAATCCACAAATTTTTCAGCATACTCCAAAACTCTTAGTCTCCCTCTATGCTCTACAGTGACATCTAATTGATGTACAATCTGAAAATTCAGAATCTCTAGATTCTATATCAGATGCAATTAGACGTCACTTCTAAAGCTTAACCAAGCTTTGTACGTTGAATTGCGTGTACAAAGTGACTTTTAACGACATTTGAAAGTTATGCTGACGTCAGCAATAATATAATTCAAAACGCTGTGATTCAAGAAGGAATCGTTGTATCGACTCAAAATTTTCCAGAAATACTCGTAATAACGATCTACAAAATATATAAAACAACCAGCTTAATAGGTTTAATAATTTAGATTTTAGAATTTTGTGATGTCACTGTGAAAACCACCTATAGTTTAGAAAACGAAAATCAGGAAATTTTATCAGGCCTAACCAAGTAACTACATATTTATACAATCATGAGGACTAATTAAAATCCGACTAGTTGCATTGAATTTAAATATTTGAACTCGCACATGACAACCAGCTGAAAACACCATTGTACTAGCCCGATGATTTTAATTTAATTTCCAGTTTTCTCTCTGTCTGAGATTGTACCCCAGTCCTACGGGCAGAGAACGATAAAACAGATTTATGTCCAAAACCAGAAAATTCCCTCGCAATGTCTTCGCTATGCACGGCCTGGGGTTTACATTGACTGGTGCACAACCAGTGTTGTCATACATTTTAAAATGAAACCATTAGCACAACTCTACATTTATTTCTAGTTCACATTAAAGGGTATTGGCAATAAAAATTAAATTTATCCCATTTGAAAGACCTCGTCAAATGATATAAGAAGACCTTTTGTAATTTTTCTCGACCAAAGACAGCGTGCTGTCCGCCATCTTGTTGTAATATTGGGTCTAATTAACTAGGAAATTGGTGACGTCACAAGCAGGGTAAACCTGATGAAACTACTCCGTGGGTGCCCAAATTTCCATGGAAGGTTTTCTAAATGTTGTGGGTCAATTTAAAATGGAAATAGCGCAACAAAATCGAGTTTCTAGCTCATAATGTCATAAGGTTGGCAAGATAAAAATTTCACTTTACCCCTGCTTATGATGTCACATGCATATCGAAAATAATTCCAAGACGGCGGACTGCACGCTGGCTTTGGTTGAAATATTTCCAAAACCAAAACAGATACGGAAAAATTGAAAAAGGTCTTCCGATACCATTTGACGCGTTCTTTCAAGTGAGACAAACTTAATTTTTATTGCCAATACCCTACAAAATTCTAAAAAAAAATTAAAAAATCTTTAAACTGTTCTAAATGTAATGTTTAAAATAATTAAAAATTTGAAAAATCCATCATAATGTGAAAATGTCATATTAAACATGTTTACCTACGATGTAGTTACATTATCTGTTCAATGGTAACAGTTTCTAAATATACTTCAAAAACGCATTAATATTCATGAACCAAATTGTCCACTAATATGCACGTATTTGATCATGTGCAAGTCTTTTATACCTGATAAAACTACTATGAATATTAATTAACGTGAAATTTTATATAAAGAATACCAATGAACGTGAAATTTTATATAAAATGTCATCCTAATAGCAAATCTATTGTCGGCGTTTTTGAAGCTATTCAAAACACTCGTAGTCGCGTTTTAAATATTACATAAACTAAGTAACTATGTTTCTTAATTTACTCCTTCACCAAGACATCAAGACTAAAGTCTACAGTACTACTTCTTCACCAAGCCGTGGGTGGGTCCCAAGACTTCAACAAGTCAAATATATCTCCTCCTTCACCAAAACTAATGAATACTAGTCCTCTTTCACAAAGCCTAATAATGTACGGTGGTCCCAAGGACTTCAACAAGTCAAATATGTCTAATAATACTTCTTCATCAAGCCTAATGTATACTACTCCTCCTTTACTAAGCCTAATGTATGGTAGTCCCAAGGACTTCAACAAGTCAAATATGTCTAATAATACTCCTTCACGAAGACGAAAGTCTACTAGTACTCCACCATGCCTAATGTATGATACTACTACTCCTTCAAGAAGCGGACGCCAAATGTCTACTACTTCCTTACCAAGCCTAATGTATTCTAGTCCTTCAAGATGCGTAATGTCTACTACTTCTTTACCAAGCCTAATGTCTACTACTCCTTCAAGATGCGTACGCCTAACGTCTACTACTTCTTTACCAAGCCTAATGTATTCTAGTCCTTCAAGAAGCGTAATGTCTACTACTTCTTTACCAAGCCTAATGTATACTACTGCTTCAAGATGCGTACGCCTAATGTCTACTACTTCTTTACCAAGCCAAGTGCATACTAGTCCTTCAAGAAGCGTAATGTCTACTACTTCTTTACCAAGCCTAATGTATACTACTCCTGCAAGAAGCGGACGCCTATTGTATACTACTTCTTCACCAAGCCTAATGTCTACTATTCCTTCAAGAAGCCTAATGTCTACTATTCCTTCAAGAAGCCTAATGTCTACTACTCCTTCACCAAGCCTAATGTCTACTATTCCTTCAAGAAGCCTAATGTCTACTACTTCTTCACCAAGCCTAATGTCTACTACTCCTTCAAGAAGCCTAATGTCTACTATTCCTTCAAGAAGCCTAATGTCTACTACTCCTTCACCCACAAAGTGTACTTCTACTTCACCAAGCCTAACGAGTACTTCTCCTTTACTCCTAAAGTGTCCTACTCCTTCACCAAGCCTAATGTCTACTACTCCTTCACACCTCATGTGTACTTCTACTTCACCAAGCCTAATGAGTACTTCTCCTTCATCCCAAAGGTATACTACTACTGCTCCATCCCTAATATGTACTACTCCTTCACCACCCTTAGTGTGTACTACTCCTTTGGCACCCCTGTGTGCTACTTCTTCACCACCTCTAATATGTACTCCTCCAACATAATCCAGTCGATTTCCACTGCAAAAAGCCATTCTTATCAGCTCATTTCGGGTCATTACAACAAATTGTGTAAGTCTCATCGTGACCATCATTAATGACGTCGGCTCTGGCAACAGTGAAGTATCTAAAACTAACAAATCAGGGGGAACTCCAGTTGACCAGGCTTCATTAGTAATTTCAAGTTCTCCTGTATTCTTATTCAACCAAGCATCTTGACGAGTAACCACACGAATTAAACCACGATGAGTAGTGTAGTTGCGTAGAACATAAAGTAGATAATGCGAATCAGCAGACATCAGGCTAGTACTCGTATTATCTACCATCACTTTCCCTGCAGCATCAACCTTAGTTATGCGCTGTCGACTTAGAATAAACTCTTCAAAATCATTACAACGCTTTTGGGTCTGTTCGTCCATGGGTCCAAATGGAATAGCGAAGAAGAGATTGTAAAAATATCGAGTAAATTCTTCTCTCTTTCGTCTAAAATTGTCCTCTTGGCCTGGAAAATCTGATCTCTTGAGTGTGTCTTTATAAGGAAACTTGACATTTTTTGAATCCTTAGAAAAATCAGGCTCGCCATTGTTATTATAATGGCAATAGACAAGATTACATGCGTAGTCGAGCACTGAATACAGATCAAATGCCAAATGTCGCAATCTTTGAGGCAGCTGCTCGGAGTTCAACCTTGTAGAATTCCAGGCAAGTTGACTCAATTCTGCCTCTCTGAGCATGTCGTTTATATCTTTAATCATAACTTTCCCCCATTCAGTTTCAGTTAAAGCAGCCATGCTATATAATGCAAAAAAATGGACTCTTGATTTAAGGGGAAGCAATTCCTTGCCCACTTGTAAATAGTAATAATATCTTAAAATAAGAATTACATGTATAATATTAAAAATAAGAATAACAAGACTTCAAATAAGGTGTTTAATCTCATTATAAACAAGACATGATTTGGTTTACCTTACAATAAGGTTAACCAAATGTAAACAGCACTTAAAGGGAATGCGTAAGATGTAACACTCTAATAAAGGCAAAAGTAGTAACATGCCCCTTAAAGCAAGATGGTCGTGTTTATAATGCACATATCAATGTTAAGCCCGAGGGGGGGGGGGGGGAGGGAGGGGGGGCAGATGTGGGGGATTTGAACTTCATTGTCTTCCCCACACTCAGGAATTTGATTAAAATTCTAGACTCCGGAGTGGGCACGTTTGAATTTTTGGTGAGAAGAACCGAGAACTATTGAACTAATATCGGGCAGTTAATCTGGCACCGGGGCTTATCGGGCCTTTACCAGGCCTTTAATACCGGGCCTAGCGCTGGTGGCCAAAAGGAGCGCAGGATCTGGAAATGAGATTGCGGGGTGGTCATCTTGGAACAAACCACGAGGAGACCATTTCTGAAGGTAAGCTGTCGTTTTCATTGAACGAAACAAAGATTGATGATTTGTATTTGTCAAAAACGTGTTTATAACCATATAAAGCTATTTCTAAATTCACTGTATTTGAATTGATGCCTTTGTTTGGCTTTTTGATAGAGAGCATTGTGTTGGAATATAATTGCTTTTTGTAAAATCCACAACTTTGAAACCACTGTTATTTAATATCAGTGGTTAAAATGCCACCCAAGGCGGGGGAATTTGATCTAGTTTGACCTATATTTTGAGCTCCAGGGTGGGGATTTTGCCCAAAAATTCTTCAGAAAAATCAAATCCTCCACATCTGCCCAGCCTCCCCCCCCTCGGGCTTAACATTGATAGGTGCATAATAAAAATAGAAAGACTTCAAGTAAGTTGCTTAATCTTATTATACTGTAAGTAAGACATAATAATATTAGGTTTACCTTACAATAAGTGTTAAGATATATTAAAACAGCACTTAAAATTAGGGAACATAAAAAATAGAACTCAAATTAAGGCACAAGTAGTAACATGTCCCTCAATTGGCCTCAAAGAAAGATGGTTGTGCTTATAATAAAAATGGAAAGACTTCAAATAGGACAAATAAGGCTTGTAATCTTATTATAAACAAGGGGTGATTAAATTGCAATAAGTGTTGGGTCATAATGGTCTTACTCATAAGAAGAACATGTAAATAAAATAAAAACTCTTAAGAACATGCAGCCAGAGTGGTCAGATATTTCATAGTTACAGTACTGTAAAGTACCCATACTGGCCTTAAAGTAAAGTAAAGTAAAGTAAAGTAAAGTAAAGTAAAGTAAAGTGAAGTGAAGTGAAGTGAAGTGAAGTGAAGTGAAGTGAAGTGAAGTGAAGTGAAGTAAAGTAAAGTAAAGTAAAGTAAAGTAAAGTAAAGTAAAGTGAAGTGAGGTAAAGTAAAGGGAAGTAAAGTAAAGTAAAGTAAAGTAAAGTAAAGTAAAGTAAAGTAAAGTAAAGTAAAGTAAAGTAAAGTAAAGTAAAGTAAAGTAAAGTAAAGTAAAGTAAAGTGAAGTGAAGTAAAGTAAAGGGAAGTAAAGTGAAGTGAAGTGAAGTGAAGTGAAGTGAAGTGAAGTGAAGTGAAGTGAAGGGAAGGGAAGTGAAGTGAAGTGAAGTGAAGTGAAGTGAAGTGAAGTAAAGTGAAGTAAAGTAAAGTAAAGTGAAGTAAAGTAAAGGGAAGTAAAGGGAAGTGAAGGGAAGTAAAGGGAAGTGAAGTGAAGGGAAGTGAAGTGAAGTGAAGGGAAGGGAAGTGAAGGGAAGTGAAGGGAAGTGAAGGGAAGGGAAGTGAAGTAAAGTAAAGGGAAGTAAAGGGAAGTGAAGTAAAGTAAAGTAAAGTAAAGTGAAGTGAAGTGAAGTGAAGTGAAGTGAAGTGAAGTGAAGTGAAGTGAAGTGAAGTGAAGGGAAGGGAAGGGAAGGGAAGGGAAGGGAAGGGAAGGGAAGGGAAGGGAAGTGAAGTGAAGTGAAGTGAAGGGAAGGGAAGGGAAGGGAAGGGAAGGGAAGGGAAGGGAAGGGAAGTGAAGTGAAGTGAAGTGAAGTGAAGTGAAGTGAAGTGAAGTGAAGTGAAGTGAAGTGAAGTGAAGTGAAGTGAAGTGAAGTGAAGTGAAGTGAGGTGAGGTGAGGTGAAGTGAAGTGAAGTGAAGTGAAGTGAAGTGAAGTGAAGTGAAGTGAAGGGAAGTGAAGTGAAGTGAAGTGAAGTGAAGTGAAGTGAAGTGAAGTAAAGTGAAGTAAAGTAAAGTAAAGTGAAGTAAAGTAAAGGGAAGTGAAGGGAAGTAAAGGGAAGTGAAGTGAAGGGAAGTGAAGTGAAGTGAAGGGAAGGGAAGTGAAGGGAAGTGAAGGGAAGTAAAGGGAAGGGAAGTGAAGTAAAGTAAAGGGAAGTGAAGTAAAGTAAAGGGAAGTGAAGTAAAGTAAAGGGAAGGGAAGGGAAGTGAAGTGAAGGGAAGGGAAGTGAAGGAAGTGAAGTGAAGGGAAGTGAAGTGAAGTAAAGGGAAGTGAAGTAAAGTAAAGGGAAGGGAAGTAAAGTGAAGTGAAGGGAAGTAAAGGGAAGGGAAGTAAAGGGAAGGGAAGTAAAGGGAAGTGAAGTAAAGGGAAGTAAAGGGAAGGGAAGTGAAGTAAAGTGAAGTGAAGTGAAGTGAAGTGAAGTGAAGTGAAGTGAAGCGAAGTGAAGCGAAGTAAAGTAAAGGGAAGTGAAGTAAAGGGAAGTAAAGGGAAGGGAAGTGAAGTAAAGTGAAGTGAAGTGAAGTGAAGTGAAGTGAAGTGAAGTGAAGTGAGGTGAGGTGAAGTGAAGTGAAGTGAAGTGAAGTGAAGTGAGGTGAACTGAAGTGAAGTGAAGCGAAGCCGTTTACTAGCTCCCACACCCCTATCCATCACATAATGTCTCTGGCGTTTACTACACACAAGGATATTGGATAATCAATGCATGTGAAAAGATCCAGAAGTTGATTTTCCTGAGCAACTTCAGAGTTCAGATCAAACAAATAGTGAATTGCAAACCTTATTCTGTTGAATTTGTCCACTACTGGTCACTTTTGGTCCAGTTGGACAATGAGTTTGAAGTTCGTCACTTGCTTTGGCTAAACTATGAGCAACACTTTTTTTTCACACTAAGCTGTCTTTAAATTTTCCTCTTGTGGCCATGTTCATCTAAAATGCCAAATGAATAAAACAAAACTGCAGAATTAGTTAAAATGCTTCCTGGGCAATAAAGGCCTTTAGTCCAAAAATATTAATGGCATTAAAGACAGCTAAAGTATACACCTTTTTAGCAAAAAGTCTCACAGGCACACCCCCCCCCCTCCCTCCCACCCCCAAAGAAAGGAAAATCCCAGAAAACCAGTCCCAGTGTATTGTACTGTAGATAGAGTTAATTATACTTAACAAATAAATTCCCAACACAGCCAGGTGAAGAATCAGACATAGTTTAACGCTACTCTGGCTTAAAAGATTTTTGACCTTAGCTTACTGTTCATGACCCAACGTTTTGACACTCCAATTTAGTGTCTTCATCAGAGGTGATCATTGTGAAGACAGGTCCCATATTTATACTCTCATGGAATACCCACATTATCTATCAATCTGGTCGAAGCCTATTTACATCTTGTTGATAGATAACATCATCAATGGTTATATGAGAGTATAAATATGGGACCTGTCTTCACAATGATCACCCCTGATGAAGACACTAGATCGGAGTGTTGAAATCACGATCGGAAATCGCACAGACAATCGGCCACTTTCATGGGGCAGTTTGCAGGCCACGTGTGTGCTGGCTCAAGTTGTCCGCCAAACTCGTCTGGAAATTTCAATACTAAATTCTAAACACACACGCATGCAAAGCAATAACAAGTGAACTGTCCATATATAGCCAAAAACAAAATGAAGACAAAATCAATAAAAGTTATCTGATAGTTGATATCTTTATTCACGCTCCATAGTGGATAATTTGGGTTTGTTTTATGTCGACTCGTCACTTCGTCAGTCGTCAAGTATACTTTCCACGACTGATTCGAACTTTAAAATCAATTTAAAGGCCAATTTGTTACACACATCTGCCAAAAAAACAACCCGACTTCTTTTATCCTACAATATCCCTAGTATCCTCTTCAACGGATCCATTATTTTCCTTTATCTTCGTAATTTTATCGTAATGAACCCACATGTACCACAACGCTCCTTCGCTCCTCATTCTTCGCTCCTGATTCATCTCGCGCCTGCCTTTCGAGGGACAAATTACTCAATGCTTTCGAAGATTTTAAGAAAGAAACTTGCACCGAAGTTAATTTTGAGTCTCAAGCATCTTACTCGACATTCTCTTGTAAAAAACCGCAATCCCATGTGCGAGGTGTACAAAAAAAATGAAGCACTGTTTGCTACCATTTGTCAGCGTTCTTCCAGTAAATTACTTTTAACATACAGTATATTAGGCATGAGAAATCAGCTTGCCTTCCTGCACCATTTTTGAAGTGCAAGTTGAACTCCAAAGTATTGTATCTCAATACTTCCGCTGCTATAAAAATTTTGATGTCACTGTACGTTAACTCAATATGATCTAACACCATCAAATTCATCAAGGTTTTATCAAAGTTAATAGGCACTAGTGCCTCAAATTGAGCTTTTTCTGACTGTAAATGATCTTATCTCACCTTTGCTACGACTCTTAAACAAAGTGTTCATTATTTACACCTAGAATAGGGGAGTTCAAGGTTTATTTCGCCATTGCAGGGGGTGCAAAACCATTGGGGCGAGCGCGCGGCCATGCCTATTTATCCTTGTTAAAATCAAGGCGAAACTTGCGAAGCAAGAAGGATATCGCTTCGGTTTTTGTCGAATTCGTCTTTAATCGTCGTTTGGATCGCTTTTCTGTGGGCTAGTATGTTCGTTCTTTGATTTTAGACCATTATCGCTGATAACCAACGCGTAGAAACGCTATAATACGAAAGTTTCCTCAACTGAGGGGTGGCTGCACTGTTATCAACCTCGTACCCAGGGCCCTCTCTGCTTTCAAAATGGCGCGAGGAGAAGACCCTGGCAAAGGCTGGTCACGTGATTCCAAAATACTCCAAGATTCTTGGAGTATTTGGTCACGTGGAAAATTTGAGATTCGCCCGTCCTGGGGGGAGCGGTTGATTTGGTTCTTATAAACGTCAAGGTTGTTGCAAGTCCGGTAACGTTAAATTCGAGCGGTAAATTAGATATATTTCAAAATTTACGACATTTGCTGGATAATTCATATTTGTTGCCGTCAATCGCCAGAAATGAAGCCGAAGGCGACGAACGATCATAAACTGATAAACAGAAACCCGCTCTGCGAGTCTGCGGTTACAGGTACTGATACATACACTAAAAATATTCGAATGCTGTTGATTGTTGGAATTATATTTACTGTCCAGTATAGCACATTTATGTTTCTTGTCCACACGTTTTGGATTTGTGGAAATTTAATTGTTGTATCTGTCGATTTATACTCAAACGGCATATTCGAATCGAATCTGCTGTCCTCGTTGACTTTGAGGTTGTACTTGTACTTTAATACAAATATACGATCAACAACAATTCTTCGATCGACGAACATTTATATAGATCAGCACTGAAGACTTTGACTTTGTATATTTCTAAACTTTTTAAATTAGATTCGGAAAGTCCAGAAACCGAAATATTAATAAACACTTCTTGCTTGCATAATAAAGCAAATATGTTGTAGTGTAGACGCTTCTTACTAAACACGGTCATTAACTGATTCGATAAACTTGTTAAGAGAATGTCTTGTTATTTGTGCGATTTGGTTATTCTTGAGTGCCTAAATAGTTCGCTGAATAGTTTTATATACGCAAGCCAACTATACTCTGTTTATCAGTGATGTACCGCGCCCCCCGGTACAGTGTGAGTCATCATCAAAATTATTCCAAAATTATTGGTGTCACGTGACCAGCCTTTGCCAGGGTCTTCTCCTCGCGCCATTTTGAAAGCAGAGAGGGCCCTGGGTACGAGGTTGCACTGTTATGACGATTTCAGCAACGCAGTGTAAACTTTAGCTCCAACTCTCTTGTAAATCACTCGAACTTCAAGCGTATGGTAACGTAAGTAACCAGAGGTTCATCTTCGTCATCTGAAGTCTGAAATATCCTCTTTCTCGTTATCAAACGAAGTGTATTATGTATAGAATATATACATTTTAAGACCAAACCAGGACCAGTTGCGAAAAATGCAACTACACGGGCCTTCCGGCAGGAATTGAACCTACGACCTTGCGATTCTAGTGCAATGCTCTGACCACTGACCACTGACCACAAATGTATATATTCTACACTCGAATTTTCCTTCACCCAAAATCCTTACTTAGAACATGCTATGTAATCGAGTGAAATGCCCAATATCACTTATAATATACCCAATTCTCTCCTGGCATTACCACCTTATTATATATACAGAACTCACGATCAAGCTCTCGGCAACGCCCTCCGTGGCTCAGTGGTCAGGGCATTGCACTAGAATCGCAAGGTCGTGGGTTCAATTCCTGCCGGAAGGCCTGTGTAGTTGCATTTTTCGCAACTGGTCCCGGTTTGGTCTTAAAATGTATATATTCTACACTCGAATTTTCCTTCACCCAAAATCCTTACTTAGAACATGCTATGTAATCGAGTGAAATGCCCAATATCACCTATCATGTATATCTCCTCGCAGGAAAGGGATACGTTTCGGGTTAGGCGTGTTTACTTCTATAAATATGTACATGTTATTAACTGGCATATACAGGGCAAAATATAGTAAATGCTATTTATTTATTAATTAACTTTACAACCATGAAAGAATGCAAATATACAGGAAATAAAGAGTGCAATACTTGAACATGATTGAAGGAATGATCAACAGGACACGAGTCCCATTAAGTATAAAGACAGAATCGTACATATTGATTGTATTTTCGTCGAATTAAAGGTATAATTATTTTGAAGAACGAAGTAATTTTATTTGGGAAATTTGACACCATTGGAGGCTGATAAACAAGCGGAAAATTATACGGATATTCTAGACAAATGTTTGCTTACGCCAAGTTTCTGCCGAAATCTGGTGATTTGGCCGCTTATTAAGAACCAAAATTTTAAGATAATACCTCTTCACCCAACATCCTGGACTGCGTTTGTTGTTATCGCAGCATCCCACTGGTTATCAGCGATATAAATGGTCTAAAATCAAAGAACGAACATACCAGCTCACAGGAAAGTGATCCAAACAACGATTAAAGACGAATTCGACAAAAACCGAAGGATATCCTTCTTGCTTCGCAAGTTTCGCCATGATTTTAACAAGGATAAATAGGCATGGCCCATTCGCGGCCGATCTTTATGGGCATTTACAATTGTAGATGCCCATAAAGATCGGCCGCTCATATTTTAACTATCACTTATTTATATTAATACTGTACCTCACTGAATATTTTCCAGTAGGATATCGATTAAGTGCTTCTACTGACTTCCTGGCATCATCTTCTCTCAAGGATCTTATACAAAGCTATGGAAATCAAAAAAGCTATCTTCGAATGTGAAGTACCAATAAAATAACTATACCTTAATAGTCATTAGTATAAATACACAGGTGATTATAGAAAATCACGCGCGCTGATTGGACGAGCTACTTCGGATTAATTCTCGATAATCACCTACAGCGTTTATTCAAAATGGCCGCCAGCCAAGTTGTCAATGCGACAGACGAGGAAATTAACAATTTTAAAGAAAATGTTGTTCCTAAAAGTACGAAAATGTGTATTTATACTAAAACAATTATTCGCCTCAGGCTCAGTGAATATCGGTGAATAATAACCTCGACTTCGTCTCGGTTATTATACACCGATATTCACCTCGCCTTCGGCGAATAATTGTTAATTCAACATTCAAATACACATGTAAATAGTTATACACCTTTAAATTAAAACAACTTACACTATTTTTCTGTAATTTTAACTGACCGTGGTGCAACCAACGAACGTATATATATATACGAATGGAATGACGCAACCCATTTGAGAAATGATTCAATAACTCTGCGGTCCGCAGATCAGTAGCCTGATTATCAGAGCGAACAATATTAGAGAGCGAACACCGTACCGTCTGATAATCAGGCTAGCAGATCAGTGGCTGTCCGACGATTCGTCGGAAAGCTTCGGTACGTAAAATCGGAAATAGACAAGTCAAGATGGCGGCGGTTAAGGAGTGGAATTATTTCAAAGGAGTATTTATAGGGCTACAGGAGTCATTTGGACTTTTGAATTTTCCGTTGAGGTAATTACCATTATTTTGACTTGTTCTAATGTGGTTTCAAATTTTATTGCGATGTAATAACTGTTTTAAAGTAGAATATAAAACAGCCAGAGTTGTGCACACTGCACAAGTACAACTGTACAAGTACTTGCCAGGGGCGGATCTAGACTGTTGCAACTATTGCAAATGCAACAGTCAAAATGTCCGGAAAACATTAAAAGATAATAAGAATAATTTAATTTGCAAAACTACCTAACGGTTATGACTCGAGAGCTCAGCGTCGGTCCTCCAGTCTTCGCTTCGAGCTATATCCGGGAAAATTCTGACCCGCAATTGGGTGAGATTGTAATCACCCAGAAAACCCGCAATATACAATATTTCCGGCCGCACACCCCCCCCCCCCCCCTCCTCCCTCATCTCCTTGTGCAACATCCTTGTGCAACAGGCCTGGCGCGCTGTTGCACCAGATCAGTCTGAAGTCGTTTGTGCAACAGTTGAGCTAAATATAGTCCGTGAAACAGGCTATATTTAGCATTTGTGCAACAGCTAGGGGTAGCTGTCCAATCAAAACACTAGATTGTGCAACAGTGTGCAACAGATTGCGAAATCTGTTTCGCCTCTCAGATGATGTTATTGAGTACGCTTCATTCGACCTACTCGGCTTCTTTCAAGAATAAATGGCTTCTAACGATGTGTTACAACCGCTGTTGAATATATTGGATGGAAGTTATTCTCGAGAGGAAACAGACCGTGAACTTATCGCTCTCAAGCACGAGTGCGTACGTAATATTTCAAAAGGATGCGGAAAGTATCTTGGTGAAGATCTACGCTGTACTTTGTGCCACTTCTCAAAGAGCCAGGTATCGCGCGCCTCGAATCACTACCCAGTGAGGTAAGCCTTAGCAGAATAATATTCTATAAATTAATATTATATACTGTATGCTAATGAGTCCTCACTCAGTGTTTCATGGGAGTCAGCTCTCCGCTGTTCGGTTTCAGTATTTACTGCAGTGCGGTCAATGAGTCAAGTCTATTCTCTTTCTCTCGTTTATTCTTTGTACAGTATAGTATTACGAAGCGCTTCTCGGTTGTATTTATGTTTAATTGTGTATTATAACTATTTTGTTTTAATGCATTGCAATGTCATGAACATGAATTTTCGAGTTTGCCCTTTGAATGAACTCCAGATCTGATGCATTTTATATTCAGCATGCAGTTAATATTTTATTTGAAATCACACATTCAAACTCAGTCACATATTAAGCACTAAGATGTGATGGTTTACTCTGAATTACTTAGAATTTTAAATCTGATTTATATGCTATTCTATTTGCTTGTTTAATATTAACTTGCTCTCAGAATGCGGGAAATGCGTTTTTAGAGGTCCTAATTTTCAAAATTTTCAGGGGGGGCATGCCCCCATACCCCCCTAGACGGAGTGGACCACACCATGCATGCAACAGTCAGATATTTTCCTAGATCCGCCCCTGCTTGCTTTGTGCCTTCAAACTTTATCAGATTTGGAAAAAAATTGAAAGGTTTACTGAGTACTTGTCAAGTTCAAAAAGCAACCTGATATTTGTAAAGACATGTGCTATGAAATTATACATGTACTGTAATTTCCTCTATGTACTAGAAATACATGAATGCAACAACCCCTCGCCCGCTTTTATTAAATGCTTTTTTGAAACACCCCCAACCCACACCCTGAGTACGAAGTGATTAGCGCCTTACCCAAGTATCAGACAATCCAATCTGGCTTTGAAGGAATATCGTATTTCACCGAATCACAAGTCTGGTAGCTAATATTGTGTGCGTTGTTGTGCTGAATTTCACCAAATAATATTGTTTAAATAAAAAAAAAATTCACCAAGGACAAAAAAATACAAAATGATGTATATTAATTAAAAGATATATAAAAAATACAACACATGGGGTTTTCTTATTGCATATTTCGAGTGCTGGGCGGAAGGGTCCATTTTGGCGCGAGTGCTGGGCAGCACTGCTGAGTGCCGGGTGCCGCCCACCGTGGGCAGAACCCTGACTGGGTATAGAGTGGTTCTTTATAATATTATTATTCAGTTGACATTATTCAAAAAGAAAATGTGGATCTAAAAAGTTTGAAATATATACTTCACTGCAAAAAACTGATTCATAATCAAATAGCACACAGTGTTTAGAACTTTAGACTCTGAAATGCTCCACAACCCCTGATTCATCATTATAAATCAGCAAAATACATGGCTAAGTTTAACCAAATATCCCCCAGCAGCCCCAGCCTCTGTTTAGCTCCCTTTTATAGGGAAAATAAATAAGCCCCCAGGGGGGGAGGGGCTACATAGAGGAAATTACAGTACATGTATAATTTCATAGGACATGTCTTTACAAATATCAGGTTGCTTTTTGAAATTGACAAGTACTCAGGGCTCGCAAAATCACCTGCCCGACGTCCCGGGGCAACCAAAATCTATTGGCTATTAAATGTCCCGATGGGCAACCACACTTTTGAGTTTTGATCACTTTTAAAATTCTTGTAATCTCTTGTTGTTTCGTCATTGGGTGTTAATAAAGCTGTGTGAAAAGATGATTTGTCAAAATGTATTGAAAGTGAACGAAATATTGATGATAATAATAAAATATTTACAGTAACCCCAGCCCACGCGGGACGTTCATAAGTTCATTTTTCATCTAATTTAGGGTGGGCAAGTAAGAAATGGCCTCGGGCAACCAAATTTTTAGTGTTGCCTGCCCCAAGAGCAACCACTTTTTCAGAATTTTGCGAGCCCTGCAAGTACTCAGTAAACCTTTCAATTTTTTTCCAAATCTGATAAAGTTTGAAGGTTTGAAGGCACAAAGCAAGTACTTGTACAGTTGTACTTGTGCAGTGTGCACAACTCTGGCTGTTTTATATTCTACTTTAAAACAGTTATTACATCGCAATAAAATTTGAAACCACATTAAAACAAGTCAAAATAATGGAAAAGTCCAAATGACTCCTGTAGCCCTATAAATACTCCTTTGAAATAATTCCACTCCTTAATCGCCGCCATCTTGACTTGTCTATTTCCGATTTTACGTACCGAAGCTTTCCGACGAATCGTCGGAATGACGTCACTACATCAACTGAGTGCAGAATAACCCACTGACCTATATATATAACTGGACTGCGGGTGCGGCCCAAAAATGTGTCCCCATTTTCACTTTCAAAATGGCGGCATTTATGGGTAATAATTCCATGTCCTAAATAACCCAGGTACTTCATGAAAGCCTGACCCCAACACACACCCTAATCCTAACCAATAAATTTGTGAATATAGGACATGGATTTATAACCCATTTGTGGGTCCTTCATGGGTCCTTCTGCCATAGGTGTACGAGGCGGGGGAGCAGGGGGGGCAGCTGCCCCCCCAGACGAATGGAAATGTTGCTAAGTCAGGCAAATTTTCAAGCTAAGTCGGGCAAAAATATAGGGAAAAAATTAAAAAATAGGATGAAAATAAGGAAAAGTAATCAAAACAATTTAATATCTGTGTATTGTAGGAGATAAAGTATATTGAACAACATGCACTTAGTGTTTTTTTTTATATGAAAAGTCGGGCAATTTCCGTTTCAGTCGGGCAAAATGTTCTCCACCCCCCCTATAAATTTGTGCCCGTACGCCTATGCCTCCTGCTAATGGTAGCGACCACTGACTTGTACTTATCGCAGGAAAAAATAATATTTATGTAAATACAAAGCGATTTTCTTACTTTATTAATAACTTGTTCCTGTGCGAGGGGTTACTTTTTGCCCGAATTACGAGACGATTTCTGCCCGAATAGATAAATTTCTCCAGTTAACCCCCCCCAGCTCCCCCGGCCCATACGCCTATGCCTAGGAACTGGCAGAAATTTTTTTGTTTTCTGTCTGCGGTCCCAGAAAGAAATTAACTTTTTCCACCCCTGGATTTACAGTATAATGATAAAATCGCTTTATGAGTTTAACTGTTTAATTTTGGTTGAATTGTGTGTTGTGCTCAGTGGTGATGGTCAGTGACTCATGTCTCATGTTACTGCATGTACATGTATATATCATACACTATAAAGAGTGAAAAGTGTGTTTTAACCAACTTCGAGCTAAGGTGTTGTTGTTTTTTTTATTAGATTCGCCATTATAGTGTTATAGTGTTATAGTATATTATAAATTCTTTTTTAAAATTCTTTTTAACCAATTATTAATGATGGGATTAGCCAATAGTAGTTTCTAGAAAAATGGAAAATACAAGTTTGAGTCCAAAACACGTGCATAAACAAGTCCGAAAAAGAATAAAACTAAATGTTATGCATAGTTAAACATTCTGACAATCAAAAACTGTTACCAAATAAATAGCAACAGTTGTTGCTATGGCAACAATGATGTTTCAAAATGGCTGCCAATTACCCTTCAAACTAATTTAATTGGGAAAAAACTTTGGTGACCTCCCATTTTTTTTCATTTTTTCATTTCATTTTTTTTTTTTCATTAAAACTAAATTTTTTTTTTAAAAATTCTGTAGATCCAAATTTTTTAAAAATTAACAAACATGATTTTTTCGGAAAGAAAATTATTCGTTCTACAGAATTTTTTTTAAATCGGCCTACTGATTACTCATACTTCAAGAAAAGTTTTAATGGAAAAAAAATTGGGGTCAGCAAAGTTTTTTTCCGAATTAAATTAGTTTGAAAGGTAATGCAAGTAAAGTAAGAAACATTATTTAGAAACACCATTGAATAGATGATGTAACTGCATGCCATGCATGCATGGTATCATAGTTAATAGAGCATATACATGGTTTGGAAGCTCTATTGTCTTTCAACATGAAGCATGGTCATGCTGAACTGACAATGGAGATCCTTATATGGAAGTAAATTGCATGGACACGTGACGATGAAGCAACTCACTAATTAAACCCGAGCGTTGCTATTGGATGACTGCTTCATTATACAGAAAATACAATACCGTGAAATTGCACAAATTTCCATAAACTTGAACAAAAACATAGAACATCATTTTGGACGAGTTTCCGAACCATGTATATGTTCTATTAACTATGTAGTGACTGATATTTTGACGACCTCAGCGGCAGTCATCCTAGATCAGAGTCAAGTAAAAACATTTGTCAGGTTTACCTATATTTATGTGTCCAGTTCATTAGTTACGTAGAAGTTTACGGTTGTGTGTGAGAGTTGTGGCGGTATTGGTAATGCATGGGGGTTGTTGTCGGGCCAATATTGTTTGTCGGTTTGTTGAAAAAAAACAAAAAAAATTAGTGTGCTCATAGGCAGTGTAGAAATATAAGTGTAAATACAGAAAATAAGTTACAAATCTGAACCAGTGTTGTCATACATTTTACAATCAAACCATTAGTACAACTGTACATTTATTTCTAGATCAAATTAACTACAAATTCTAAAATCTTTGAACTGTTCTAAATGTAATGTGATATTTTTTTGATTATTTTAAATCATAATTTGCATAAGACGTACATAGTTTATAATTATTAACTAAAAATTTGAAAAATCATCATATGGTCAAAGTGTCACAAACACGTTTACTTATACCATGCATGCAGTTACATCATCTGTTCAATGGTGTTTCTAAATAAATTTTAAGTACATATAGTGTTTATATTAACTTATGTTTCTTTTAACTTACGTTTTAATGGAAATTTATCTATATAGTTCCGCTATGGGCCTGTTACTTAAAAGGGAGCTTAAGGTGAACGTCAAGACAACGGCTGTCATATTTCAACTAAAACAGAACGTTGAATGTAATTAGGAATTCCAGGAGTAATCCGAACACCGTCCTCGTTGCACAACGTCAACTGAAGCGTTTTCACGTTTTCAGTTATAGCTGTTGGTTTTCTTCGGGATTAATCAAGCTGTTAGACATCTTTTAAAATCGATAGGGGGTGCTTTTTTAAAGTCTAAAATAGACACTTTCCCGCACTTCTTTAAATATTCTTTTATGTGCACCAAAGTGAGTCTTTCTGGCCTCGTTATGAAGCAAAGATTCTTTTGAATTGAAGACGCGCAAACGAGACTAAAATGGCTTGTTAAGATGCATACAAATTGAAAATTATATTCAAATTAGTTGCTATTATAAAAGTGCTCAATACACACGAGACATTTCCTGATGTGAACTTAATAGCGAAGCGCACAGTTACTATTTATAGACCAAAACTCAGACAAACAAATCAAAATTTAATCTCGAAGGATTTCTAATGAGCAATTTTCTTTAGTTGGAAATGCAAGAATAAATTATAAACTCAGACAAACATGAATTTGACGTCATCCGTGCGCGTCGCTATTGCCATCGTCCTAGATTGTTTAAGATCCCTCTATTAACTTGGCTTAGTGTACATTGTTTATAATAAATTATAGTTAAATAAAAAATTCAATTATTACACGTCAGTGCCAATATTTCTAAACAGCCCATACATCAAAACTGTTGCCATTAATATTACAAATACGATCAAAATCATCCCAGCCGTAACGTTGATTGGGAATTTGATCGCCATCACCTTTAATGAGTACTCCATCATCCCACCCCCACCTAGCTCTTTTGATATCAAAATTCAGTTGCTTTTCACTGGGAAAAGCCATTCTTATCAGCTCATCTCTGGTAGTTATCACAAAATCTGTGAGTTGCTCAGCGACTGTTAATAATGGCATTAACATTTGTGAAGGATTTACTAAAACCCACCAACCAGGATGAACTTCAATTGACTGCCACACGGGATCATTCTCATCCGTGGCCCTGCGTTCGTCATTAATTTCGTACCTTCCTGTATTCCGATTTCTATTCAACCAAGCATTTTTCACAACAGGACGAACTAAATCACGATGAGCAGAATAGTTGCGTAGAAAATGAAGTATGTAAAACCGATTAGGATCTCGAATCAGGCTCACGCCAGCTGGCCAGTGATATTCGGCTAACTTCGTCCCAGCACCATCAACCTTAGTTATCCGCTGTCGCGTTAGTATAAACTCTTTAAAATCATCAAAATGGATTTGGGTCTGTTCGTTCATGGGTCCAAAGAAAAGACTGTAAGGACCCCGAACGAATTTGTCTTTCTGTCGTTCCAAACTCTCCTTCTGCCCTCGAGATTCCGATTCCTTGAGTGTGGTTGCATAAGGAAACTTGACATCTTTTGCCTCCTCAGAATAATCAGGTTTGCCATTGTTCTTATAATGGCAATAGCAGAGATAACATAAGTAGTCGAGCACTGAATACAAATCTATTACCAAATATCGCAATTTCTGTGAAGTCTTTTTAAGTAGCTCGATATCCTCGAGCATATCACGATTATCATCAGAATTTAGCAGCATGTGTTGTCTTTCAAAGGCAAAGTATCTCAACCTGGCCTTTAGAAGAAGGTCGTCTATAACTTTAATCATACCTTGTTCCCATTCATTTAATGTATCCATACTACAAAGCAGAATCTGTCTATCTATATTGCGAACAACGTTTGAAGCACAGCCACAGTGAAAGAGTAAGTTGTGAACTGTTACAACAACAGAACGCAAATTTATAGCGTTGCGGTGACGCTGGTTTTAGAGTCGCGTCGCATTAAAGTAATTAATCAGGTGCATCATGGGATTAAATTTGCATTCATGATTCATGTGCATTAATCTTACTTTGTTCCCATTTGTCATGCTGTAGATATTACAATCTGTTTTTATCTATTTCGAACTAAGTATTGAAGACTAAGTTATAATCTTCCCCATGTTACAGCAGTAAAAGCACAAAAGAGTTGTGACGCTGTGTTTAGCATCGCGTCGCATTCAGGTTTACAGCAGGTGGGATAGTTCAATTTGCATTCGTGTGTAATGTGTTTACAAACTATACATGAATATAATATCAAAATATGAAAACTTTCTCATTTCTGCTTTTGTGCACTACCCGACTGACAAACACCGAATGGTGTGCATAAAAGTATAATTTAACTTTTAAGGAAATTTAATTCAATGCAATTATAATGTGTTTGCAAGCCATATATTTACATTACAATAAAAAATACAAAAACCTTCCCTTACTGCACTTTGTTCTGTATTTCTGTAGTCGCTAACCAAATGGCGTGCAAAAAATAATTTAACTTTTTACGGAATTTAATTGTAATGCAGTGGGCATTTTTAGTAAACAGATATCAACAAAAAAAAAATCTAAATCACACATTACTGCTTGATTTTTCCCAGCTTACGGAAACGGATGTATATAGGAAGGTATACAGTATAGAGCAAGATGCATTCTTTGAAGTTAGGGTTTTTCAACCAAACTAAACTAAACTAAACTAAACTAAACTAAACTAAACTAACCTTATTTATACTGGATAACTCTATCAGTTTATCTAAACTGTTATCCTCAGAGGTCCAGTAAGGGCCCACCCTCATTGGTCCAGTGTTACTACAGGAGGAAACCGGAGTACCCGGTGGAAACCTGTGGTGTTTGGTAGAGTCAAACTGGAAGCACTCTTCTCACATGCGGCCAAGGTGAATTTTTTTTAATCAGATAACTGCACCGTGGAGGAATCGAACCTGGCTCGCAGAGGTGAAAGGCACGTGCACTAACCACTGTGCCACCAAACGCACCGTACTACTGAAATACCAATATTCCTGTACTCTACAAACAACATGAGATGACTAGGAAGAGGGAGTATTGAGACAGAATCAGAGAAGTGGAATACGCTGCATTTACACCCGCTTGTCTTTTCGACAAGCGGAGGACTTGGAAAAGAGACAAGTATTGCGTATAAACGTCTAGCAGAGTTATTAGCGTTTAAGCGAATGCGGTGTACAGTATACCTTATCCTTCGCTTTGATTCGGTCGGCGGTAACGGCGATAAAAAGCAGTCGTTCCTCTTTTACCGGGACAAAGACGAAAACATTAAAGTGGGAGAAGTGTAGCGAAGTGTAGCGAAAGCCGTCTAGGAGTTTTTTAATTTTAAGATTTTTATTGATATATATTTTCTAACCAAACGTTAAAGGTGCTGTCCAGTCCGTTCTGCGCATGATCCACATCTTTGTTTATCGGGACCCTCAAACATGACATTCGTAGATAATTACATGAAGTACTCAGCTCAATGTAAACCGTTAGAAGCGACATGGCAGAAAACCAAGCGATTCGGTGAGGATATCTCTTCGGATTTCTTCTATTTCTTCTGAAAATGTTTTGTTTTGGGTACAAGTAATGAAGAGGAACCAAGAAAAGCTTACAATCTTGAATAAGGTATCAGTATATATTTTTATAAACGAAGAAGTAAACATTAACTGGAACATAATGACCATTTTATTTCTCTCTATCCAACTAGAAAAAGATTTTTTCAACATTCAAATAATACGTAATTATAGAGATGATGTTTAATAAAAATTATTGTACCATTAAAATTTAAAAAATTATTATTATTATTATTATCATTATATGTTATATACAAACTATCTAATTCCGATTTTCTGTACTTATTCCAAAGTAGAAAATGTCTATACTTGAAAAACGATATGTTCAAAGTGCGACAAACCTGTTACCCTATCAGTTACATCATCTGTTCAATGGTGTCTCTAAATATACATGTATATATATGTTTATATTAACTCTATATACAGTTGCGTTATGGGTCTGTTATTAACATGGCTAAGTGTACATTGCTTGTCATTAATCATATTAATTATTAAATAAAAAATTAAATTAATACACATCAGTGTCAAAACTTCTAAACAGCCCATACATCAAAATTGTTGCCATAATTTTTACAAATAACATCAAATTCAAGCCAGCTGTATTGTCGATCGCCTTCAATGTCTACTCCGTCATCCCCTTTCGAAACTTTGTCGTCATCAAAATCCAGGTCATTTCCAAAAGCTATTTGTAACAGTTCATTTCGGGTACTTTTTACAAAATCTATAAGTCCACCAGTGATTTCGGTTAGCTTATGTTGCGTAAATTTTTCAGGATTACTTGGAAGGGGATATTTAACACGCCAATCAATTTCACCACCATTCAATTTATCCGGAGGTAATAAATTACGGTGGGTACAATAATTACGTAGAAAACGAAGTATGTAAAACCAATCAGAAAGCGTCAGATCGAGCTCGGCATCGACCACGGCACCGACCACGGCACCGAGCACGGCACCGACCACGGCACCGAGCACGGCACCGAGCACGGCACCGAGCACGGCACCGACCACGGCACCGACCACGGCACCGATCACGGCACCGACCACGGCACCGACCACGGCATCGACCTCGGCACCGACCACGGCACCGACCACGGCAACGACCACGGCACCGACCACGGCACCGACCACGGCATCGACCTCGGCACCGACCACGGCATCGACCTCGACACCGGCATCGACCACGGCACCGACCACGGCAACGACCACGGCACCGACCACGGCACCGACCACGGCACCGACCACAGCACCGGCGATCACGGCACCGACCACGGCATCGACCACAGTTATGCGCTGTCGACTTAGTATAAACTTTTCAAAATCATCATAACGCTGATCTGAGTCACTAGGCAGCCCCGAGTCGGCATCAGAGCCGAAGATAATCTTGTATTGTTCCTTAACGAATTCTTGTCTCTTGGTTCTACAACTCACCTCCTTCTTTGCGTCCTTTGATTGCTCGAGGCCAACTTCATGTGGAAACTTGACATTTCTTGCCTTCTGAGAATAATCAGGTTTGCCGTTGTTCTGATAATGGCAATAGCAGAGATAACATAGGCAGTCGAGCACCGAATACAGGTCTATCACCAAATATCGCAATCTATGAGGCACCAACTTTTTAAGCAACTTAGCATGATCATCATTTGCAATATTGCGTTCTGTTTCAATTTCAAAGGCAAAGTGTCTCAATTTGGCCTTTTGAAGAAGGTCGTCTATAAATTGAATCGTTTCTTTTTCCCATTCAGTTAAAGCAGCCATGCTACAAATCACAATCTGTCTTTATCTATTGCAGACAACGTTTCAAGTATAGCAGAAGAATAAGTTGTAAACTGTTACAGCAATAGAGCGCAAATGTATAGCGTTGCGGTGACGCCGTTTTTAGCGTCGCGTCGTTTAAGCAAGCGTATATTAATCATACTTTGCTCCCATTCGTTTAAAGCTGCAATATGCTAGCTATCAAAATCTGTCTTTATCTAAAGTGGATTGGGTGTTCAAGTCAAATATCGCATGTTGTTTCTCCTTGTGTTTACATGAAGAAGATTGCAAGTTTTCGATCTGGTCGACCACGCAGGAGCCAGTGGATTGGCTTGAGATTCAAGCAAGGATCGACTTGAATGTCTCCAATCTGAATGTCTCCAATCTGATTCATGTAAACACGGTTTGACTTGAAAATAACTTGATACGCATGAGTGAATTTGGTGCGTGTCGTGCTAAATGGTATAGACATTGAGGGAAGCACAAAAACTGATAGAGTTCGAAAACAAAGTTCCAAGCAGATTGGATTCCCATGTAAGTCCAGTATTACCCAACTGACAAACACCGATTCGAATGATGTGCATATAAAACTATAATTTAACTTTTAACGGAATTGAATTGAATGCAATTGTATAAAATGTGCAATTTGCAAACCATGTATATTTACATTAACATTATACATAAAAAATACAAAAGCCTTCCCTATACTCTACACTTGTTTTGTATTTCTGTAACCGCTATCCAACTGACAAACTCCAAATGGTGTGCATAGAAGTAATTAACATTTTTACGGAATTTAATTGTAATGCAATGGCAACAAAAGAATCTAAATAAACATTACTGCTTGATTTTCCCCATGTTTTTTGTAGCTAATGCAGTAATACACAACAACTTACATGCAGAAATGGATGTATATATAGGAAGGTACAGTATTGATATTTTGACTGACCATGATTTTCTATATAATTGAATTTCCACGTACACATGCATTTTCCCCAAACAATTTTGAAAATTTAAACTCTCTAAAATAACATTTCGTGTATTTGGAAAACTTGTCTCAACTTTGCATTTTGGAACAGAGTGTCTGCAATTTCAATCATTGTTTCCATTTATTTAAAGCAGCTACGCTACAAATCGTTTTTTATTTATTGCAAAGAACCTTTCGAGCACAATGGAAGAGTAAGTTGTAAACTGTTACAGCAGTAAAAGCACAAAAGAGTTGTGACGCTGTTTTTAGCGTCGCGTCGCATTCAGGTTTACAGCAGGTGGGATCGTTCAATTTGCATTCGTGTGTAATGTGTTTGCAAACTATACATGGATATAATATCAAAATACAAAAACTTTCTCACCTCTGCTTTTGCGATTTGTTTTGTAACTGTATATTTCTGTAAGAGTGTAGCCACTACCCAGCTGACAAACATCGTGCATGCTTCTGTGTATCGCAGGACACCATATACATGAAAAGTTTCAAGTGATATACTTGAATTATTCCAAGAATAGACACGATTTTCCAACAAGTCATTATACAGTGTGACGTCTAAGTGATGTTACTTGCATACCACGCAAATCTCAATATCTAAAGAACGAAGTGAGCCGATATGGAAGAGCTGCAAACGTCAATCTTTATAACTTCAAAAGTTCTTTTAAAGGACATTGGCAACAAAAATTAAGTTTGTCTAATTTGAAAGACTTCATAAAATTGTAATAGAAGATCCTTTACAATTTCTCCGTATCTTTCTTCGTTTTCAACATATTTCAATTTGTTTAATATGTAAATGAAATGGTCTCCGACGTCAGGAGCAGGGTACAGTATTTTCACACGTAGCAAAATCAGTTATATCTCCAAGTTTGTTCAACGAAATCACTTGAAACTGTGCACATAAGACCGCCTTGTGACACTGAACATTTCACAAGTGATTTTCCTTTGTGTAAAAATACTGCACCCTGCTCCTGACGTCAGAGCCCATCTCATTTACATATTAACTAAAATTGAAACATCTTGCAAACGAAGAAAGATACGAAAAAGTTGTAAAAGATCTTCTATTACAATTTCACGAGTTCTTTCAAATTAGACAAACTTAATTTTTATTGCCAATACATTTTAAAGAAGAGAGTCTCTTCCGAAGTATAAGCCCATTTTATAATCCCTCATTTTCAACAATTCTTACAGAAGCAAAGTTGTCCTGAAATTGTACAAAATCTCACAATAATGGTTTTATATTATATAAAAACATAAAAGAGATACTAGAAACCTGCAAAGAAGTACGGATGGTCAAAATTAAAGCGAGATTGAAAGGAATTGTAAATGTGGCACCTTGATTTCTGTTGACCCGGCAGCAATCAAGTTTAGGTCAATTTGTGTAAAAACTTGTTCTTAAAGGTTCAGAAATCCTTCATAGTTGTTAGGTGACTCGTATATCATAATCGAATTAATATTAAAGGCTTATTAACCGAGTTCGAGGTCTGTACGGGAAAGTATTTGCCTGAGGTTTTCGTACAGACCGAGCGACGAAGGAGCGAGGTTTGTGCGAGAGAAACCGAGGGCAAATACTTTCCCGTACAGACCGAGAAAACGAGGTTAATAAGCCTTTTATTATATGGCTTTTGGTTTGTTTTCTTATCTGTTAGTCTGTTAGTTATACGTTTGTCTTGATCAGGTGTCGCTGTTCACCTTATCAAGTTCTTACTTTTGAGCTTGTTCGTTTCGTTTCATGTTTACACCTGTTACTCTGTTAGGCTTTATTTTTCGCGCTTTTAAATAAGAAGTTTTTATAAAAAGAAACACTGATGTTTCAGGACGTATTATTGTTCAAAATTTCCCAACGAATATATCTAATTCGCTTTTATTTTCATTCAAATCAACTCAGTAATTTTCCCGCCAAAACTTGCAGGTCATTAAAAAGGACGTAATGCCCTCTCACAGTGCCGAGAGGGCATTACGGCTTTTTCCGGACCTCTCAGCAACCAATCAGCGTGCGCCGTTTGGCGTAATGACCCGAAAACAAGCCCAGCCATATAATAAATAGTTTTAATTTTGAAGCTTGCAGCTTAGAATTTCAACATAAGACAATCGAGGCTAAAAATAGCGCGACGGTTCGATACGCCTCAACGCACATGACCGCACCCCGAGCAAGAACCTGCCCGAATGCAGGTGGCGTCTGAAACACTCAGTTGAACCACTAACAGAATTTCCTTAAGTTTCCCACTATAATCCCAAGTTACAGCTCTTATGTCAATGGCCAAAACCCTTGACCTCTTTTCCCCAGTCAAACCATAGCCAGAATTAAACTAATCTACCCTGAGACCTGATGTAATTTCTCACTAAGGAAAGCACGACTTATTTCCTAGTGTCGTCATTCGTATCAATAAACTACATCCACGCTTGGCGCTTGTAGATAAACATCTTATTATAGTTTAGTGATAAGTTTTAGGATGGCGAATTCACAAAGTATGGTTTTGTATACGATTGGGAGGATCTAGTTGCCGTTTTGGAACCAAAATGAACTTGGTTATAACTTTAGTTGTACTTACGCTTGGTTGTGGCACAAGGGTTGTTGTCAACGGCGCCGTGAACTACGCTGGCAATCCCTACAATGTTTACGGTAAACAACTAACATGATAATAATAACAGAAAATGTAAAAAAAGTAGAGTTTTACATAGGCAGTGTGCTATGATGTATAGCAAATCTTAAAGATGGTGAACTGTTGAGATTTTAGAGAACGAAATACTGACGTTTCAAACCAAAGTTCTTCATCAGAGTAAGCCATGCTACGTAGGCAGTGTGTTATGATGTATAGAAAATCTTAAAGATGGTGAACTGTTGAGATTTTAGAGAATGAAATACTGACGTTTCAAACCAAAGTTCTTCATCAGAGTAAACCATGCTACGTAGGCAGTGTGTTATGATGTATAGAAAATCTTAAAGATGGTGAACTGTTGAGATTTTAGAGAATGAAATACTGACGTTTCAAACCAAAGTTCTTCATCAGAGTAAACCATGCTACGTAGGCAGTGTGTTATGATGTATAGAAAATCTTAAAGATGGTGAACTGTTGAGATTTTAGAGAATGAAATACTGACGTTTTAAACCAAAGTTCTTCATCAGAGTAAACCGTGCTATACGTAGGCAGTGTGATGTATAGAAAATCTTAAAGATGGTGAACTGTTGAGATTTTAGAGAATGAAATACTGACGTTTTAAACCAAAGTTCTTCATCAGAGTAAACCATGCTACGTAGGCAGTGTGTTATGATGTATAGAAAATCTTAAAGATTGTGAACTGTTGAGATTTTAGAGAATGAAATACTGACGTTTTAAACCAAAGTTCTTCATCAGAGTAAACCATGCTATACGTAGGCAGTGTGTTATGATGTATAGAAAATCTTAAAGATTGTGAACTGTTGAGATTTTAGAGAATGAAATACTGACGTTTCAAACCAAAGTTCTTCATCAGAGTAAACCATGCTACGTAGGCAGTGTGTTATGATTTAATAGAGAGGAGCTTATTAGAGAAGAAGGGTCGAGGAGGGAAGCTTAATAGAGAGGAGGGAGGCTTCATAGAGAGGAGGGAAGCTTAATAGAGAGGAAGGAGACTTAATAGAGAGGAGGGAGGCTTAATAGAAAGGAGGTAAGCTTAATAGAGAGGAGAGAGGCTTAATAGAGAGGAGGGAGGCTTCATAGAGAGGAGGGAAGCTTAATAGAGAGGAAGGAGACTTAATAGAGGAGGGAGGCTTAATAGAGAGGAGGGAGGCTTAATAGAGAGGAGAGAGGCTTAATAGAGAGGAGGGAGGCTTCATAGAGAGGAGAGAGGCTTAATAGAGAGGAGGGAGGCTTAATAGAGAGGAGGGAGGCTTAATAGAGAGGAGGGAGGCTTAATAGAGAGGAAGGAGGCTTAATAGAGAGGAAGGAGGCTTAATAGAGAGGAAGGAGGCTTAATAGAGAGGAGGGAGGCTTAATAGAGAGGCGGGAGGCTTAATAGAGAGGAGAGAGGCTTAATAGAGAGGAGGGAAGCTTAATAGAGAGGAAGGAGGCTTAATAGAGAGGAGAGAGGCTTCACAGAGAGGAAGGAGGCTTAATAGAGAGGAGAGAGGCTTCATAGAGAGGAAGGAGGCTTAATAGAGAGGAAGGAGGCTTAATAGAGAGGAGAGAGGCTTAATAGAGAGGAGGGAGGCTTAATAGAGAGGAAGGAGACTTAATAGAGAGGAGGGAGGCTTAATAGAAAGGAGGTAAGCTTAATAGAGAGGAGAGAGGCTTAATAGAGAGGAGGGAGGCTTCATAGAGAGGAGGGAAGCTTAATAGAGAGGAAGGAGACTTAATAGAGGAGGGAGGCTTAATAGAGAGGAGGGAGGCTTAATAGAGAGGAGAGAGGCTTAATAGAGAGGAGGGAGGCTTCATAGAGAGGAGAGAGGCTTAATAGAGAGGAGGGAGGCTTAATAGAGAGGAGGGAGGCTTAATAGAGAGGAAGGAGGCTTAATAGAGAGGAAGGAGGCTTAATAGAGAGGAAGGAGGCTTAATAGAGAGGAGGGAGGCTTAATAGAGAGGCGGGAGGCTTAATAGAGAGGAGAGAGGCTTAATAGAGAGGAGGGAAGCTTAATAGAGAGGAAGGAGGCTTAATAGAGAGGAGAGAGGCTTCACAGAGAGGAAGGAGGCTTAATAGAGAGGAAAGAGGCTTAATAGAGAGGAAGGAGGCTTAATAGAGAGGAGGGAGGCTTAATAGAGAGGAGGGAGGCTTAATAGAGAGGAGGGAGGCTTAATAGAGAGGAGAGAGGCTTCATAGAGAGGAAGGAGGCTTAATAGAGAGGAAGGAGGCTTAATAGAGAGGAGAGAGGCTTAATAGAGAGGAGGGAGGCTTAATAGAGAGGAGAGAGGCTTAATAGAGAGGAGGGAGGCTTCATAGAGAGGAGGGAAGCTTAATAGAGAGGAAGGAGGCTTAATAGAGAGGAAGGAGGCTTAATAGAGAGGAAGGAGGCTTAATAGAGAGGAAGGAGGCTTAATAGAGAAGAGGGAGGCTTAATAGAAAGAAGGAAGGCTTTTTAAAGTTAAGATGGGGGCTTAATAGGAAGGAGGAGCTTCGGTTGGTTCTCGGTCTATGATCAATCTTCCACAAACTTTCGTGAAAGTGTACAGTGTTTGGTGAGATATCCTGGCGAAAGACAGACATACAGACAGACAGACAGACAGACAGACAGACAGACAGACAGACAGACAGACAGACAGACAGACAGACAGACAGACAGACAGACAGACAGACAGACAGACAGACAGACAGACAGACAGACAGACAGACAGACAGACAGACAGACAGACAGACAGACAGACAGACAGACAGACAGACAGACAGACAGACAAAGAGAGGTAAAAACATAAGCTTCTGGTAATAAATTATGCTACCATTGCTCAAACGTTAAAAGTGAGTTCCCGGATTGTATTACAAGAGATACTAAAAGTCAATGGTCCAAACACTTATGTCAAGATTTTAGTAAAACCGAGTCAAGCATCTAATGCATGCAGTTCATTTTATATATTTCTTCATTTCAGGTAACACTGCGTCGGTGCAAAGTCCTAACTCAGTACCTGTACGTAGGGGTTACTACCCAGCAGTCCAGCCAAGAGTCTACGCGCAAGTCCACCCGAGAGCGTATGCGCCCATCCAGCCGAGAGTCTACGCCCCAGTCCACCCGAGAGCCTACGCGCCTGTCCAACCAAGAACTTACGCCCCAGTCCACCCGAGAGCCTACGCGCCACAGCCAAGAACCTACGCTCCAGTCCACCCAAGAGTCTACGTCCCAGTCCACCCGAGAGTCTACGCGCCACAGCCAAGAACCTACGCTCCAGTCCACCCAATAGCCTACGCCCCAGTCCACCCGAGAGTCTACGCGCCACAGCCAAGAACCTACGCTCCAGTCCACCCAATAGCCCACCCGAGAGTCTACGCGCCACAGCCAAGAACCTACGCCCCAGTCCACCCAAGAGCCTACGCACCGGCTCAGCTGAGGACCTATGCCCCAGTCTCCCCAAGAACGTACGCAACAGCCCAGCTAAAAGCCTATGCACCAGCCTCGGCTGCGACGAGAACCTATGCAAAACCACGCGTTGCTTATTATGTTCCAGCCAGACAACCAATGAGCAACGCTGCTGTCAGACAGCCAATCAGAAACGTTCCTGTCCAAAGACCCGTATCAAGGACACTTACTCCCAAGGTTCAGTGGTACCGCAATGCACCAATGTCGGTACCATACCCCCAGGGTTACGCCGCGGCGCAGCGATCGGGGGTACCCGTGCGACTCGTCGCCTACGGAAGGAATCACATTCCTCGTGCATCGTCAAGAAACTCTCTTTCTAAAAAAACCATCAAGGCCGCAAATCAACAGAAAATCTCTCCACCGGCAATTTCAAGGAATACAAATATCGAAAGAAATAACATTGCTCTAAATAAGAAACCCAACGCTGTACTCCCACAGATGACACAGGTAGTTCGAAACCACATCAATGGTATTGTATTTCCAAGGAAAACAGTAGCCAAAGAACGTACGGTAATACAACCTACCAAGCCAAGCGCCGATAGCACCCATCCAACGGGACAAAAACTTTCGTCGTTTTTGAAAAAGGTAAAAAATTTCCGAGATACGCTCAAGGGAGATACCATGAAGCAAGGTCTGATTTACTACAACGATGACGTCAGCAATAAGACACGTCATCGTCCGACCAATTTCGCGCAACCGACACGGAAACTCGGTTCCCAGGGTGCACCGGGCGGTAGTCGAGTGTCGCTAAGCAACGAAGACAAAATCCGACCGGAAACGGCTTCCAAGGCAGTGAGTCAAATCGGAAGTGAACGTGATACTATCAAAGAGACCGGAGAAAACAATGCCGGAGAAAAAATTCACCGAGAACGTATTCCCGGAGAAAAAACTCCCGGGGAAAGAACTCCTGGAGAAAGAACTCCCGGAGAGAAAACTCCCGGAGAAAAAACTCCCAGAGAAAAAATTCCCCGAGAACGTATTCCCGTAGAAAAAACTCCCGGAGAGAGAACTCCTGCAGAAAAAACTCCCGTAGAAAAAACTCCCAGAGACAAAATTCCCCGAGAACATATTCCCAGAGAAAGGACTCCCGGAGAAAACATTCTCCGAGAAAACATTTCCCTAGAAAAAGCCCCCGAAAATTTGTCTCAGACTGGTCAATCTAACACAACTTCGAGCGGAGAGAAAGTTGAGAGTCTGGGTACCAAAGGCGAAAGCAAAATGGCCTCACATTTCGACAACCCCAAGGTAGACCTGGGATTACTGAAGGAGAAAGTTCTTCGTAGCAACAACTCGCAGTTTTTAAAACGCGTATTACAAGTGCTGAAGAAATACACCAAACTGATGAAAAGTAGTATGGCCGAGAAGAATATGACCAGCCTTAGGCCTGGAGCGAGTGTCAAGGACAATGGTTCGAATATATCATTAGCCGAACCCCAAAAGCAAAATTCTAGTAAAAAATCGACTAATCCTGAAAAAGATGATGCGAAGCTCAAAAGCGGTCAAGCAAAGGATGTTTTTACAGAATTAAATAAAAACTTGATGGCGACTTCGGAAAATAAAACCGACTCGCAGCTTGAAGACAACCCATTGGCTTTAGCAAATGGCTTTAACTCGACAAGCACCGCTATAAAAATCTTTGATTTGTTAAATAAAGCTTCGAAACTTAATTCTGAAAAATTAATTAAGAAGGAACGTTCGCATATAACCACAGCTAAAGGGAAGAGTGAGGCACAGAAATCGAATTCTGATAGCAATGCTAAGGACGAAAATGCGAGTAAAAAAGGGAAAATTGAAACCGAACATAATCTTGGGAAACCAGTGTTTAATTTAATGAAACTACAAAACGGTCTTGAACGAGGAAATACGATAAACTAAGGGACGCTTATTCGATGAATTTAGAGAATAAAATTATTATGGTAATGTAGAAGAAAAAAATATGTATAATTTATTACATAGCTGAACTTGTTTTCGGGTCATTACGTTAATTAGTTTATTCATGCATAAATTATCTTTGATGTGTCGCGGTTAATAAACAGGTTATTGACCTTGCATATTAAATGACCTACTATATCGCTTTAAAACTACGTCTAGAATACCATTTTTTTGTTAAATAACGACAAATATCGTCTTAAGAACGAGATATTTCAGTTCGTTTGATATGCAAATTAAACATTTTGACGTCACATGTGCGTAATGAGTTATCGGAGAAGGTTATTAACTACTTAATAACCGAGAGTGAGGTCTTTACGGTAAAATATCAAACCGAGGTCTTGCTGTATTGACCGAGCGATAGCGAGGTTAATACGTTCAAGACCGAGGTTTAATATTTTACCGTAAAGACCGAACGGTCGAGGTTATTAAGTAGTTTATTATATGGCACTTTTAATTTCAAAATCAATCTTGTATTTCTTGGTCTTCGCTTCCTTTAACTTCGTCAAAACACCGGACTAGCGTTATTTTCTTCTGTTTCTTTCTCGTCTGGATACTAGAATTTACTTTTATAATGTTCATCGTCGTCTATTTCATCTATTTTTGCCGTTTTTTGGCAATAAAAGTTTCTTATTAGGATTTTTCGTTTGTTTCCAATCGTAGGGCATTAACAATTTTCATAACGCCCGTGGCCACTAGGGAGAAACCTCGCCCCGTCAGCAACCAATCACAGCGCGTGATTTTACCGGAAGTAATCCGTGCCATATAATAAATAATTATCTTTGCTTATTATCAAACCAAACCAATTCGAAGGAAGCATGTGAGTGTGTTTTTCCCACAACACCAAAACAAATGTGGAATTTTCAACTGATTTCGTTTGATAATAGCAGACAGCAAAGATATATAACCTTCTCCGATAACTCATCAAAAGATGTTACTTTGTCATTTTAAGTGTTCTTTTAAATAAGACAGACTTAATTTTCGCTTCATAAACACTTTAAAACAAAGAGACTGAGTGTAGTCGCTTACCTAAGCTTCTTGGCGGAACTTGGCCGGAAAAGCAACTTCGTCACTTGTCGTCGATAGTCGTAAAACACTCGGCGTACCTTCGTTATTTCTTGCTGAAATGAAAACAAGAGCAGAAAATAGAAGGTAAATTCAATGACAGTTCAATTGCTGCTCACCGATCGCATTCGAAATGCAATAAACGATGTCTTGGCGCTAGAAGGAACTTCGGAAACACTTCGTGAAGAGCTTGGGAGGTGGGCAAGGAACCAAGATGGCGGAAAGAGGGACGAAGGAAATATGGAGGATAGGAGAGTCGAAGATATGTCTGCTGAAAATAATTCTGCAATTCCATTTAAGATTGTGCATAAAGTATTTAAGTTATTAAAAGAAGGTGAGGGAATATTTGAAGAACGTCGGTTGAACCGATTACTTTTAATATTGTTGAAGATGTGATTTTATAGTGCTAGCACTACACTGTATCACATCGATCAAAACCAGATGACTAATAATTGCTGGGGGGTAGGGATGTCTTGTAGGGATATCTTTGGGATATCTCAAGGGGTAGGGACATCTTGCGGGTAGGGGTATATCACAGGGTACGGATATCTTAGGGGTATCTCAGGGGGTATGGGTATATCAGGGGGTATGGGTATCTCAGGGGGTAGGGGTGTCTTAGAGGGTAGGGATATCTTAGGGGGTTAGGGGTATCTCAGGGGGTAGGGATATCTTAGAGGGTAGGGGTATCTCAGGGGGTAGGGATATCTTAGGGGGTTAGGGGGTAGGGGTATCTCAGGGGGTAGGGATATCTCAGGGGGTATGGATATCTCAGGGGGTAGGGATATCTCAGGGGGTTAGGGGTGTCTTGGGGGGTAGGGATATCTCAGGGGGTTAGGGGGTAGGGATATCTCAGGGGGTTAGGGGGTAGGGATATCTCAGGTAGTAGGGATATCTCAGGAGGTAGGGATATCTCAGGAGGTAGGGATATCTCAGGAGGTAGGGATATCTCAGGGGGTAGGGATATCTCAGGTAGTAGGGATATCTCAGGAGGTAGGGATATCTCAGGAGGTAGGGATATCTCAGGGGGTTAGGGGGTAGGGATATCTCAGGTAGTAGGGATATCTCAGGAGGTAGGGATATCTCAGGAGGTAGGGATATCTCAGGAGGTAGGGATATCTCAGGGGGTAGGGATATCTCAGGTAGTAGGGATATCTCAGGAGGTAGGGATATCTCAGGAGGTAGGGATATCTCAGGGGGTTAGGGGGTAGGGATATCTCAGGTAGTAGGGATATCTCAGGAGGTAGGGATATCTCAGGAGGTAGGGATATCTCAGGTAGTAGGGATATCTCAGGAGGTAGGGATATCTCAGGAGGTATGGATATCTCAGGAGGTAGGGATATCTCAGGGGGTTAGGGGGTAGGGATATCTCAGGTAGTAGGGATATCTCAGGAGGTAGGGATATCTCAGGAGGTAGGGATATCTCAGGTAGTAGGGATATCTCAGGAGGTAGGGATATCTCAGGTAGTAGGGATATCTCAGGAGGTAGGGATATCTCAGGAGGTAGGGATATCTCAGGGGGTAGGGATATCTCAGGGGGTAGGGATATCTCAGGGGGTAGGGATATCTCAGGGGGTAGGGATATCTCAGGAGGTAGGGATATCTCAGGGGGTAGGGATATCTCAGGGGGTAGGGATATCTCAGGTAGTAGGGATATCTCAGGAGGTAGGGATATCTCAGGAGGTAGGGATATCTCAGGGGGTTAGGGGGTAGGGATATCTCAGGTAGTAGGGATATCTCAGGAGGTAGGGATATCTCAGGTAGTAGGGATATCTCAGGAGGTAGGGATATCTCAGGAGGTAGGGATATCTCAGGAGGTAGGGATATCTCAGGGGGTTAGGGGGTAGGGATATCTCAGGTAGTAGGGATATCTCAGGAGGTAGGGATATCTCAGGAGGTAGGGATATCTCAGGTAGTAGGGATATCTCAGGAGGTAGGGATATCTCAGGTAGTAGGGATATCTCAGGAGGTAGGGATATCTCAGGAGGTAGGGATATCTCAGGGGGTAGGGATATCTCAGGGGGTAGGGATATCTCAGGGGGTAGGGATATCTCAGGGGGTAGGGATATCTCTCAGGGGGTTAGGGGGTAGGGATATCTCAGGTAGTAGGGATATCTCAGGAGGTAGGGATATCTCAGGAGGTAGGGATATCTCAGGTAGTAGGGATATCTCAGGAGGTAGGGATATCTCAGGAGGTAGGGATATCTCAGCAGGTAGGGATATCTCAGGGGGTTAGGGGGTAGGGATATCTCAGGTAGTAGGGATATCTCAGGAGGTAGGGATATCTCAGGAGGTAGGGATATCTCAGGGGGTTAGGGGGTAGGGATATCTCAGGTAGTAGGGATATCTCAGGAGGTAGGGATATCTCAGGAGGTAGGGATATCTCAGGGGGTTAGGGGGTAGGGATATCTCAGGTAGTAGGGATATCTCAGGAGGTAGGGATATCTCAGGTAGTAGGGATATCTCAGGTAGTAGGGATATCTCAGGAGGTAGGGATATCTCAGGAGGTAGGGATATCTCAGGGGGTAGGGATATCTCAGGGGGTAGGGATATCTCAGGGGGTAGGGATATCTCAGGGGGTAGGGATATCTCAGGGGGTAGGGATATCTCAGGAGGTAGGGATATCTCAGGGGGTAGGGATATCTCAGGGGGTAGGGATATCTCAGGAGGTAGGGATATCTCAGGAGGTAGGGATATCTCAGGAGGTAGGGATATCTCAGGAGGTAGGGATATCTCAGGAGGTAGGGATATCTCAGGGGGTAGGGATATCTCAGGAGGTAGGGATATCTCAGGAGGTAGGGATATCTCAGGAGGTAGGGATATCTCAGGAGGTAGGGATATCTCAGGAGGTAGGGATATCTCAGGGGGTAGGGATATCTCAGGAGGTAGGGATATCTCAGGGGGTTAGGAGGTAGGGATATCTCAGGAGGTAGGGATATCTCAGGGGGTAGGGATATCTCAGGAGGTAGGGATATCTCAGGAGGTAGGGATATCTCAGGAGGTAGGGATATCTCAGGAGGTAGGGATATCTCAGGAGGTAGGGATATCTCAGGGGGTAGGGATATCTCAGGAGGTAGGGATATCTCAGGGGGTTAGGAGGTAGGGATATCTCAGGAGGTAGGGATATCTCAGGGGGTAGGGGTATCTCAGGTAGTAGGGATATCTCAGGAGGTAGGGATATCTCAGGTAGTAGGGATATCTCAGGAGGTAGGGATATCTCAGGAGGTAGGGATATCTCAGGGGGTTAGGGGTGTCTTAGGGGGTAGGGATATCTCAGGGGGTAGGGATATCTCAGGGGGTAGGGGTATCTCAGGGGGGTAGGGGTATCTCAGGTAGTAGGGATATATTGGGGGTAGGGGTATCTCAGGGGGTAGGGGTATCTTAGGAGGTAGGGATATCTTAGGGGGTTAGGGGTATCTCAAGGGGTAGGGGTGTCTTAGGGGGTAGGGGTATCTCAGGGGGTAGGGGTATCTCAGGGGGTAGGGATATCTCAGGGGTAGGGGAGGGATATCTCAGGGGGTAGGGATAAATCAGGGGTTAGTACAGGCATCTATGTGAATGGTTTACTTTTTTACCATGGAAATCAACTAACATTGGGTTATCTCAGGGGATAGGCCGAATAACCCTACCCCCCAAGGTAACTCACCTAATATTAACATGCAGGGGAGTTTAATACCCAGTCAGCCAAGTTACTTGGTTTGCTGGGATACATGTAAACTTTACGTTCTGTTATTTGGAAGCGAGTTACATGACAAGTTATAATATTTGAGATGATTATCATTTACAGATAAATGATATAAAGCAAGGAATATAGAAAATTCATCTCACTATGCTGAGTTACATGTACCCAAGTGTTTATAATTATGGGGAAATTAATGTTTATCTCACCTTGCTGAGATCCCAGCCAAAAATAGTCCCTTTAACCCATTCCTGCCTGAGCTGGCCTAAAATGACCCCTTTATTGTTTTACTCTCGACTGTCTAACACCAGATGATTTTACTCATCAAAGAGAGAACCCTCAGACATCCTAGGCAGCAATGAGTTAACAAGTGATTAACCCATTCTGCCTGAGCTGGTCAAAAATGATCCCTTTATTGTTTTACTCTGTCTAACACCAGATGATTTTACTCATCAAAGAGAGAACCCTCAGACATCCTAGGCAGCAATGAGTTAACAAGTGATTAACCCATTCCTGCCTGAGCTGGTCAAAAATGATCCCTTTATTGTTTTACTCTGTCTAACACCAGATGATTTTACTCATCAAAGAGAGAACCCTCAGACATCCTAGGCAGCAATGAGCTAACAAGTGATTAAAAACCCATTCCTGCCTGAGCTGGTCAAAAATGACCCCTTTATTGTTTTACTCTGTCTAACACCAGATGATTTTACTCATCAAAGAGAGAACCCTCAGACATCCTAGGCAGCAATGAGTTAACAAGTGATTAAAAGACCTATAAAACCATGACCATGTTTAGTTAACACTCTTCTATTGTACCAACTTTTAGCTGGAACAGTAATTTATTTAAATGAATTAGTTGAAGAAAGTGGATTGTATTTTGAACCAGTCCAAGAACCAAAGAAGGTAACTTCTTAACCACCTTAGTTTAACTTTTTGTCTACCAAAAGGTATTTTCAAACCATGTAGACTTATTATTTTACTGTCTAACACCAGATTATTTTACTTTGTCTAACACCAGATTGTTTTACTCTCTATAACACCAGACTGTTTTACTTTGTCTAACACCAGACTATTTTACTCTGTCTAACACCAGACTATTTTACTCTGTCTAACACCAGACTATTTTACTCTGGTTAACACCAGACTATTTTACTCTGTCTAACACCAGACTATTTTACTCTGTCTAACACCAGACTATTTTACTCTGGCTAACACCAGACTATTTTACTCTGGCTAACACCAGACTATTTTACTCTGTCTAACACCAGACTATTTTACTCTGTCTAACACCAGACTATTTTACTCTGTCTAACACCAGATTGTTTTACTCTCTATAACACCAGACTGTTTTACTTTGTCTAACACCAGACTATTTTACTCTGTCTAACACCAGACTATTTTACTCTGTCTAACACCAGACTATTTTACTCTGGTTAACACCAGACTATTTTACTCTGTCTAACACCAGACTATTTTACTCTGTCTAACACCAGACTATTTTACTCTGGCTAACACCAGACTATTTTACTCTGGCTAACACCAGACTATTTTACTCTGTCTAACACCAGACTATTTTACTCTGTCTAACACCAGACTATTTTACTCTGTCTAACACCAGACTATTTTACTCTGTCTAACACCAGACTATTTTACTCTGTCTAACACCAGACTATTTTACTCTGTCTAACACCAGACTATTTTACTCTGTCTAACACCAGACTATTTTACTCTGTCTAACACCAGACTATTTTACTCTGGCTAACACCAGACTATTTTACTCTGTCTAACACTAGACTATTTTACTCTGTCTAACACCAGATTATTTTACTCTGTCTAACACCAGACTATTTTACTCTGTCTAACACCAGACTATTTTACTTTGTCTAACACCAGACTATTTTACTCTGTCTAACACCAGATTATTTTACTCTGTCTAACACCAGACTATTTTACTCTGTCTAACACCAGACTATTTTACTCTGTCTAACACCAGACTATTTTACTTTGTCTAACACAAGACTATTTTACTCTGTCTAACACCAGACTATTTTACTTTGTCTAACACCAGACTATTTTACTCTGTCTAACACTAGACTATTTTACTTTGTCTAACACCAGACTATTTTACTCTGTCTAACACCAGACTATTTTACTCTGTCTAACACCAGATTATTTTACTCTGTCTAACACCAGACTATTTTACTCTGTCTAACACCAGACTATTTTACTCTGGCTAACACCAGACAATTAATTTTACTCTGTCTACCACCAGACTATTTTACTTTGCCTAACACCAGACTATTTTACTTTGTCTAACACCAGACTATTTTGCTCAGTCTAACACCAGACTATTTTACTTTGCCTAACACCAGACTATTTTACTTTGCCTAACACCAGACTATTTTACTTTGCCTAACACCAGACTATTTTACTCTGGCTAACACCAGACTATTTCACAATGTCTAACACCTGATTATTTTACTTTGTCTAACACCAGACTATTTTACTCTGGCTAACACCGGACTATTTCACAATGTCTAACACCAGACTATTTTACTTTCTCTAACACAGACTATTTTGCTCAGTCTAACACCAGACTATTTTACTCTGTCAAACACCAGACTATTTTACTCTGGCTAACACCAGACTATTTCACTCTGTCTAACACCAGACTATTTCACTTTGCCTAACACCAGACTATTTCACAATGTCTAACACCTGACTATTCTGTCAAGGGGAGATATCAGCCCTCGGTAGTGAAAGCGTTATACTGTATATTAGTTGTAATAATGTTATGCTACAATTTAGAGTCCAGAGCTAATTGCTCGACTTGAAAAACTAAAAGCCAAACAAGAACAAGTGAGGTATAGAACAATGGTGAAAAACATTGACAGAGAGGTACAGTATGGTAGCAAAACATTGCAAACAATCTTCGATCTGCATTCATTGTAACTATAGCTATTGGATTCCAAGTATTAATACTGTATTACACTGGTCATTTGATAGTTACATTATAAGGTTATAGCAGTGGATACAAAGTCTCAGTAGCTCAATGGTTAGAGCATCTCACTGGTGATCAGAAGGTTGTTGGTTGTACACATATTCAATCTACGTTCAAATCATCTGAGTCTCAGTAGCTCAATGGTTAGAGCATCTCACTGGTGATCAGAAGGTTGTTGGTTGTACACATATTCAATCTACGTTCAAATCATCTGAGTCTCAGTAGCTCAATGGTTAGAGGATCTCACTGGTCATCAGAAGGTTGTGGGTTGTACACATATTCAATCTAAGTTCAAATCATTTGAGTCTCAATAGCTCAATGGTTAGAGCATCTCACTGGTCATCAGAAGGTTGTGGGTTGTACACATATTCAATCTAAGTTCAAATCATCTGAGTCTCAGTGGTTCAATGGTTAGAGCATCTCACTGGTCATCAGAAGGTTGTGGGTTGTACACATATTCAATCTACGTTCAAATCATCTGAGTCTCAGTAGCTCAATGGTTAGAGCATCTCACTGGTCATCAGAAGGTTGTGGGTTGTACACATATTCAATCTACGTTCAAATCATCTGAGTCTCAGTAGCTCAATGGTTGGAGCATCTCACTGGTCATCAGAATGTTACAGATTGTACACGTATGTCTTTGTGTGAAATCTTACGATCTGAAATAGTTTTTCTATATTTCTCAAGCTCATTGAGAAAAATAAGAAAGAAATGGCTTTTGAAGGTACAGTAAGTATGAAGATTATTCAGCAAATTGAAAATTAACTGTCTATGAAGCGAAAATTAAGTTTGTCTTATTTGAAAGAACACTTAAAATGACAAAATAACATATTTTGCAGTTTTTCATTTCCTTGCTTCATTGTTGAGATATTTCAGTTTGTTTGATGTACAAATTAAATCTCTTGACCTCACATGTGCATAATGAGTTATCGGAGAAGGTTATATATCTTTGCTATTATCAAACCAAATTAATTCGAAGGAAGCATGTGCGCGTGTTTCTCTCACAACACCAAACATGTAGATTTTCAAGTGATTATATTTGATAATAGCAAAGATATATAACCTTCTCTGATAACTCATTATGCACATGTGACGTCAAAATGTTTAATTTACATATCAAACAAACTGAAATATCTCAAGAACGAAGCAAGGAAACGAAAAACTGCAAAAGATGTTACTTTGTCATTTTAAGTGTTCTTTCAAATAAGACAAACTTAATTTTCGCTTAATAGCCACTTTAAGAAATTCACAGAGTATAACATTTATTTTTTAAATTTTGAATTTAGTTCGTTCGACAAGTCGTCAACTTTCCTCCGTAGTGAATTTCGCTTTGTCCGTTGCTGGAACATTTGTATTTGGCTTTATGAGTTCGCAATTTGCATTTACAAATATTGGTTTGGTAAGTTCAAACTCTTGCTTGTATGCAGTAAATAGGCAGTGTAAAAAAAGTAGAGTGCTGTGTAGGCAGTGTTTTAGATAGAGCAAAGTGAAAAGATAGTAAACTGCTGAGAATAGTTTTGATAACGAAATACTGACGTTTCAAGCATAGCCCTTCATCAGAGTAAAACAGAGGTTAAATATCCAAATGGGACGTAGATAAAAAATAGCCTTGTCAAGATATTTGATTGGTCTGGATCGTCTCCCGTCCACGAGTAAAATCGTCTGGGGTTAGACAAAGTAAAACAATAAAGGGACCATTTTTGGCCAGCTCAGGCAGGAATGGGTTAATCACTTGTTGACTCATTGCTGCCTAGGATGTCTGAGGGTTCTCTCTTTGATGAGTAAAATCATCTGGTGTTAGACAGAGTAAAACAATAAAGGGGTCATTTTTGGCCAGCTCAGGCAGGAATGGGTTAATCACTTGTTAACTCATTGCTGCCTAGGATGTCTGAGGGTTCTCTCTTTGATGAGTAAAATCATCTGGTGTTGGACAGAGTAAAACAATAAAGGGGTCGTTTTTGGCCAGCTCAGGCAGGAATGGGTTAATCACTTGTTAACTCAATGCTGCCTAGGATGTCTGAGGGTTCTCCCTTTTGAGTAAAATCATCTGGTGTTAGACAGAGTTACTCTTATGAAGGGCTGCGCTCGAAACGTCAGTATTTTGTTATCAAAACTATTCTCACATTATTTCTTTGTTTTTTGTTTTCTTTAGAGAGTGATGTTTGGAATAATTCTTGCGTCGATTGTTGCTTTAGCGGAACTGTATTTCATGGCGAGAACAGAAATCTGATAACTTTTCGTAGAAAGCACAAATTAATACCAGTGCTGTATCTGCATGTTGTCTGAAGTACTATTACATACTATTTAAAACACGAGCAGCAGTGTTTTATAACATAGCTTTGATATAGCAACGTTTTTGATTGGCTGTCGTGCGTGCTCCATAACTCGATGGAGCACGGGGAAAAAGCGCGGGAAACATTTTCCAAACAAAACTGAGTTTTAAATTTACTTTTTACGGCCTTTTATATTATCATAATACCGAGTCATTTAATTTTATTGAGTAATAAATTAGAACAACGACCCAGAAGACAAACTGGGTCTGGGTAACCGAGTTTAAACTGACCTTTTGGTTGGATTTTAGTGAACAAAAAAGACTTGGCTACGAAACTAGAAAAACACAAACAACCAAAACGATTCGCCGGCTTGTGAAAGGATTTAATGCTATGTTATAAAAAGAAATGGCTCATGGTTTAGTGTGCTCCATCGAGTTTTATACAATACCCTGGTTGCTATGCGTGTTTTCATTGGTTGTTGCCCATGATCTATTAGAGGACAGACGCATGGTCACGTCAGATCACGTCAGCTGGCTTGCTTTTTTCGTTTTTCATGCCCCAAAATCCGGCAAGAGTTTCGACAAAAACCTTTTAAACTTTTATTGTATAAAACAAATAGATTCCATTTTTTTGTTGTCTGTTCAGTTATAGATGCACAGAAGACGTCACAACGTGGTAAGAACATCAGTGACCCACTCGACTGCGTCTCGTGGGCCACTTTTTTGTTCTTACCACGTTGTGACGTCATCTGTGCATCTATAACTGAACAGACAACGGCAAAATGGAATCTATTTGTTAAATGGATGCACTTGGGAAATTGGGAGAGCACTCAAAAATCTAGAGATTTTTTCGCGCTCTCCCAATTTTCCGCGTGCATCCATAACTCGATGGAGCACGCTAAACCATGAACCATTTCTTAATTATCAGATTTAAAACACGAGGTGATAGCGGAGTGTTTTAGATCTGATAAAACACGTACTACTGCGAATGTTTTAAATGGCTTCAAAAACTATATAAGCTCATATAGAAATCAATTTTGAAAATTGAAGTTGTCTGAGCCGCAAAATCGAAGAAAAAGTTCATTGAAAATAGCGAGCGTGTCTCTATCACATATAGAGACACGTCACGGTCATGATTTTCCTTTGTGTTTTCCTCATGAATTATTGATGAGTTTTTGAAGTACTATATCATACACGAGGAGGAGTGTTTCGTCGCTCTCTCCTCCATAGAGGCTTAGAGGGGGCCTGGAGGAGAGGGACACCTGACACCTGGGGAACTTGTTGGGCGTTAGAGGAAAATAGGGACCCCGAGGGGGAGAGGAGAAAAAAACGCTGAGATGTTTGAACAAACTTCGAGATAAATTGGTTTGAAGAATTCTTCGGGAGTCCTCGGAAAGAATGCCTCGGGGGGTCCCCGGAAAGAATTCCTCGGGAGTCCCCAGCCAGAAAGAGACGCGTTATTTGTTAGGTAACACGTGTTCCATAAATTGAAATATTGAATTAATGTACAGCTTTAATTTTAAAGATTATAGCTCAGAATATCAACATCAGACAGATGATGCTGAAAATAAAATGACATTCCTACTTTTTCTGCGCTATTAAACGTCGCACAATACACGAATTTCAATTCGAATTAATTTCGTCGGTAATGCGACATCGAGTTCACCCTTTATAGCAATATAGCCCAAGACCTTCCATATGCTGAATAAAATCGTCTGGCGTTAGCCAGAATAAAATTCTTAAAGTGGCCAATGGACTATAAAGGGTTAAACGTCGAATTTAATTGTTTTTTCTTGGACTCGTACCGAATTATCACAGACAGAAGAGAAACATTTAATTCGACGCGAGGATAATTCGTGGCGTAACTCGAACACGCATTATCCGTCTCACTCAGATGAATTTAATTCGTCTACGCTCGTGGCCTGACTGGGGAGCGTACAAAAAATCGAGCCGCTCCCGACCACGAGCCGCTCCCGAACCCCCACCGAGGGCACCGACCACCCAAAAACCCCCCCAACTTTATGAAGCACAATCATCAGAGTAGCTTGTGGGCAGTGATGTAAAAGTTAAATAATTTTTGTAACTAGTTACAGTTACATCGTTAGAAAAGTAACTAGTTACCGATAAAAGTTACAATGAAAAGAAAGTAACTAGTTACAGTTACAAAGTTACTTCAAAAATTTTGTAACTAGTTACAAAGTTGCATTCCTTTGTCCGTGTTACTATAATCAACAAAGAAATTACTGGTTTTTAGATGCCAGTACCATAATTATGTTTTACAGCTAAATGCCTAAATATAGTTGTCACTAAGCAGAAATAGTCAAATGTGTACATAATGTACCTTTATTATTATATCAAAACCATTTTTATCAAGGAAGAATGACATCCTCAACTGAATATCAGTAACTATAGTCACATTTTTTAACCAAATATATTGTAACTAGTTACAGTTCTTTAAAAAATTAACTAGTTATAGTTACTTCTTCAAAAAGTAACTAGTTATAGTTACAGTTACTTCTTCAGAAAAAGTAACTAGTTTCAGTTACAGTTACTTAAAAATGTAACTAGTTACTGTAACTAGTTACTTGTAACGAAGTTACTCACAGCACTGCTTGTGGGATGCGCAGTAAAGGTGAATTTGTCACGGAGTCCCATCTAACTTCCACCTCTAAACTATATAGTCTAGTCTACGCGAGTGTGATATTATTATAACTTTCTTACAAGACACTTACGTTTCCCCGCAAGCCACTGAAACCAGTCTTCGAGACTGTACTAGACAAAGCAATTCTCTATAAAAAGCAACAAATATAACGTTTCCAATACAGTTTGTACAAAATTTAGGTCACTAGATTTAAAATTGTAATATTCGCACGTTTCTTCAACGGCAAGAGCCGAGTCAATGTTGTGAAGTAAACTTTTACGGCTCAGATAAGATGAACATCATGAACGTGTTTAGCCGTGTCGGCCGCCATATTTTATATTTTCACAGCCTCGTACTTAGTCCTCCCATGTTAAATTAAATAAAGGCTGATCCGACTGGGAACGGCAACATAAATATGATAAATGGCAACGTAAATGGCAACAAAAATGGCCTTCTGTGTTGCCGTCTGTGTTGCCCTTCCCGTGGCCGTTTACGTCGCCGGTTGCCAAGTCCGGTATAGAAAATACCCACTGATCTCCATATAACTGATCTGTATATATATTTACTAGAAATACATGAATCGAACGCAACAACCCCTCGCCCGCTTTATATGCATTTTTTAACCCCGGGCTCGTGTTCCCACTACAATTTCTCGTTCTCCCAAACTTCCACTCGTGTTTCTATAACTCTATGGAAACACGGAAAATGTTTTCTATTTCTTAAATATAAACAGGTTTCAGTTTTGTGATTTGTTGCAATTTGTTGTGATTTGTTGTTGCGATTTGTTGTGGTTTGTTGTTGCGATTTGTTGTGGTTTGTTGTGATTTGTTGCGATTTGTTGCGATTTGTTGCGATTTGTTGTTGCGGTTTCTTGCAATTTGTTGCGATTTGTTGTGATTTGTTGCGATTTCTTGCGACTTGTTGCGATTTGTTGTGATTTGTTGCAATTTGTTGTGATTTGTTGTTGCGATTTGTTGCGATTTGTTGCGATTTGTTGTTGCGATTTGTTGCGGTTTGTTGGGATTTGTTGGGATTTGTTGTGATGTGTTGCGATTTGTTGTGATTTGTTGTGATGTGTTGTGATGTGTTCCGATTTGTTGTGATGTGTTGTGATGTGTTGTGATTTGTTGTGATTTGATTTGTTGCGATTTGTTGTTGCGATTGGTTGTTGCGATTTGTTGTGATTTGTTGCGATTTGTTGTGATTTGTTGTGATTTGTTGCGATTTGTTGTGATTTGTTGTGATTTGTTGCGATTTGTTGTGATTTGTTGCGATTTGTTGTGATTTGATTTGTTGTGATTTGTTGTGATTTGTTGCGATTTGTTGCGATTTGTTGTGATTGGTTGTTGTGATTTGTTGTTGCGATTTGTTGTGATTTGTTGCGATTTGTTGTGATTTCTTGCGATTTGTTGCAATTTGTTGTGATTTGTTGTGATGTGTTGCGATGTGTTGTGATTTGTTGCAATTTGTTGTGATTTGTTGTTGCGATTTGTTGCGACTTGTTGTGATTTGTTGCGATTTGTTATGATTTGTTGTGATGTGTTGTGTTGTGATGTGTTGCAATTTGTTGTGATTTGTTGTGATTGTTGCGATTTGTTGATGCGATTTGTTGTGATTTGTTGCGATTTGTTGTTGTGATTTGTTGCGATTTGTTGTGATTTGTTGCGATTTGTTGCGATTTGTTGTGATTTGTTGCGATTTGTTGTGATTTGTTGTGATTTGTTGCGATTTGTTGTGATTTGTTGTGATTTGTTGTGATTTGTTGCGATTTGTTGTGATTTGTTGCGATTTGTTGTGATTTGTTGTGATTTGATTTGTTGTGATTTGTTGTGATTTGTTGCGATTTGTTGTGATTGGTTGTTGTGATTTGTTGTTGCGATTTGTTGTGATTTGTTGCGATTTGTTGTGATTTGTTGTGATTTGTTGTTGCGATTTATTGCGATTTGTTGATGCGATTTGTTGCGATTTGTTGTGATTTGTTGCGATTTGTTGCGATTTGTTGTGATTTGTTGCGATTTGTTGTGATTTGTTGCGATTTGTTGCGATTTGTTGTCATTTGTTGCAATTTGTTGTCATTTGTTGTTGTGATTTGTTGCGATTTGTTGTGATTTGTTGTGATTTGTTGTGATTTGTTGCGATTTGTTGTGATTTGTTGCAATTTGTTGTGATTTGTTGTGATTTGTTGTTGCGATTTATTGCGATTTGTTGATGCGATTTGTTGCGATTTGTTGTGATTTGTTGCGATTTGTTGTGATTTGTTGCGATTTGTTGTTGTGATTTGTTGCGATTTGTTGTGATTTGTTGTGATTTGTTGCGATTTGTTGCGATTTGTTGTGATTTGTTGCGATTTGTTGTGATTTGTTGCGATTTGTTGTGATGTGTTGTGATGTGTTGCGATTTGTTGCGATTTGTTGTGATTTGTTGCGATTTGTTGCGATTTGTTGCGATTTGTTGTGATTTGTTGCGATTTGTTGTGACTTGTTGCGATTTGTTTTTGCGATTTGTTGTGATTGGTTGTTGTGATTTGTTGTTGCGATTTGTTGTTGCGATTTGTTGTGATTTGTTGCGATTTGTTGTGATTTGTTGCGATTTGTTGCGATTTGTTGTGATTTGTTGCGATTTGTTGCGATTTGTTGTGATTTGTTGCGATTTGTTGTGACTTGTTGCGATTTGTTGTTGCGATTTGTTGTGATTTGTTGCGATTTGTTGTGATTTGTTGCGATTTGTTGTGATTTGTTGCGATTTGTTGTGATTTGTTGCGATTTGTTGTGACTTGTTGCGATTTGTTGTTGTGATTTGTTGCGATTTGTTGTGATTTGTTGTGATTTGTTGCGATTTGTTGTGATTTGTTGCGATTTGTTGTGATTTGTTGCGACTTGTTGTGATGTGTTGTGATGTGTTGCGATTTGTTGTGATTTGTTGTGATTTGATGCGATTTGTTGTGATTTGTTGCGATTTGTTGTGATTTGTTGCAATTTGTTGGGATTTGTTGTTGTTGTGATTTGTTGCGATTTGTTGTGATTTGTTGTTCCGATTTGTTGTTGCGATTTGTTGTTGCGACTTGTTGTTGTGATTTGTTGTGATTTGTTGCGATTTGTAGTGATTTGTTGTGATTTGTTGTGATTTGTTGCGATTTGTTGTGATTTGTTGCGATTTGTTGTGATTTGTTGCAATTTGTTGTGATTTGTTGTTGTTGTGATTTGTTGCGATTTGTTGTTCCGATTTGTTGTTGCGATTTGTTGTGATTTGTTGTTGCGATTTGTTGTGATTTGTTGTGATGTGTTGCGATGTGTTGCAATTTGTTGCGATTCGTTGTGATTTGTTGTTGCGATTTATTGCGATTTGTTGCGATTTGTTGCGATTTGTTGTGATTTGTTGTGATTTGTTGCGATTTGTTATGACTTGTTGCGATTTGTTGCGACTTGTTGCGATTTCTTGTGATTTGTTGTGATTTGTTGCGATGTGTTGCGATTTGTTGCGATTTGTTGCAATTTGTTGCAATTTGTTGTGATTTGTTGTTGCGATTTGTTGTGATTTGTTGCGATTTGTTGTGATTTGTTGTTGCAATTTGTTGTGATTTGTTGTTGCGATTTGTTGCGACTTGTTGTGATTTGTTGCGATTTGTTGCGATTTGTTGTGATTTGTTGTGATTTGTTGTGATTTGTTGTGATGTGTTGTGATGTGTTGCGATTTGTTGTGATGTGTTGTTGCGATTTGTTGCGATTTGTTGTTGCGATTTGTTGTGATTTGTTGTTGCGATTTGTTGTGATGTGTTGTGATGTGTTGCGATTTGTTGTGATTTGTTGTTGCGATTTGTTGTGATTTGTTGTTGCGATTTGTTGCGATTTGTTGTGATTTGTTGTGATTTGTTGCGATTTGTTGCGATTTGTTGCAATTTGTTGCAATTTGTTGTTGCAATTTGTTGTTGCGATTTGTTGTGATTTGTTGTGATTTGTTGCGATTTGTTGCGATGTGTTGCGATTTGTTGTGATTTGTTGCAATTTGTTGTGATTTGTTGCGATTTGTTGCGATGTGTTGCGATTTGTTGCGATTTGTTGTGATTTGTTGCAATTTGTTGTGATTTGTTGTTGCGATTTGTTGCGACTTGTTGTGATTTGTTGCGATTTGTTATGATTTGTTGTGATGTGTTGTGATGTGTTGCGATTTGTTGCGATTTGTTGTGATTTGTTGTGATTTGTTGTGATTTGTTGCGATTTGTTGTGATTTGTTGCAATTTGTTGTGATTTGTTGTGATTTGTTGTTGTGATTTGTTGTTGTGATTTGTTGTTGCGATTTGTTGTGATTTGTTGTGATTTGTTGTGATGTGTTGTGATGTGTTGCGATTTGTTGTGATTTGTTGTTGCGATTTGTTGTGATTTGTTGCGATTTGTTGTGATTTGTTGCGATTTGTTGCAATTTGTTGTTGCGATTTGTTGTGATTTGTTGTGATTTGTTGTGATTTGTTGTTGTTGTGATTTGTTGTTGTGATTTGTTGTTGCGATTTGTTGTGATTTGTTGTGATTTGTTGTGATGTGTTGTGATGTGTTGCGATTTGTTGTGATTTGTTGTTGCGATTTGTTGTGATTTGTTGTTGCGATTTGTTGTGATTTGTTGTGATTTGTTGCGATTTGTTGTGATTTGTTGTGATTTGTTGTGATTTGTTGCGATTTGTTGCAATTTGTTGCAATTTGTTGCGATTTGTTGTTGTGATTTGTTGTGATTTGTTGTGATTTGTTGCGATTTCTTGTGATTTGTTGTGATTTGTTGCGATTTGTTGCAATTTGTTGTTGCGATTTGTTGTGATTTGTTGTGATTTGTTGTGATTTGTTGTTGTGATTTGTTGTTGTGATTTGTTGTTGCGATTTGTTGTGATTTGTTGTGATTTGTTGTGATGTGTTGTGATGTCTTGCGATTTGTTGTGATTTGTTGTTGCGATTTGTTGTGATTTGTTGTTGCGATTTGTTGTGATTTGTTGCGATTTGTTGTGATTTGTTGCGATTTGTTGTGATTTGTTGTGATTTGATTTGTTGTGATTTGTTGTGATTTGTTGTGATTTGTTGCGATTTGTTGTGATTTGTTGCGATTTGTTGTGATTGGTTGTTGTGATTTGTTGTTGCGATTTGTTGTGATTTGTTGCGATTTGTTGTGATTTGTTGTGATTTGTTGTTGCGATTTATTGCGATTTGTTGATGCGATTTGTTGCGATTTGTTGTGATTTGTTGCGATTTGTTGCGATTAGTTGTGATTTGTTGCGATTTGTTGTGATTTGTTGCGATTTGTTGCGATTTGTTGTCATTTGTTGCATTTGTTGTGATTTGTTGTTGTGATTTGTTGCGATTTGTTGTGATTTGTTGTGATTTGTTGTGATTTGTTGCGATTTGTTGTGATTTGTTGCAATTTGTTGTGATTTGTTGTGATTTGTTGTGATTTGTTGTTGCGATTTATTGCGATTTGTTGATGCGATTTGTGGCGATTTGTTGTGATTTGTTGCGATTTGTTGTTGTGATTTGTTGCGATTTGTTGTGATTTGTTGTGATTTGTTGCGATTTGTTGCGATTTGTTGTGATTTGTTGCGATTTGTTGTGATTTGTTGCGATTTGTTGTGATGTGTTGTGATGTGTTGCGATTTGTTGCGATTTGTTGTGATTTGTTGCGATTTGTTGTGATTTGTTGCGATTTGTTGCGATTTGTTGTGATTTGTTGCGATTTGTTGTGATTTGTTGCGATTTGTTGTGACTTGTTGCGATTTGTTGTTGCGATTTGTTGTGATTGGTTGTTGTGATTTGTTGTTGCGATTTGTTGTTGCGATTTGTTGTGATTTGTTGCGATTTGTTGTGATTTGTTGCGATTTGTTGTGATTTGTTGCGATTTGTTGCGATTTGTTGTGATTTGTTGCGATTTGTTGTGACTTGTTGCGATTTGTTGTTGCGATTTGTTGTGATTTGTTGCGATTTGTTGCGATTTGTTGTGATTTGTTGCGATTTGTTGTGATTTGTTGCGATTTGTTGTGACTTGTTGCGATTTGTTGTTGTGATTTGTTGCGATTTGTTGTGATTTGTTGTGATTTGTTGCGATTTGTTGTGATTTGTTGCGATTTGTTGTGATTTGTTGCGACTTGTTGTGATGTGTTGTGATGTGTTGCGATTTGTTGTGATTTGTTGTGATTTGTTGCGATTTGTTGTGATTTGTTGTGATTTGTTGCGATTTGTTGTGATTTGTTGCAATTTGTTGGGATTTGTTGTTGTTGTGATTTGTTGCGATTTGTTGTGATTTGTTGTTCCGATTTGTTGTTGCGATTTGTTGTTGCGACTTGTTGTTGTGATTTGTTGTGATTTGTTGCGATTTGTAGTGATTTGTTGTGATTTGTTGTGATTTGTTGCGATTTGTTGTGATTTGTTGCGATTTGTTGTGATTTGTTGCAATTTGTTGTGATTTGTTGTTGTTGTGATTTGTTGCGATTTGTTGTGATTTGTTGTTCCGATTTGTTGTTGCGATTTGTTGTGATTTGTTGTTGCGATTTGTTGTGATTTGTTGTGATTTGTTGTGATTTGTTGTGATGTGTTGCGATGTGTTGCGATTTGTTGCGATTTGTTGTGATTTGTTGTTGCGATTTATTGCGATTTGTTGCGATTTGTTGTGATTTGTTGCGATTTGTTGTGATTTGTTGTGATTTGTTGTGATTTGTTGCGATTTGTTATGACTTGTTGCGATTTGTTGCGACTTGTTGCGATTTCTTGTGATTTGTTGTGATTTGTTGCGATGTGTTGCGATGTGTTGCGATTTGTTGCGATTTGTTGTGATTTGTTGCAATTTGTTGTGATTTGTTGCGATTTGTTGTGACTTGTTGCGATTTGTTGTTGCGATTTGTTGTGATTTGTTGCGATTTGTTGTGATTTGTTGCGATTTGTTGCGATTTGTTGTGATTTGCTGCGATTTGTTGTGACTTGTTGCGATTTGTTGTTGTGATTTGTTGCGATTTGTTGTGATTTGTTGTGATTTGTTGCGATTTGTTGTGATTTGTTGCGATTTGTTGTGATTTGTTGCGACTTGTTGTGATGTGTTGTGATGTGTTGCGATTTGTTGTGATTTGTTGCGATTTGTTGTGATTTGTTGTGATTTGTTGCGATTTGTTGTGATTTGTTGCGATTTGTTGTGATTTGTTGCAATTTGTTGTGATTTGTTGTTGTGATTTGTTGTTGTGATTTGTTGCGATTTGTTGCGATGTGTTGCGATATGTTGCGATATGTTGCGATTTGTTGTGATTTGTTGTTGTGATTTGTTGTGATTTGTTGTTGTGATTTGTTTTTGCGATTTGTTGTGATTTGTTGTGATGTGTTGTGATGTGTTGCGATTTGTTGTGATTTGTTGTTGTGATTTGTTGTTGCGATTTGTTGTGATTTGTTGTGATTTGTTGCGATTTGTTAGCAATTTGTTGCAATTTGTCGTTGCGATTTGTTGTGGATTTGTTGTAATTTGTTGCGATTTTGTTGCGATTTGTTGCGATTTGTTGTGATTTGTTGTGATTTGTTGCAATTTGTTGTGATGTGTTTGCGATGTGTTGCAATTTGTTGTGATTTTGTTGTTGCGATTTGTTGCGACTTGTTGTGGATTTGTTGCGATTTGTTGTGATTTGTTGTGATGTGTTGTGATGTGTTGTGATGTGTTGTGATGTGTTGCAATTTGTTGCGATTTGTTGTGATTTGTTGTGATTTGTTGTGATGTGTTGTGATGTGTTGTGATGTGTTGCAATTTGTTGTTGTGATTTGTTGCGATTTGTTGCGATGTGTTGCGATATGTTGCGATATGTTGCGATTTGTTGTGATTTGTTTGTTGTGATTTGTTGTTTGCGATTTGTTGCGATTTGTTGTGATTTGTTGTGATTTGTTGTTGCGATTTGTTGCGATTTGTTGCGATTTGTTGTGATTTGTTGCGATTTGTTGTGATTTGTTGCGATTTGTTGCGATTTGTTGCGATTTGTTGCAATTTGTTGTGATTTGTTGTTGTGATTTGTTGTGATTTGTTGTGATTTGTTGCGATTTGTTGTGATTTGTTGTGATTTGTTGTGATTTGTTGCGATTTGTTGCAATTTGTTGTTGCGATTTGTTGTGATGTGTTGTGATGTGTTGCGATTTGTTGTGATTTGTTGTTGCGATTTGTTGTGATTTGTTGTTGCGATTTGTTGTGATTTGTTGTGATTTGTTGCGATTTGTTGTGATTTGTTGTGATTTGTTGCGATTTGTTGCAATTTGTTGCAATTTGTTGTTGCGATTTGTTGTGATTTGTTGCAATTTGTTGTTGCGATTTGTTGTGATTTGTTGCGATTTGTTGCGACTTGTTGCGATTTGTTGTGATTTGTTGTGATTTGTTGTAATTTGTTGCGATTTGTTGCGATTTGTTGCGATTTGTTGTGATGTGTTGCGATGTGTTGCGATTTGTTGCGATTTGTTGTGATTTGTTGCGATTTGTTGCGATTTGTTGTTGCGATTTGCTGTTGCGATTTGTTGCGATATGTTGCGATTTGTTGTGATTTGTTGTGATTTGTTGTGATTTGTTGTGATTTGTTGCGATTTGTTATGACTTGTTGCGATTTGTTGCGACTTGTTGCGATTTCTTGTGATTTGTTGTGATTTGTTGCGATGTGTTGCGATGTGTTGCGATTTGTTGCGATTTGTTGTGATTTGTTGCAATTTGTTGTGATTTGTTGCGATTTGTTGTGACTTGTTGCGATTTGTTGTTGCGATTTGTTGTGATTTGTTGCGATTTGTTGTGATTTGTTGCGATTTGTTGCGATTTGTTGTGATTTGTTGCGATTTGTTGTGACTTGTTGCGATTTGTTGTTGTGATTTGTTGCGATTTGTTGTGATTTGTTGTGATTTGTTGCGATTTGTTGCGATTTGTTGTGATTTGTTGCGACTTGTTGTGATGTGTTGTGATGTGTTGCGATTTGTTGTAATTTGTTGCGATTTGTTGTGATTTGTTGTGATTTGTTGCGATTTGTTGTGATTTGTTGCGATTTGTTGTGATTTGTTGCAATTTGTTGTGATTTGTTGTTGTGATTTGTTGTTGTGATTTGTTGCGATTTGTTGCGATGTGTTGCGATATGTTGCGATATGTTGCGATTTGTTGTGATTTGTTGTTGTGATTTGTTGTGATTTGTTGTTGTGATTTGTTTTTGCGATTTGTTGTGATTTGTTGTGATTTGTTGTGATGTGTTGTGATGTGTTGCGATTTGTTGTGATTTGTTGTTGCGATTTGTTGTGATTTGTTGTTGCGATTTGTTGCGATTTGTTGTGATTTGTTGCGATTTGTTGCGATTTGTTGTGATTTGTTGCGATTTGTTGTGATTTGTTGTGATTTGTTGCGATTTGTTGTGATTTGTTGTGATTTGTTGTGATTTGTTGCGATTTGTTGTGATTTGTTGCGATTTGTTGTGATTTGTTGTGATTTGATTTGTTGTGATTTGTTGTGATTTGTTGCGATTTGTTGTGATTGGTTGTTGTGATTTGTTGTTGCGATTTGTTGTGATTTGTTGCGATTTGTTGTGATTTGTTGTGATTTGTTGTATGCGATTTATTGCGATTTGTTGATTGCGATTTGTTGCGATTTGTTGTGATTTGTTGCGATTTGTTGCGATTTGTTGTGATTTGTTGCGATTTGTTGTGATTTGTTTGCGATTTGTTGCGATTTGTTGTCATTTGTTGCAATTTGTTGTCATTTTGTTGTTGTGATTTGTTGCGATTTGTTGTGATTTGTTGTGATTTGTTGTGATTTAGTTGCGATTTGTTGTGATTTGTTGCAATTTGTTGTGATTTGTTGTGATTTGTTGTTGCGATTTAATTGCGATTTGTTGATGCGATTTGTTGCGATTTGTTTGTGTTTTGTTGCGATTTGTTGTGATTTGTTGCGATTTGTTGTTGTGATTTGTTGCGTTTTGATTTGTTGTGATTTGTTGTGATTTGTTGCGATTTCATTTGTTGCGATTTGTTGTGATTTGTTGCGATTTGTTGTTGTGATTGTTGTGATTTGTTGCGATTTGTTGTGATGTGTTTGTGATGTGTTGCGATTTGTTGCGATTTGTTGTGATTTGTTGCGATTTGTTGCGATTTGTTGCGATTTGTTGTGATTTGTTGCGATTTGTTGTGACTTGTTGCGATTTGTTTTTGCGATTTGTTGTGATTGGTTGTTGTGATTTGTTTGTTGCGATTTGTTGTTGTTGCGATTTGTTGTGATTTGTTGCGATTTGTTGGGATTTGTTGCGATTTGTTGCAATTTGTTGTGATGTGTTGCGATGTGTTGCAATTTGTTGTGATTTGTTGTTGCGATTTGTTTGCGACTTGTTTGTGATTTGTTGCGATTTGTTGTGATTTGTTGTGATGTGTTGTGATGTGTTGTGATGTGTTGTGATGTGTTGCAATTTGTTGCGATTTGTTGTGATTTGTTGTGATTTGTTGTGATGTGTTGTGATGTGTTGTGATGTGTTGCAATTTGTTGTTGTGATTTGTTGCGATTTGTTGCGATTTGTTGCGATGTGTTGATTGCGATATGTTGCGATATGTTGCGATTTGTTGTGATTTGTTGTTGTGATTTGTTGTTGCGATTTGTTGCGATTTGTTGTGATTTGTTGTGATTTGTTGTTGCGATTTGTTGCGATTTGTTGCGATTTGTTGTGATTTGTTGCGATTTGTTGTGATTTGTTGCGATTTGTTGCGATTTGTTGCAATTTGTTGTGATTTGTTGTTGTGATTTGTTGTGATTTGTTGTGATTTGTTGCGATTTGTTGTGATTTGTTGTGATTTGTTGTGATTTGTTGCGATTTGTTGCAATTTGTTGTTGCGATTTGTTGTGATGTGTTGTGATGTGTTGCGATTTGTTGTGATTTTGTTGTTGCGATTTGTTGTGATTTGTTGTTGCGATTTGTTGTGATTTTGTTGTTGCGATTTGTTGTGATTTGTTGTGATTTGTTGCGATTTGTTGTGATTTGTTGTGATTTGTTGCGATTTGTTGCAATTTGTTGCAATTTGTTGTTGCGATGTTGTTGTGATTTGTTGCAATTTGTTGTTGCGATTTGTTTGTGATTTGTTGCGATTTGTTGCGACTTGTTGCGATTTGTTGTGATTTGTTGTGATTTGTTGTAATTTGTTGCGATTTGTTGCGATTTGTTGCGATTTGTTGTGATGTGTTGCGATGTGTTGCGATTTGTGCGATTTGTTGTGATTTGTTGCGATTATGATTTGTTGCGATTTGTTGTGGTGTGTTGCGATTTGTTGCGATTTGTTGCGATTTGTTGCGATATGTTGCGATTTGTTGTGAATTTGTTGCGATTTGTTGTGATTTGTTGCAATTTGTTGTGATTTGTTGTTGCGATTTGTTGCGATTTGTTGTGATTTGTTGCGATTTGTTGTGATTTGTTGCGATTTGTTGCGATTTGTTGCAATTTGTTGTGATTTGTTGTTGTGATTTGTTGTGATTTGTTGTTGTGATTTGTTGTTGTGATCTGTTGTGATTTGTTGTTGCGATTTGTTGTTGCGATTTGTTGTGATTTGTTGTGATTTGTTGCGATTTGTTGTGATTTGTTGTGATTTGTTGTGATTTGTTGCGATTTGTTGTGATTTGTTGTGGTTTGTTGTGATTTGTTCGGATTTGTTCCAATTTGTTGTGATTTGTTGTTGCGATTTCTTGTGGTTTGTTGTGATTTGTTGTGATTTGTTGCGATTTGTTGTGATTTGTTGTGATTTGTTGCGATTTGTTGTGATTTGTTGCGATTTGTTGTGATTTGATTTGTTGGGATTTGTTGCGATTTGTTGCGATTTGTTGCGATTTGTTGCAATTTGTTGTGATTTGTTGTTGCGATTTGTTGTGATTTGTTGTGATTTGTTGCGATTTGTTGTGATTTGTTGTGATTTTGTTGTGATTTGTTTCCGATTTGTTCCAATTTGTTGTGATTTGTTGTTGCGATTTGTTGTGGTTTGTTGTGATTTGTTGTGATTTGTTGTGATTTGTTGCGATTTGTTGTGATTTTGTTGTGATTTGATTTGTTGTGATTTGTTGTGATTTGTTGCGATTTGTTGTGATTTGTTGCGATTGTTTGTGATTGTGTTGCGATTTGTTGTGATTTGTTGACGATTTGTTGTGACTTGTTGCGATTTGTTGTTGCGATTTGTTGCGATCTGTTGCGATCTGTTGCGTTCTATTGCGATCTGTTGCGATTTGTTGCGATGTGTTGCGATATGTTGCGATATGTTGCGATTTGTTGCGATTTGTTGTGATTTGTTGCGATTTGTTGTGATTTGTTGCGATTTGTTGTGACTTGTTGCGATTTGTTGCGATTTGTTGTTGTGATTTGTTGTGATTTGTTGCGATCTGTTGCGATCTGTTGCGATCTGTTGCGATTTGTTGCGATTTGTTGTTGCGATTTGTTGCGATATGTTGCGATTTGTTGCGATTTGTTGTGATTTGTTGCGATTTGTTGTGATTTGTTGCCATTTGTTGTGATTTGTTGTTGCGATTTGTTGCGATTTGTTGCGATTTGTTGCGATTTGTTGCGATTTGTTGTGATTTGTTGCGATTTGTTGTGATTTGTTGCGATTTGTTGTGATTTGTTGCGATTTGTTGTGACTTGTTGCGATTTGTTGTTGCGATTTGTTGCGATCTGTTGCGATCTGTTGCGTTCTATTGCGATCTGTTGCGATTTGTTGCGATGTGTTGCGATATGTTGCGATATGTTGCGATTTGTTGTGATTTGTTGCGATTTGTTGTGATTTGTTGCGATTTGTTGTGACTTGTTGCGATTTGTTGCGATTTGTTGCGATTTGTTGTTGTGATTTGTTGTGATTTGTTGCGATCTGTTGCGATCTGTTGCGATCTGTTGCGATTTGTTGTGATTTGTTGTGATTTGTTGCGATTTGTTGTGATTTGTTGCGATTTGTTGCGATTTGTTGTTGCGATTTGTTGCGATATGTTGCGATTTGTTGCGATTTGTTGTGATTTGTTGCGATTTGTTGTGATTTGTTGCGATTTGTTGTGATTTGTTGTGATTTGTTGCGATTTGTTGTGATTTGTTGCGATTTGTTGTGACTTGTTGCGATTTGTTGTTGCGATTTGTTGTGATTGGTTGTTGTGATTTGTTGTTGCGATTTGTTGTTGCGATTTGTTGTGATTTGTTGCGATTTGTTGTGATTTGTTGCGATTTGTTGTGATTTGTTGCGATTTGTTGCGATTTGTTGTGATTTGTTGCGATTTGTTGTGACTTGTTGCGATTTGTTGTTGCGATTTGTTGTGACTTGTTGCGATTTGTTGTGATTTGTTGCGATTTGTTGCGATTTGTTGTGATTTGTTGCGATTTGTTGTGATTTGTTGCGATTTGTTGTGACTTGTTGCGATTTGTTGTTGTGATTTGTTGCGATTTGTTGTGATTTGTTGTGATTTGTTGCGATTTGTTGTGATTTGTTGCGATTTGTTGTGATTTGTTGCGACTTGTTGTGATGTGTTGTGATGTGTTGCGATTTGTTGTGATTTGTTGTGATTTGTTGCGATTTGTTGTGATTTGTTGTGATTTGTTGCGATTTGTTGTGATTTGTTGCAATTTGTTGGGATTTGTTGTTGTTGTGATTTGTTGCGATTTGTTGTGATTTGTTGTTCCGATTTGTTGTTGCGATTTGTTGTTGCGACTTGTTGTTGTGATTTGTTGTGATTTGTTGCGATTTGTAGTGATTTGTTGTGATTTGTTGTGATTTGTTGCGATTTGTTGTGATTTGTTGCGATTTGTTGTGATTTGTTGCAATTTGTTGTGATTTGTTGTTGTTGTGATTTGTTGCGATTTGTTGTGATTTGTTGTTCCGATTTGTTGTTGCGATTTGTTGTGATTTGTTGTTGCGATTTGTTGTGATTTGTTGTGATTTGTTGTTGCGATTTGTTGCGATTTGTTGTGATTTGTTGCGATTTGTTGTGATTTGTTGTGATTTGTTGTGATTTGTTGCGATTTGTTATGACTTGTTGCGATTTGTTGCGACTTGTTGCGATTTCTTGTGATTTGTTGTGATTTGTTGCGATGTGTTGCGATGTGTTGCGATTTGTTGCGATTTGTTGTGATTTGTTGCAATTTGTTGTGATTTGTTGCGATTTGTTGTGACTTGTTGCGATTTGTTGTTGCGATTTGTTGTGATTTGTTGCGATTTGTTGTGATTTGTTGCGATTTGTTGCGATTTGTTGTGATTTGTTGCGATTTGTTGTGACTTGTTGCGATTTGTTGTTGTGATTTGTTGCGATTTGTTGTGATTTGTTGTGATTTGTTGCGATTTGTTGTGATTTGTTGCGATTTGTTGTGATTTGTTGCGACTTGTTGTGATGTGTTGTGATGTGTTGCGATTTGTTGTGATTTGTTGCGATTTGTTGTGATTTGTTGTGATTTGTTGCGATTTGTTGTGATTTGTTGCGATTTGTTGTGATTTGTTGCAATTTGTTGTGATTTGTTGTTGTGATTTGTTGTTGTGATTTGTTGCGATTTGTTGCGATGTGTTGCGATATGTTGCGATATGTTGCGATTTGTTGTGATTTGTTGTTGTGATTTGTTGTGATTTGTTGTTGTGATTTGTTTTTGCGATTTGTTGTGATTTGTTGTGATTTGTTGTGATGTGTTGTGATGTGTTGCGATTTGTTGTGATTTGTTGTTGCGATTTGTTGTGATTTGTTGTTGCGATTTGTTGTGATTTGTTGTGATTTGTTGCGATTTGTTGCAATTTGTTGCAATTTGTCGTTGCGATTTGTTGTGATTTGTTTGTAATTTGTTGCGATTTGTTGCGATTTGTTGCGATTTGTTGTGATTTGTTGTGATTGTTGCAATTTGTTGTGATGTGTTGCGATGTGTTGCAATTTGTTGTGATTTGTTGTTGCGATTTGTTGCGACTTGTTGTGATTTGTTGCGATTTGTTGTGGATTTGTTGTGATGTGTTGTGATGTGTTGTGATGTGTTGTGATGTGTTGCAATTTGTTGCGATTTGTTGTGATTTGTTGTGATTTGTTGTGATGTGTTGTGATGTGTTGTGATGTGTTGCAATTTGTTGTTGTGATTTGTTGCGATTTGTTGCGATGTGTTGCGATATGTTGCGATATGTTGCGATTTGTTGTGATTTGTTGTTGTGATTTGTTGTTGCGATTTGTTGCGATTTGTTGTGATTTGTTGTGATTTGTTGTTGCGATTTGTTGCGATTTGTTGCGATTTGTTGTGATTTGTTGCGATTTGTTGTGATTTGTTGCGATTTGTTGCGATTTGTTGCAATTTGTTGTGATTTGTTGTTGTGATTTGTTGTGATTTGTTGTGATTTGTTGCGATTTGTTGTGATTTGTTGTGATTTGTTGTGATTTGTTGCGATTTGTTGCAATTTGTTGTTGCGATTTGTTGTGATGTGCTGTGATGTGTTGCGATTTGTTGTGATTTGTTGTTGCGATTTGTTGTGATTTGTTGTTGCGATTTGTTGTGATTTGTTGTTGCGATTTGTTGTGATTTGTTGTGATTTGTTGCGATTTGTTGTGATTTGTTGTGATTTGTTGCGATTTGTTGCAATTTGTTGCAATTTGTTGTTGCGATTTGTTGTGATTTGTTGCAATTTGTTGTTGCGATTTGTTGTGATTTGTTGCGATTTGTTGCGACTTGTTGCGATTTGTTGTGATTTGTTGTGATTTGTTGTAATTTGTTGCGATTTGTTGCGATTTGTTGCGATTTGTTGTGATGTGTTGCGATGTGTTGCGATTTGTTGCGATTTGTTGTGATTTGTTGCGATTTGTTGCGATTTGTTGTTGCGATTTGCTGTTGCGATTTGTTGCGATATGTTGCGATTTGTTGTGATTTGTTGCGATTTGTTGTGATTTGTTGCAATTTGTTGTGATTTGTTGTTGCGATTTGTTGCGATTTGTTGTGATTTGTTGCGATTTGTTGTGATTTGTTGCGATTTGTTGCGATTTGTTGCAATTTGTTGTGATTTGTTGTTGTGATTTGTTGTGATTTGTTGTTGTGATTTGTTGTTGTGATCTGTTGTGATTTGTTGTTGCGATTTGTTGTTGCGATTTGTTGTGATTTGTTGTGATTTGTTGCGATTTGTTGTGATTTGTTGTGATTTGTTGTGATTTGTTGCGATTTGTTGTGATTTGTTGTGGTTTGTTGTGATTTGTTCGGATTTGTTCCAATTTGTTGTGATTTGTTGTTGCGATTTCTTGTGGTTTGTTGTGATTTGTTGTGATTTGTTGTCGATTTGTTGTGATTTGTTGTGATTTGTTGCGATTTGTTGTGATTTGTTGCGATTTGTTGTGATTTGATTTGTTGATTTGTTGCGATTTGTTTGCGATTTGTTGCGATTTGTTGCAATTTGTTGTGATTTGTTGTTGCGATTTGTTGTGATTTGTTGTGATTTGTTGCGATTTGTTGTGATTTGTTGTGATTTGTTGTGATTTGTTCCGATTTGTTCCAATTTGTTGTGATTTGTTGTTGCGATTTGTTGTGGTTTGTTGTGGTTTGTTGTGATTTGTTGTGATTTGTTGTGATTTGTTGTGATTTGTTGCGATTTGTTGTGATTTGTTGTGATTTGATTTGTTGTGATTTGTTGTGATTTGTTGTGATTTGTTGTGATTTGTTGCGATTTGTTGTGATTTGTTGCGATTTGTTGTGATTTGTTGCGATTTGTTGTGACTTGTTGCGATTTGTTGTTGCGATTTGTTGCGATTTGTTGCGATCTGTTGCGATCTGGTTGCGTTTCTATTGCGATCTGTTGCGATTTGTTGCTGCGATGTGTTGCGAATATGTTGCGATATGGTATGCTGAATTTTGTTTAGCGATTTTGTTGTGATTTGTTGCGGATTTGTTGTGGAATTTGTTGCGATTTGTTTGTGACTTGTTTGCGATTTGTTGCGATTTGTTTGTTTGTGATTTGTTGTGATTTTGTTGCGATACTGTTGTCGATCATGTTGCGAATCTGTTGACGATTGTTTGCGATTTGTTGTTGCGTATTTGTTGCGATATGTTGCGATTTGTTGCGAATTTGTTGATGATTTGGGATTGCGGATTTGTTGTGATTAGTTGCCATTCTTGTTGTGATTTGTTGTTGCGAATGTTGGTTGCGGATTTGTTGCGATTCTGTTTGCGTGATTTGTTTGCGATTTGTTGTGATTTTGTTGCGATTTGTTGGGAATTCTGTTGCGATTTGTTGTGAATTTGTTGCGATTTGTTGTGACTTGTTGCGATTTGTTGTTGCGATTTGTTGCGATTCTGGTTGGCGATCTGTTGCGTTCTATTTGCGATCCTGTTTCCCCGTTGCGATTTTGTTGCGATGTGTGTGTTGCGATATGATTGCAGATATGTTGCGATTTGTTTGCGATTTGTTGTGATTTGTTGCGATTTTGTTTGTGATTTTGTTGTCGATTTGTTGTGACCTTGTTGCCGATTCTGTTGCGATTTGTATGTTGCGATTTGTTGTTGTGATTTGTTGTGATTTGTTGCGATCTGTTGCGGTCTGGTTTGCCGATCTGTTGGCGAATTTGTTGTGATTTGGTTTGTGATTTGTTGCGATTTGTTGTGATTTGTTGCGCGATTTGTTGCGATTTGTTGTTGCGATTTGTTGCGATTTTGTTGCGATTTGGTTGTGATTTGTTGCGATTTGTTGTGATATTTGTTGCGATTTGTGTGCGATTTGTTGCAATTTGTTGTTGATTTGGTTGTTGTGATTTGGTTTGTGATTTGTTGTGATTTTGTTGCATGATTTTGTTGTGATTTGATGTGATTTGTTGTGATTTGGTTGCGATTTGTTATGCTATTTGTTGTTGTTGCGATTTGTTGTTGATGTGTTGTGTGATGTGTTGCGATTTGTTGTGGATTATGTATTGTTTGCGATTTGTTGTTGTGAATTTGTTTGTTTGCGATTTGTTGTGATTTGTTGTTGACGATTATGTTGTGATTTGTTGTGATTTGTTGAGATTTGTTTGTGATTTTGTTGAGTATGATTTGTTGCGATTTGTTGCAATTTGTTTGCAATTTGTTTGTTGCGATTTGTTGTGATTTGTTGCAATTTGTTGTTGCGATTTGTCTTGTTTGCGATTTTGTGTGCGATTTTGTTGCGATGTGTTGTTGCCGACTTGTTGTGATTTGTATTGTTGTGATTTGTTGTGATTTGTTTGTAATGTTGTTGCGATTTGTTTGCGATTTGTTGTTGCGATTTGTTGTGATTGTGTTGCGATGTGTTGCGATTTGTTGCGATTTGTTGTGATTTGTTGCGAATTGTTGGCGATTTGTTTGCGATTTGTTGTTGCGATTTTCTGTTGCGATTTTGTTGCGATATCGATTTGTTGCGATTTGTAGTGGAATTTGTTTGCGATTTGTTGTGAATTTGTTGCAATTTGTTGTGATTTTTGTTGCGTTTGTTGCGATTTGTTTCTGTTGTCGATTTGTTGTGATATGTTGCGATTGGCTTGTGAATTTGTTGGCCGATTTGTTGCGATTTGTTAGTTGCAATTTGTTGTGATTTGTTGTTAGTTTGCATTATGGTTTGCTGTGATTTGTTGTTGTGATTTGTTGCGATTTGTTGTGATATTGTTGCGATTTGTTGCGATTTGTTGCAATTTGTTGTGATTTGTTGTTGTGATTTGTTGTGATTTGTTGTTGTGATTTGTTGTTGTGATCTGTTGTGATTTGTTGTGATTTTATTGTTGCAGATTTTGTTGTACACTGTTGCGATTTGTTGTGATATTGTTGTGATTTGTTGCCGATTTGGTTGTGATTTGTTGTGATTTGTTGTGACTTTGTTGCGAATTGTTGTGGATTTGTTGTGGTTTTTTGTTGTGATTTGTTCGTGATTTGTTCCAATTTGTTTGTGATATTTGTGTTGTTCTGTGCGATCTCTTGTGGGTTTGTTGTGATTTGTTGTGAGTTTGTTGTCGATTTGTCGTGTGATTTGTTGTGATTTTGTTGGCGAATTTGTTGTGATTTTGTTGCGTGAGATTTGGTTTGTGATTTGATTTGTTTGGGATTTGTTGCGGATTTGTTGCGATTTGTTGCGATTTTGTTGCAATTTGTTGTGATTTGTTGTTGCGATTTGTTGTGATTTGTTGTGATTTGTTGCGATTTGTTGTGATTTGTTGTGAATTTTGTTGTGATTGTTGTTCCGATTTGTTCCAATTTGTTGTGATTTTGTTGTTCGCGATTTGTTGTGGTTTGTTGTGATTTGTTGCTGATTTGTTGTGATTGGTTGTGATTTGTTGCTGATTTTGGTTGTGATGTTGTTGTGATTTGTTGATTATGTTGTGATTTGTGAGTTTGTGATCTTGTTGGCGATTTTGTTGTGAATTTGTTGCGATTTGTTGTGATTTGTTGTTGCGATTTGTTGTGATTTGTGGCGGGGCGGATTTGTTGTGTACTTGTTTGCGATTTGGTTTTGTTGCGTGCGATTTGTTGCGATCTGTTGCGATACTGTGTGCGTTCTATTGCGATCTGTTTGCGATTTGTTGCGATTTGTGCGATGCGTGGTTATGTTGCGATATATGTTGCGATGTTTGTTGCGATTTGTGTGATTTGTTGCGATTTGTTGTGATTTGTTGCGATTTGTTGTGACATTGTTGTTGCGATTTGTTGCGATTTGTTGTTTGTGGATTTGGTTGTGATTTGTTGCGATCTGGTTGCGAGCGATCTGTTGTGCGATCTGTTGCGATTCTGGTTGCGATTTGTTGTTGCGATTTGTTGCGATATGTTGCGATTTGTTGCGATTTGTTGTTGACTTTTGTTGCGATTTGTTGTGATTTGTTGCCATTTGTTGTGATTTGTTGTTGCGATTTGTTGCGATTTGTTTGTTGCGATTTGTTGCGATATTGTTGCGATTTTGTTGTGATTTGTTGCGATTTGTTGTGATTTGTTGCGATTTGTTGTGATTTGTTTGCGGATTTGTTGTGACTTGTTGCGATTTGTTGTTGCGATTTGTTGCGATCTGTTGCGATCTGTTGCATATATAATTGCGATCTGTTGCGATTTCATGTTGCGGATGTGTTGCGGATATGTTTTGCGATATGTTGCGATTTGTTTTTGTTGTGATTTGTTGCGATTTGTTGTGATTTGTTGCCGGATTTGTTGTGACTTGTTGCGATTTGTTGCGATTTGTTGTTGCGATTTTGTTGTTGTGATTTGTTCGTGATTTGTTGCGATCTATGTTTGCGATCTGTTGCGATCTGTTGCGATTTGTTGTTGATTTGTGTGTGATTTGTTGGCGATTTTGGTTGTGTGATTTGTTGTTGCGATTTGTTGCGATTTGTTGTTGCGATTTGTTGCGGATTATGTTGCGATTTTGTTGCAGATTTGTTGTGATTTGTTTGCGATTTGTTGTGATTTGTTGCGATTTGTTGTGATTCTGTTGTGATTTGTATGCGATTTGTTGTGATGTTGTTGCGATTTGTTTGTGGACTTGTTGCGATTTTGTTGTTGCGATTTTGTTGTGCAATGGTGGTTGTTTGTGATTTGTTGTTTGCGATTTGTTGTTGCGATTTTGTTGTGATTTGTTGCGGATTTGTTGTGAATTTGTTGGCGATTTGTTGTGAATTTGTTGCGATTTTGTTGCGATTTGTTGTGATTTTGTTGCGATTTGTTTATTGTGACATTGTTGCGATTTGTTGTTGATGCGATTTCTGTTGTGATATAATGTGATTTGTTGCGATTTGTTGTGAATTTGTTGCGATTTGTTGTTGCGAGTTTTGTTGATGATTTTGTTGCGATTTGTTGTGATTTGTTGCGATTTGTGCTGTGACTATTGTTGCGATTTGATGTTGGTGTATTTGTGGACGAATTGTTGTATGATTTAGTTGTGATTTGTTTGCGATTTTGTTTGTGATTTGTTGCTGATGTTGTTGTGATTTTGTTGCGAACTCTGTTGTGATGTTTTGTGATGTTGTTGCGATTTGTTGTGTATTTGGTTGTGATTTTTGGTTGCGATTTGTTGTGATTTGTTTGTGATTTTGTTGCGATTTGTTGTGAATTTGTTGGCAATTTTGTTGGGGATTTTGTTGTTGTTGTGTATTTGTTGGCGATTTTTGTTGTAGACGTTGTTGTTTTCGATTTTGTTGTTGCTATTTGATTGTTGTTGCGAGCTTTGTTGTTTTGGTGATTTGTTGTGATTTGTTGCGATTTGTAGTGATTTGTTGCGTTTTGTTTAGATTTGTTATGATTTGTTCGCCGACTTGTTGCGATTTGTTGCGGATTTCTTAGTGATTTGTTTGTGATTTGTTGCTCGAAGTGTGTTGCGATGGTGTTGCGATTTGTTGCGATTTGTTGTTGTGATTTGTTGCGATATTGTTGTAGTGATTTGTTGTTGTGATTTGTTGTGGATTTTGTTGCGATTTGTTGTGATTTTGTTTGCGATTTGATGTGATTTGGTTTTGCAATTTGTTGTGATTTGTTGTTGTTGTGATTTGTTGCGATTTGTTAGATTTGTTGCGATGTGTTGTTCCGATTGTTGTTTGTTGTTGCGATTTGTTTGTAGATTTGTTGGTGTTGCGAGTAATTTGTTGTGATTTGTTGTGATTTTGTTGTTGCGATTTGTTGCGATTTGTTGTGATTTGTTGCGATTATGGTTTGTGATTTGTTGTTGGATTTGTTGTGATTTGTTGTTTGCGATTTGTTATTGACTTGTTGCGATTTGTTGCGACTTGTTGCGAATTTCTTGTGATTTGTTGTGATTTGTTGCCGATGCTGTTGCGATTGTGTTGCGATTTTGTTGCGATTTGTTTGTGATTTGTTGCAATTTGTTGTGATTTGTTGTCGATTTGTTGTGACTTGTTGCGATTTGTGTTGTTGGCGATTTGTTGTGATTAGTTGCGAGTTTGTGGTGATATGTTGTTGCGATTTGTTGCGATTTGTTGCGATTTGTTGGAATATTGTTGCGATTTTGTTGGTGACTTGTTGCGATTTGTTGTTGTGATTTGTTGCGATTTGTTTGTGATTTGTTGTGATTTAGTTTTGCGATTTGTCTGTGATTTGTTTGCGATTTGTTGTGTGGAATTTGTTGCTGAATTGTTGTGATGTGTTGTGATGTGTTGCCGATTTGTTGTGATTTGTTGCGATTTTGGTTGTGATTTGGTTGTGATTTGTTGCGATTTGTTTGTGATTTGTTGCGATTTGTTGGTGATTTGTTGCAATTTGTTGTGATTTGTGTGTTGTGATTTGTTGATTGTTGTGATTTGTTGCGAGTTGTTGTCGATGTGTTGCGATATGTTTGCCGATATGTTGCGATTTTTGTTTGTGATTTGTTGTTGGTGATTTGTTGTGATTTTCGTTGTTGTGGATTTGTTTTTTGCGATTTGTTGTGATTTGTTGTGATTTGTTGTGATGTGTTGTTGTGATGTCGTTTTGCGATTTGTTTTTGATTTGTTGTTGCGATTTGTGTGTGATTTGTTGTTGCGATTTGTCTGTGCTTTGTTTGTGATTTTTTTTTTTTGTTTTTGTTGTTGTGATTGTTTGTGATTTGTTGCGATTTCTTGGTTGCAATTTTGTTGGCAAATTTGGTCGTTTGCGATTGTTTGTTGTGGATTTGTTGTAATTTGTTGCGATCTTGTTGCGGATTTGTTGTCGATTTGGTTTGTGATTTTGTTGTGGATTTGTTGCAATTTGTTGTGATTGTTGTTGCGATGTGTTGCAATTTGTTGTGATTTGTTGTTGCGATTTGTTGCGACATGTTGTGATTTGTTGCGATTTGTTGTGATTGGTTGTGATGTGTTGTGATTTGTTGTGATGTGTTGTGATTTGTTGGCAATTTGTTGCAGATTTGTTTTGTGATTTGTTGTGATTTGTTGTGATGTGTTGTGGGATGTTTTGTGGGATGTGTTGCAAATTTGTTGTGGATTTGTTGCGATTCTGTTGGCGATGTGTTTTCGATATGTTGCGATATGTTTGCGATTTGTTGTGATGTTGTTGTTGTGATTTGTTGTTGCTGATTGTGTTGCGATTTGTTTGTGATTTGTTGTGATTGTGATTTTTGTTGTTGCGATTTGTTGCGATTTTGTTTGCGATTTGTATGTTATTTGTTTGTGGAGCGATTTGTTGTGATGTTGTTGCTATTTGTTGCGATTTGTTGCAATTTGTTGTGGATTTGTTGTTGTGTGATTTTGTTGTGATTTGTTTTGTGATTTGTTGCGGATTGTGTTGTGTGATTTGTTGTGATTTGTTGTGATTTTGTTGCGAATTATTGTTGCATTTGTTGTGTTGCGATTGGTTGTGATGTTGTGCTGTGGATTTGTTGTTGCGATTTGTTGTGTGATTTTGTTTTGTTGCGGATTTGTTGTGATTTTGTTGTTGCCGATTTGTTTTTGTGATTTGTTTGGTTGCGATTTGTTTGTGATTTGTTGTTATTTGTTGCGATTTGTTGTGATTTTGTTGTGATTTGGTTGCGATTTGTTTCAATTTGTTGCAATTTGTTGTTGCGATTTGTTTGTGATTTGTTGCAATTATGTGTTTGCGATTTGGTTGTGAATTTGTTGCGAGTATGTTGCGACTTGATGCGATTTGTTGTGATTTGTTGTGATTTGTTGTAATTTTGTTGCGATTTGTTTGCGATTTGTTGACGATTTGTTTGTGATGTGTTGCGATGTAGTTGCGATTAGTTGCGATTTTGTTGTGATTTGTTGCGATTTGTTGCGATTGTGTTGTTGCGCTTTGCTGTTGCGATTTGTTGCGATATTGTTGCGATTTTGTTGTGATTTGTTTGCGATTTGTTGGGATTTTGTTTGCAATTTGTTGTGATTTGTTGTTGCGATTTGTTGCGATTTGTTGTGATATTGTTGCGATTTGTTGTGGATTTGTTTGCGATTTGTTTGCGATTTGTGTGCCAATTTGTTGTGATTTGTTGTTGTGATTTGTTGTGATTTGTTGTTGTGATTTGTTGTTGTGATCTGTTAGTGATTTTGTTGTTGCGATTTGTTTGTTTGCGATTTGTTGTGATTATGTTGTGATTTGTATGTTGCGATTTTGTTGTGATTTGATTTGTGTTTTGTTGTGATTTGTTGCGATTTTTTGTGGATTTGATGTGTGATTTGTTGTTGCGGATTTGTTGCGATTTGTTGTGATTTGTTCCAATTTTGTTGTGAATTGTTGTTGCGTGTTGCGATTTCTTGTGGTTTTGTTGTGATTTGTTGTGTATTTGTTGCGATTTGTTGTTGCGATTTGTTGTGATTTGTTGCGAATTATGTTGTGATTTGTTGCGATTTGTTGTGGATTTGATTGTTGTTGGGAATTTGTTTGCGATTTGTTGTAGCGATTTGTTGCGATTTGTTGTGCAATTTGTTGGTGATTTGTTGTTTGCGATTTGTTGTGATTTGTTGTGATTTGTTGCGATTTGTTGTGAATTTGTTGGTGATTTGTTGTGATTTGTTTCCGATTTGTTTCCAATTTTTGTGATTTGTTGGTTGCGGATTTGTTGTGGTTTGTTGTGGTTTGATGTGATTGTTTGTGATTTGTTGTGATTTGTTTGTGATTTGTTGCGATTTGTTGTGATTTGTTGTTGCGATTTGATTTGTTGATTTGTTGTGATTTGTTGTATTTGTTTGTGATTTGTTGCGATTACGTTGTGATTTGTTGCGATTGTGAGTTGTGATTTGTTGCGATTTTGTTGTGACTTTGTTGCGATGTTGTTGCGATTTTGTTGCGATCTGGTTTGCGATCTGTTGCGTTCTATGCGATCTTTGCGATTTGTTGCGATGTGTTGCGATAATGTTGCATATGTGTGCGATTTGTTGATGCGATTTGTTGTGCGATTTGTTGTGATTTGTTGCGATTTGTTGTGATTTGTTGTGATTTGTTCGTGATTTGTTGCGATTTGTTGTGATTTGTTGGTTGTTGTGATTGTTCGGATTTGTTGTGATTTGTTGTGCTTTGTTGCGATTTGTTGTGATTTGTTGCGATTTGTTGTGATTTGTTGTGATTTGATTTGTTGTGATTGTTGCGATTTGTTGCGATTTGTTGTGATTTGTTGTGATTTGTTGCGATTTGTTGTGATTTGTTGCGATTTGTTGTTGTGATTTGTTGCGATTTGTTGTGACTTGTTGCGATTTGTTGTTGCGATTTTGTTGCGATCTGTTGCGATCTGTTGCGTTCTATGCGATCTGTTGCGATTTGTTGCGATGTGT